>JAPMOR010018844.1:79310-120317 GCA_026543865.1 Argiope aurantia | reverse complement strand
GACCAAAACAATCACCGCTCATTATGTTCAGACCCAGATTTGATCACAAGAAAGATGATTAAAACTTATTTGTAATCGATCTTGAAATATTTATAATAAAACGGAAAAATTAAAAAATATCAGTTTCTTAGAATAAATAGAAGTTTAAAGTTTTTTATTTATATTATTAACTAGCCGCCTTTGGCGACCAGCCGGTTCGCCAGCATTACTGCTCGCTACAATTTTCAATTAAATATTTTAAGTAACTGGTCTCTTAAAGGATTCTCAAACAAAACATTTTTAATCTACAAATTTTGATAGTCATACCAAACTTATACTGTTTAGATCGTTTCGTTCAATTTACTATATATATTTTGCTAATTTGTTGCCATTTCCGGTAAAACTTCAACTTTAATTTAAAATGTAAATGAAGAAATTGCAATTAATATTAAGATATTTTTTAATAAAACCAAGCGTTTTATTTTATTTATCATCTTTATTGTTATTTATTAATTATTATTATTATTGAATGTGAGTATTGCAAACAGAATCGCTCGGTATTTAAGTCTTATGTTAACTACAAAATATTTTTCATAATTTATGTAATATCTCAAAAAATAATTCAACAAAAATTTCTGAGATTCAGTATAAAATTCAGTTTTTAGTTTTGCTTTCAAAAGGATTGAAATGAAATCAAAAATAATATTTTGTTCCGGCTTATAAATATATTTCAAAAATTATGAAGTCTAAATTTAATGCAGTAAGGTATCATATTCTCATAAATATTCTGGACACACCAAATTTTAAATAAATGAATGAAGGTTTCTATTTTCCACGATCAACTAAGACTTATTTATGAAGTTTTAAATGTTAAAAATTTAGAAAAACTCACCATTTTCATAATCTTAGGCCAATTAATCTTGAGAAACCTGCGCGCTGATTGGCATATTTTCTTTGAAGCGATCGATGGAAAATCTAAAATTATCCTTTTTTTTTATTGAATAGTGATATTCAAATCTTCATAAATTAGTCAGTTTAAGTAATTGGAAATTAACTCTTAAAAGTCAGTGATTTAGTTGATTGGAAATTAACTCTATGACCACCATAAAATCTGTGCTTTCTCTTGTGGTGTATGCATTCTCCTTAATATCCGATCGAATAAAACATCACATACAAAAGTACTTCATAGAACAAACACATCAAAAGTAAACATAACATTTCAATAGTTGCCAAAAACAAAAGAGAGAAAAATGCAATTAATAAGCAGATGATATTTAGAAAAATACAGATATTTAGACAGGAAAATGAAATTGTCTCAAATTAAAAACACGAGCAGACGATATTTACAAAAGTAAAAATATTCAAACCTGGAAAGGAAAATATATGAGTTATTCCATCAATAAATGCCATAAGTTTGTTTATATCTTCATTATTTTATGAGTCATTAAATATCAAAATGGGTCCGGGACAAAATAAACACCATGTATAGAGAGTGTAAAAGATCATAAAATAATTTTTCTTGAATTTATTTTTTAGAAAAAATAATATATCATATTTGTTTCATTTCCTACAGAGACGTGCCGAAAATTATATTTTTGCAGATTTCATTTTCAAAAAAATTTAATTTATTTTTAATTGGAGCTTTAATCAATGTGATGGCAACACTTTGAAAAAAGCTGATTTTTTTCTCATGAATGCGAAACGTGCTTAATCCTCATTTTTATTTTTGACGGAAAAAATTATTGAAAAACATAGTTAAAATATTTATTTAAAAATTCATTAAAAATAGAAATTTAATTTTAAGATTAAAACAGTAGTATCATTTAAAAGATAAATTTTTGATCTTTAACTTGATGTAAAAATCTTTTTTGTGCGGTAATATTTTCGTCAGTTATAGCAGAAACACGTCAAAATTTCGCTTAATTTTTAAATAAATAAAATTCTAGTTAAAAATTCGAAAAAATAACCCCCAGGTGCACATTCCCGGCCTCCAAGGTATACACGTGTCACATTTGGTAGCTGTAGGTTGAATGGTCTGGCCTGTAGAGTGCCAACACACACACACACACATTTAGCTTTATTATAAGTATAGATATAGATAATATGACCATACTGGAAAAAAAAAGATAAGATTTGGAAGCATAAACAATAATGAAAAAATTTATGCGTAAGACAGACTTCAAATATCAGATTGGAGTAGGACGATAATTAAATAACGAAGTTCTATACGATTAAATGAATAATTATTTTTTAATTTCCGAACTTAAAATAATTTAAATAAAGAAATGACACAAAAAAAATAATAAGTACTAAAAAACAAGCTAGTCTCTAAAATGGATAAAAAGAAAAAAATTAAATAGTATCAAATAAACAATTTTAATTCTAAGTAAGACTAAGCACTAATTTAACAACTGCTAACACAAATATAAACAAATTAATTGATTTAAAAAATGAATATGTTATTATTTGTTTGTGCAAAGAGCAGTTATTTGACTTAATATAAAGCATAATAATTGAATGATTATTAACAAGAGCATAAATAAGCAAATTGACTTAAATAAGTAATTAAATGTTTACTCAAAATAACGTCATATAACATTAACATGTTATTATGAATTTGTAATATTATATCTCTGCGTAGTTAATTTCATTGCGAGCAAACACGTTTTATTGTTGCATCATGAAAACCGAATCAATACTACCGGCATTGGCGACAAACTTGGCAACGAATTTGAACACAAAACCGAACAGTCCCGAAACTACTCGAATTTTGACGATACCTCTATTAGTATCCAGTTCCAGCCTTTGTTCTAGAACATTCTATGCCTTGTCATGGAGACTTTAAAATCCGAGAAACAAAGTCAGAAGAGCAGCCAAGCCAAAAGAAAAAGTAGTAAATCATCTCATTAGAGTATTAATTTTCAGCAAGTTCTCTTCGATCGTTTTGTGATGTTATAGTTATTTGTTAACAATTCGCTGCTTATGTGATGGTGATTTCAGAAAGTTCTGTTTATTTGTATGCTTTGTCGAATTTGGTTACCTGTATTTTTGTTCTTTCTTGTCAAATAAAAAATTGTTTTCTGTTATTCAACTTATTAGACTTGCATCTACTGGACACAGATACCATGCACTCACAGAATGGATTTTTCCGCAAAAATAAAGTAATCTAATTACTACTAACATGCGCATAAATAAGTTGATTGACTCAAAATGTAAATGCATATCGTAGACGCATACTAATTTGTCAAATAATTGTTTTAAATTTAATTTTTTAATGCTTTTTTATTTCGTTTTTTTTTCTAAAAATGAAACTTTTCAAAAATAAAACAGGATTGTTCAATTTTTTAATATTTTTGAGGAACTATTTTATTTACAGAGTAACGCAAAGCTTTCCAGTTGCCTGCGACTTTAGTTTCTAAAACATTTTACACCAAATAGCTGCGCACATTTATCGCCTTATAATAATTTTTGACGTTCAAAAAATAAAAGAAGTTTCACCATGCTTCAAAAATAGCCACCAGTCTCATTATTCTTGCATAGTTTGACAACTAAGTGACGAAGTTTCAAGTATCCCGACACGAAGCACGTTTCAAGTCTTGGCACCTAATTACGCACGTCATTACTAGCAAAGAAACAATAAACTTGCAGACCTCAAGTGCTGAGAAAAATTCGCGACACTTCATGAGCCGAAAGCGGTGATACGGTACTTTCCTAGATTGGCTTCCTATAGGAAATAAAGTAAATGTGTTATCTCCAGAAAACTATAAACGTGCACAAGCCTCAATTTTCCTTAAGAGTCTCCGTAATGAGATTTAGTCTTTGCCCTTTTAATAAAAGGTTTAAGTATTGGCGCTGTTCACTGAAATCTATTAGTATGCGTGCGTGCACCTTAAGAGTTTTTTATGGGCTTTTATCTTCAGATTATGAACTACAAAAAATAATTACAATGACCATAAAAAAAGGGAGTAAAGCAATAGAGTTTGTCTTATAAAGATAAAATGCGATTAAATTCTGTAAAAGTTTGGCAAATTCTTATCAGAAGTTGGAAGTTTCTTTGAAAGAAATAGTTTTACTAAATTCTGATTTGATAAAAAAAAAATATTCTTTTTTTAATAATAAAACTCAAGACTTTTCAAACGATGTTTGTATTCACTGGAATGTAATAAATATATTTGGAAATGCAAGAGAAGCTTATGAGCTTCAAAAAAATATTTTTAATGACTAAAATTATAAGCAAACAGCAGAAATGAAATTATGAATCTAATTTGTGGAGAAAACGCAAACGAAAATATAATTTTGATATATATAGAATTTGGATTATCTGATTCTATATAAAAAGTTAATAATTTAGAAGTTTTAAAAATTAAATAATGTATATTCGATAGTGTATAAAACAATGCAGGAACGTAGAAAAATACAGTCAAAAATAGTCATATTTAGGATTTTTTAATTCAATAATTTGATAAATTGCAAGATGGTTTTAATTATTCTTTTTTAAATAGAAAAAATATTTTGATTTCATTAGAAATTAATTTTACATTTTTTTTATTAATAAATCTTATATAGTACGGAATCAAGTAAAAAAAACTTTAAAAATAAATAAAAAAAATCATTTCATTAAAATCATTTTATTAAAATTAGACGAAATTTCGTATAATTTTAAATCATTACCGTATAATTTCTGTTAGATTTTAGAGGCTGAATTGTAATTTTGTTCCGTAAATCAAGTTTTTCTTATGAAAAGATCCCATAAATTGTCGTCTTAAAGTATTATATAACAAACAAACCCGATGTTCTTTCAACTCTTAATAATTTTTAAAAAATCACTTTGATTTAAAAAAAAATGTTTCAATACGTTATGTGCAAATATTTCAGACTATATATTCATTTCTCATCAGGAAAAACTTCTGCCGAGAAAGAATAAGAGGTACAAATACCACAAGAATTGTTTCTCATTCTCACCTTACATTTAATTAAAATGATTTTGATGGCGTTTTGATACTATGCAAATGATATTTTGAGGTTACGGTTATTGTTTTCGTTTTGTTTTTGAATTTTCGAATGACTAGGGTTACACATGAATCAATAATCTCTGTGAATCAGCCCCTCGGCAAAACATGAACTCGAAATTCTAGAGATATTGCCATCTGTCTGCACATAATGAAGGAAAATCTTCATACCACTTTTAATGTTAGTATTATCAGCATCTTCTTGAAATCCTTATGTCACATATAGCAGCTTAAACAACTTTATTCAAAACTATTCCCTACCATTGCAAAAAATATACGTATTTAATACAGCTTATTTTTAGATGTCTGGCACGTGATTATGGGAGCTATCTTTATCCAATATTTATTAGCTACATAGTTTTCTTTTAATAATTGATTCGTCTTTTTCAAAATTTCTTTTTATGCTTATTTATTTATTTATTTTACATTTTATATATATATATTTCTTCGGATGATATTTCAATGACTTTCGTGCAAGCGACGTTCATTTCATAAACTGATTGTTAAGTGCGATTTTTTTTTAAATAAAAACTCCTCCCTCTTTTAAAGCCTACTTTTATTTTGATATTTTTTCACTCTTTCCTGACAACATAATAAAACTTGGGCAGTTCTTGATCATTTGCCAATATCGGCAAAACCAATAAAGTGAGATTTTTTTTTCTCCTTTATAAATACGTTCATTTACGGTCATATTTTCAAATATTGTGGGTAATTTACATTTTTTTTTCTTTCCCGATTGTTGTTTGTGGCGGATTTAGTTTATTCAGGGGAAATTAACAGCAAACTGAATTTCCCTTAACATTTAAAGATTACAAGTTCAATCTAAAATATGAATAGAATTCTCAGATATATGTGTAATGAACATATTAAATTCCAAAATGAAAGGTACTCATATAAAACTGTATTAAATATCTCAAAATTAATGAGCAAAACCCTAAGGACATGTCTTCTATTGGAATTGTGACTTGCCTTGACTAAGTTATATTAAACTTATTGACATTTTTTAACATTGTGAAGGCATTGACACTGAAGACTAAAGCACTCAACGAGGAATGCTCAATAGAAAGGGCGAGTTAGCACAAATCACAAAGGGGTAGAATTTCTTCCATCAACAAGTATCATTTCTAAGACAAGTATTAACATGATGCGGATGCGTTGTGTATGTGTGTTTTTTCCCCCTTCATCAAGACTCAATAAGAACTTCAGTGGTAGAGCAAATCTTTATTAGACAATATATCATGAATACTTTAGGAATGCCTTATTAAAAAATTAAAAATTATTGCTCTTTATTATTAATTAATAATTATTTATTTATTTATTATTAATTATTATTTATTATTAATTGTTATTTATTATTAATGATTAATTATTATTTATTTATTAATTATTAATTATTAAGAATTAATTATTATTTATTATTAATTATTAATTATTATTTATTTATTAATTATTAATTATTAAGAATTAATTATTATTTATTTATTAATTATTAATTATTAAGAATTAATTATTAATTATTTATTAATTATTAATCATTAATTATTTATTAATTAATAATTAATCATCTATTTATCATTAATTATTAATTTATTATTAATTATTAAAAATTCTCTACCCTTTACAGGTTTATAAAAATTATTTTGAGTTAAAACATTTCATTGATAATTTGGAAAAATTTAAATGTATTAATAATTATTTTAAATTAATATTTATTTTATTCAGAATTTTGATTCATGCAGCAATAATTAATTAAATCGTAATTTCAAAGTGACGATGAAATTTAATGAATGAAAAGGGTATATTGATTGTGAAAAAAAAATCTTATGTGGAGTAAATTACAGTCTCAAAATGGAAATATTCAAACTAAATTAAACAATCCTATATGTGTTGATAATAAAGAATTTTTTTTTTGTCTAATAATCTATTTTCTCATTTGAAAATTTATTATTAAAAATATCCTTTCTTGTACAATAAATATTGAGATTTCAGACACAAAAATTTCTTTAAATATATTTTTATACAAAATAAATCATTTACGCAGTTAAGTTTTGTATTTTAGATGCATTTATTAAATTAATTTTCAAAACAAAGAGGAAAATTCTAAGCTCAATATATTGAAAATTTATTATTAAATTTCATGTCTGTATTACAAGGCATGCTAATATCGATGCAGTCTCTATTCTAAGAATTAAAAAAAATTTATTTTACTTATTTCTCATCCATTTAATTAACATGATATATAGTAGCAAATTTCAAAAAAAAAGTCGTTGCTTCAAAATATTTTTAATCTCTATTTAATATCTGTAAACCAAAATTCCTTCTGCTTTAAAAATTGTGCACTTCTAAATTGCCAATCTTTTCCAAACAACATTATTAGTGTTTGTTCCAAATTTGTAACATCATTTTTATTCACTTAAATTGCCTTCGATACCAGTTTGTTTACAGATAACTTAGAAAGACGCAAAAGAATAAAAAATAACAAAATTAAGGAATATCAGAAATTTCTACTTATTGTAAGTATACTTTAGTTGAAAAATCTTTCTCTTTTAGCAAAAATAAATATAAATTGCTGATTGAATTCTGCTTCAACGGAGGCTTTTCTTAAAGTTGAATTTTATCGGACAAATATTTTATCTCAAAACTAATACTCTGGATTATTCTTGGCTTTTAAACCGACTGACGTAAGTAATTTATTTCCAAAACAAATATCATCCATTTTTCTCTGAATTTGGAACAGTTTCTGAAAAGTGCACAAAATATTTCAGTGGAGCTCAAATATCAAACTCTTATTTCTTTTCTCGTCATTTTATAGAAAGATTGTCTAATGATAACATCTTGGAGTGTTTTTTAAGATATCAAACAGCATATAATTTAAATTTATTTTGTGCCATTTCTGTTCTCTGGATAAACAAACGTCAAATACCATTAAAATTATCTTGAAATGTATTCTGTTTTATCCGTTTTTTCAAGCACAGTTGTGAAATTTAAATATTTTATATCTACATAATTATAAGTCTACATAGCGTGCTAGTATCTACATTTTAATTAACTTCGTAAGACTATAAGTTTTGATATACAAAGTGCAAAGAGAATTCTATCTAAATTTTTAATCCGTCTTCCTTTTCTTATTACTTTCTTCTATACAAAGTTCCGGATAAGGCATAAATTCGTGCAAACTTCAGAAAATCATAATAAAAAATGTAATGCTAGAACAAAATTCCGTTTTCCGGAAATATGTTCAGAGAGCCTTTGGATTTTGTTATTTCCATTAAAAAATGTATTTAAAAATGACCCATAGATGGCGCTCACATGGTCATACCGAGACGGTTTATGCAAATCAGGAAAACAGAGCACAGTAACATTTAGTACATTTTATTTTAAAGCAAAAGATGCTCAACATGACCGCCACCACAAGGTATTAAGCAAGTGAGGCGCGTAACTACGCCTCACTCCTCGTTGAAGTCTCGGCTGCCACATTTCTCATGACCCTTTGGACAACAGGGACGCGGAGAGCGCTGATGAATGGTCTGCCACTTCGTGGACGATACTCTAATTTTCCCGTTTCCTCAAAATGGCGAACTAAATTCAATATTCCATTCAATGAAATTGGGTTTTTCTTCGCCTTAATTCCTTTCACTGTCCGTAACTGTCGCAATGCTTTAGTCGCGGATTCACCGTTCTTATAGAACAGTTTCACCTCTAATGCTCGATCCGGTAGTGATAACATGCTACTGGCGTCGAATGACAGATCCATTTCCAGCCTAGTGTTTTATAGCTATACTGATTTGCATAAACAGTCTGGGTATGACGTGTGAGCACCATCTATCGGTGATTTTTAAATACATTTTTTTAATGGAAATAACAAAATCCAAAGGCTCTCTTAACATATTCCCGCAAACCGCAATTTTTTTCGAGCATTACTTTTTTTATTACGATTTTTTAAAGTTTGCACGAATTTATGCCGCACCCGGTAAACAAAACAAAAGAGAATATTGCAATCATCAACCAATTCAAACTTCTGATTTTAACAAATCTCTACCTTTCAGACTTCCAAGAAACCGAAAAACACATTTTTGAAATTATATATATCTGTCTGATAACATGGCAACTGAAATTCAGACTAGTAAATTCAGACAAATAAATTGAAACTAGACAGATGAAATTTGGTATGTGATCTTTACACTAAATTAGTCGATTTCTATCAAACTTTTAACCAACCTTCTAATTGGCCGAGTTCAAGTGAACACTCTAACTACTGAACATAAAGATCTTCCTAAGTAAAATGCGATGCCCAAATTTAACATTTAAGGTGTAAATCCATATCAAATGTTGATCCAAATTCATCAAATAGTTGATTGTCAGTCGATCTGTACTTTTCCATGCAACTGTAAACAGCTAATTTAAAAATATAACGATTTAAGTAAATGAAATGTGATCTTGTTTATAAAATTGTATTTCAATGCATAATTTTGGTTTCATTCTGTCCATAAAAAAGGGGTTCAAAAAGAATATTCGATTTACTTTGTGATGCTAAAATTCTAATTTGAAGGACTGTGGAAATTTCTGAGAATTTTTCGTATTCACGGCCACAATTCTATCCCGGAAGTGGGGGAGGATAACACTTTTATTAAAGTGTATGCGAGAAAATTTCGGGGAGATCAACCTCGCTCATTTCCATCGTGAATTAATTTAACGTTTTATTATTTTTTGAGAATATTTTTCATTCGAATTTCTCTAATCTATAAATATGAACGTTATGTTCAATATTATGTCAAACATATTTATTTTTGAGGATAAAACATTCATTTTAAATCGTTTTCTTTTCTCATAAATATTATCGATTTTTATTTTCTATTTTAATTCCTTAATACAGATGATGAATTATTTTCTTTATTCCCTTTTTTTCGGGGGGGGGGGGGGGGTGCTTGTTTGAGATAACGACAAAATAAATTAGACAGGTGAAATTCGAATTTACGTAATTACCCAAAATGTATTTAATTGTTTCAGAAATAGCGCTGTGAAATAGAAAAATTACTTTGACATTGTCACGTGACAAAGGAAACACAAACAAATGGCATCCAATAAAATGGAAGAAACTACTTCTATGTCACTCTTGCCCACTCAACAAATTTCATATTACTAAATTCATACCAAAATAGTTTCTCTGTTGCATCAAAACGGGATATATGTGTAACAAATTAAACTCACTGAAATAAACCAAACTCATCTTAGCATCTTTATTCTTTATTACTCTGTGATGCCCTTTAGAATTTTTATTATATGCTCTTTTAACATGTTAACATTAACATTTACTTATTAATGTTCAAAATATTACGTTTCAAAGAATTTTTGTCGCATCTAAAGAAAGTTCTATGTACTATTGCAACATCCTTTAAAAAAAGAATTTCATTAACTTATTTCTAGAATCATAGGTAGATTCTAAAATTTCGGGGAGACTTCCTCAGCTGATTTTCGTTATTATTTGCTTTATATATTTGATTGTATTCTTATACGTTCTATTACGATTATTATGCTAATTCATTAAATACTCTTTATAATATTCGTTCGAATTACTATCGTAATTCATTCAATTACTCTTTAGATAGTAAATATAAAAGTCCATAATATGGAATTCTCGCAAATAATTTAGTATGTAATTACTTAAGTGATATAAATCCGAAGTTATTTTACACAGCGAGAGTTTGTTTATAACTTTGTATTTTTTAAACATTTCTGCATAACATACTTGTATAGCCTCCCTATTCTCCTAAAAATAAAATCGCAATCAATAAAATTATATTAAGATTAATTTTGAAATAATTGAGAAATTTTAAGACAAATCTCATTGATTCTTTTAGTTATATGTAACTTAGATTCCAATTTCTTTTTTAGATTCTCCTGCCTTTCTTCAAAACATATTTTAAACAACGTATATGTATCTAAAATATCTTCCTGTGTTTAGTTATCTTTTTTTATCAAATATATTGCACTTATAAAAATAAAAAAATTGTGTGTCTCAAGACTAATCTTGTCAGAAACTATTTATATAAATTAACCTTTCAACATTTTTTCCAAGTCGAAAACACCTAAACATAACAGTTTCAATAATTCTGGTTTCAGAATTTAAGATTTAATTTCAATTGTCTTTAAAGTTACGAAAGTATTAATGAGAAACTTTATACATATAAAAAAATCTTTTTTATATATAAAAAAATAAATTTCGAAATATTCTCCACAAAAAAATAACAAAATCTTTATTTGCATAAAAGTTAAATGCCCCAAATTAATCTGTGCAAGAATTGTAATTATTACAATTATAAATGTTATACTTATTTCTTAGTATAGCATACCATTATGTTCAAAAAATTATATCTACATACAGATTAGAATAACATCATTCTTAGCACTTTAGGAATTTTGTTAAATACTTGAACTGCTAACATTTTTAGAGTTTGAAAACCAAAACTTTTAAGCAAATGTCTAAAAACACATATGCTCCTATACATATTAAATCTATTTATTCAAAAAAATTGGTAATATGTTAGCAGAATAGTTTTCACACATTTCATTGTCCTTAAAATAGGAAAAGTTGAAGTAAACTGTCATGAATTTAAAATTTTTATTTGGCAATAACTACTTGAATAAAACGTTACGTAATAATTTATGAAACTTTATCTTTTGTTCCCTAATGGAAGAAAGTTTTAATTCCTCCAAAAATTGCCTGATGTTAATTTACATTTTTGTAATTCTGAATTCGCCAAAATACATTGCTTTTGAGAAAACAGCTGGGATTTGTTTTCGCTACATACTTTTATCACGTGATATGTATAATTCAAATGTTAGGAAGTTTCAAAGTTAGTTTTTCTAATTACATAAGGTTAAAAATTATCTTCAAATCCCTAGCGTTTGTTTTTGTGAAATATAACTTTTGTTCAACAGTCATAATTTATTCAAGAAAAAAATTAAATACTTTCTTCTTCACATATATTTATGAGTTAAAAGTGAAATCAAGGTAAAATAAATTTATTTTATTTTATTAATTTTTGTATAACTTACTTGCATATATATTTCCTAAATAATATATTTGTGTAGAGAATGAATCAGTTCATAAATGATGCATCTTTCTTTATAAAGTCTATTTACAAGGATGATTGTACAGAAAAGTTATATAATCAAAATGTAGTGTTCATGGTATCATATATCAAAATTGCATAAATTATCCGTTTATCATGAAGTCATCTTTGACTGACCTAATCGTTGCTTGTTCTTCATCTCTCTCCATTATTGAATCCTATTATTCTATTGAAAAATTCTATGGCTATGAACTTATTTAAATAAATTTTATATAATTCATTTTGTGATAAAATTTATAAAGAAAGAGCCTTGAAGAATAACTACGCTTGAAGAAATGAATCCGTTTCATTTTTTAAGTGAAATAGGGATGTAAAAAGGGAAAAATATAAATGTGTTTCTTGTGAGAATTATTCTACTCTTATTTGGTAGCATAGGTTTGAGATTAAACAGACCGCTGAAGAGTACTACGAGCAGAAAAATTAAATGAATGTGGAGGAATTCTGTCCTCTGTAAGTATAAAGAACAGACATGTTTCGCAGTCATAGATAAAGAAAGTAGTATCATTTAATTTATGGTATGGTAAGTGCCACGGTATTCCGAATGTCTAAATTCTTTGAGAATTCATATAGGATTATATGTTTCAGGTAGCATATGAATGAAAATATTAAAGAGATGATACCGATAGTTCAAAGAAGCATAGACATAGATACAGAAAATCTAGAAGGACGTAAACAGACTTTAGAATGGAAAATATCAAGTATACGAAGGAAATAATTCGGGAAAACAAACATGTATGATAATTCATAAGATCGCTAGTACAATTAAAATTGATCATGTGCTATCTCACTAAGCCAACAACGACGCTATATACATCTGAAAGTTATTATTGTCTTGTCAAAATACCTTATACCACCTTATACTCCATTAGTATCAATATAACAGAGTAGAAGGCTTTATACCTTATACTTATACTCCATTATTATCAATGCAAGGAAGTAATGAAGTATTTCAGAGCTACACTAAGGAAAATCATTTCTTTCCAGATTTTGAAAGAATGAGTCTTAGGGTCATCTATGGAAAAGAAGGATCCGTCTATCCTTATCGGAAGTTAAAGAAAGGCCGCAATATGAAAGCTTTCTACAGTTTGCTGCAATGAACCTTGTGTTTGTTTCTGAATTTTCTTCGAGAATGGAACATTCAATCTTTTGGCGTATTGTCTTATTCACTGGAAGTGGCTTTCAACATTCAATCTTGTGTATGGAACATTCAATCTTGTGCATCTTGTGGATTTTCTCCGAGAAGAGAATATTCAATCTTGTGCAATATTGTGAATTTTCTCCAAGGATGGAACATTCACTCTTGTGCAATATTGTCGTACACAAACAAGATTGAAGACTGCTATTGGCTGAAAGGGGCTTTCAACATTCAGTCTTGTGCATGGAACATTCAATATTGTGTATATAATATTCAATCTTTTGCAATCTTGTGAATTTTCTCCGAGGAGGGAATATTCAATCCGTATTGTCGTACACTAGCAAGACTGAAGACTACTATTCACAGGGCCTCCAATTTTGACATTTGAAGTACTTTGTTTGATCAATAATACGAGACCGCTCGCAGCGGTAATATCAATAAACTAAGATTGATTTCAATAAGCATGTCCCCCCAATCCTATCTTTCCACGAGTATCTTCCGTCTTTTGCCGTCACTGAAGAAGATTTCATTGAAACCTGGATTCACAGCAATGAAGAAATGAAGACAGTTGCGCAATTCTTTCATATTCAGGACATTCATATTTCGCAGCAGGTGTTTCAAAATTTTATTAAGTATTATAATAAATGTTTAAGAATCCTTGATAATTATTCAAGAAAGAAAGAACTCAACTTCTATATATTCATAGCATATTATTTGTTTTAAATAAAACTATAAATCATTGTAGCCTAGAAGAAATTATTTTCCAAAAGTAATTCCCGAAATTTTGTAAAGTATAAAAAGGGTTTGCCTTATTTCAAATAGACAGAGAAAACTAAAAACATTAACTTTCATTTACTTCTGAGTTTATTCACGTTGAATAAATGTCTGCCAAATATCATTAGAAAAAAAATGTAATGACATATAAAATAATCCGTAAATTTGTACGACAAATTTCTAAAGCCTACAAACAATGTAGACAAACGTCGGATAAGACGAATAACACAAATTTTTGAAAATCAGCTGAAACAATTTATAGGGAGTTTATTCCATATTGTAAATCCATTTTTCTCATAATTAAAAATTTCAAGATTACATATATCTAATCTCATAATTAAAAATTTCAGTATTAAGCTACAAAGTTTAAAATATTAGCGGACTTAAAAACTTGGAACAAACAGATTGTTATTTTTAAAATTGGTCACCTTTGTATGTCAGGTAATCGCGCCTTGGAAGTTATAACCAATAGAAGTAATTCAAAATGTTATGTACAAATGACACTGGTGATTTAATTACTTATACAGAAATATCATATTCATTTCTATTTAATAGAGGATACATAACCAGACTTTTCCCGTACTGTCAACCTAAACCGACATTGACTTTAAACAAATTTTTATTGTTAAATCAGTATTTTTAATTTTGATAATTCACAGACTTTGATATTCAAAAAAATTTAACTTGTTAATTTACAAAAACGTTAACTTATTTTTTCAAAAATTTACATTATTTTCCATCTTTTATTATTATAATTCTTTTTTTATCTAAATTGGAAATATTTCTTAACTAAAATCCAATTTCAGAAAAACTTTATAGAGAAATCATTTTTTTTTTAAATCCTTTGAAGTAAAATTGATTCATTCCAGTTTGCGAAATATTTTAGAGAAAGATTTTGCCAAGAATTCAAAATAAGTTCTTTCTGAATTCCGGGGAAAATATTTATACCATAAATCTAACAAATAATTCAGCAGGGAGAAAAAAATTAGTATCCATTTCTTTACTTATACTTCTTTTTAGAAGCTATTTAGAAAAGTAGATAAATTTTCCTTGACATTTTTATATCCCCCTTTAAGATTTCAGAGATTTAAAGACACAGTATCAACTATCAGAGACAATATATAAGCACGAATAATTTTTTTTCGGTATTTTATGTACGTTTAAAACTATCTGAGAAGAAATATGGTGTTAAGAGTGTCCGTATTTTTTACATTTTTATTTCAATAATTTTTGTTGGAGTTAGAAATATAAAGTTTCTCTTTTCAATATAAATATTTAAATTCAATCCTATATTCACTTTCTAGGTAGCTTTTGTGTGGAGAAACCCAATTTAAAGCAAATATT
The DNA here is from genome assembly GCA_026543865.1 of Argiope aurantia. NCBI lineage: Eukaryota > Metazoa > Arthropoda > Arachnida > Araneae > Araneidae > Argiope > Argiope aurantia. Next base: position 104,943 of record JAPMOR010018844.1, on the reverse strand, counting down.
TATGAAATTGATATGAAATCAGGTTCTATGTTTGTTTAACAGCTCACCTTTAAGCTTTAAAAATTTAGGAACTTGTAAACATATACCTGAAAACAATAATCTGGAAGATTTGCATATTCAAATTCGCTTCCGCATTGAATTGTTTCTGTTAAACAACTTACAGATACAAATGAAAAAGATGATAAATTTTAATATGTAATCTCGACAATAGGTAATTCAAGATTTTAATTTAGTTCTAAAGAAAGGCATCGTGGTGATATTTTTAACTCATTCAAACTATGGATATATCTAAATATCATTATTTATATTAGGATTTATAATTAACCGTCATTAACCATATATTCAAATATATATTACCCATATATTGTTCCAACGAAGTTATAAATATTTTAGTAACTGTAATGAAATTATATATATATATACATTTAATTTTACAGGTATTGTGATGGTTGTTGACCCTCCCCGACCTTGGAAACTATATGGCATCCAAAGACGAATTTGGCAACTTTGGCCTTAAAAATGATGGATCACAAACTCCAAAAATGTTGGTGATGTTTAAGATGCAGTTAGTTATGGCGATCCACTTTCGGAACTGTTGTACCGAACCATAAAAAAACAGTATACAGAGTCAGTACTTTGTAAAACTAAAGCGAATAGTCAGTTAAGAGTAGCAGATGATATTAGTTGAGAGCAATCTCACTTATGTGAGTTTTCTGTTAGCGCTTGTGCAGACGTGATTATTTATTGCCAATTTTCTTTCTGTGCGCTGATATTTAGCGCAAGTGTCGTTCTTGCGTTTTCTTCGACTTGGCGTTTTGTTACCTGTGTGCTGCATTATCTTTTCGCTTAGCAAAAAGCGTCTTCAGCCTTACCAAGAGTTTTATACTTTGTTCACCGAAACAGCCACAGTACCGGGCCTTGATTTTCGGAAGATTTTCGAAGTAATATTTATTGATGTAAATACTAAAATTCTTAAGTCTAATATTAAGAATCAAAACTTAAGTGCATTAAAATGAAGTCTAAAGTTAAATTTAGAATCATTATATCTTTGAAAGAAAGTTCAATATATTTTTATTTTCTCATGTGCAGAGCGTCTCAAAAAATCCTTTAAAAGTTTAAAGATGCTCCTGGCATACAGAAAGAATTCTTTTTTACACTAAGACGTAAGATCTAAAACCTAAAAACAGAACTTTACAGGGTATTCTTTGTCAGTGAATTTAGTAGAACAAAAAGATACGTTAGATAAAATGTAAATCTTCGATTTAATGGAATAAATTTTTTTAAATCACATAACAACAGGTTTACATGAACATGCATAATAACATGCATTTCGGAATGTTAACTCTCTTTTAAGTATTCTATCGATTTGTCATATTCAACATCTAATTATTGCCATAAATTGTAAATAGACTCAGAATTTTACTTCACTGATTTTTATTTAACTAAGCACTAATCAATTAGACAAAATTGTGGCCAAATTATAGATTACTACAATAATTTAAGTGAGACTATGAACCCCGAGCATTAATATATTAAAGGGTCTAATTGCATAATTTTGTAATTTCTTTTCTTTTTTTTTCCCATTATATTTTCTTATTCACTTTGCATAGTGTTTTGTTTTGCAAGTAACACTTTTCTCGTCCTTTAATTTACGCTTTATCTGATTTTATTTTGTTGTCGCTTTTGTCATGTGCAATTTCTCTATTTTGTGTGTCTTCATAGTTCTTGCTAGCCAACATACTTCTGTTCAATTATGTAACACAGAAAACAATCCAGCCCAATGCACTCAGCTTAAGTTCCCAGGTTCGGAACTCGAATCCGCCATTGATCCATTGTGTGTGCGAGCCCGTCAAATTTGACATCTTGGGATAAACATCCACCTATTAGCATGGCGCGGAGGATAAAAGCCATAAAGTGAAACGTAATCGTCTTCATCTGTCTAGGGTCCAAACTAAATATTATGGTCAAAATTAACTTTAATGTTGCCTCCGAATGAAAAGTTAATCTAACTAAACTAATCTTGGTATTGTTTCTTTCACCAGTAAGTCAATTTTGTTTCAGAAAGGAAGATAAGCGTATGTTCAAACAATTTAATACGTTAATAACAAATATGATTGTAAATTTGTCGCCGACAGATAGGTGTTCGTGATACAGTAGTGCAATCCAGGATACCAAGCATTTGATATTTGAATGCACCAAGTTTATTCCGGGAAGACGTAAACTCAGGAACTGCCTTCGAAAGAACAATATAGTTTGCCCTCCTCATTTATCTGCCTTTGTACAGAGTAAGTCATCTTTCATTTCCTTTTGTACATACAGGTGATTATCAAAATAATGGAAATACCTGTGAATAAAACTGACATTTTTTAATGATCTTCGTAAGTATTAAAATATGATAACAGCCACCAATTTCTTTTATAAATAGCAATGTATATATTCTGATATTATGCGTTAGCTTTATTGAAGTTCTGTAAATTTTTGGATTTTTTTTTTCAAAGCGTAAAAGGTCCGACCTCTCAGATTTTCAGAGACCAAATTGTAGAAGCTCGTCTAGCTGAAACAAGTATGATCGAAATATCCCAACTTTTAGACGTTTCTACAAGTACTGTGTCTAATACACACAGCGCGGCAAGACAAGATCAGCAAAGCAAAATAGTTTCGGAAAGAGAAGCTCAGTGAAATAGGGGTATTGAAGCGGATTGTAAAGTCTAAAACGCGAACAAATGCAGTAAAAGTGACCGCAGAGTATAATACCCATCTGCATCCAGTGTCAGTGATTACAGTTAGAAGGCAACTTTATAAACAGAACATTCATGGCAGAGAAGCAATTCTCAAGACAAGTTAAGAGGAAGAAAGACAAGTTAAGAGGATTTTTAAGAGGAAGAAAATAATATGGTCTGACGAATTTGGTTTCACACTTTTCCCTACAACAAAACGGGTGCACGTTTGAAGGACACCTGCACAAGCGTATGATCGTGATTGTTTTCTTTCATCTGTCAAGCATGGATGTGGAGAGCCATGTCGTGGTTTTCTGCTGGACCATTCGTAACCCTGAAATGAAGGATCACTGGGGAGAAGTATAGAGAAATTTTAGTTGACCAGGTCCATCCTATGATGCAAACTTTGTTTCCTGCTAGAGATGGAATTTTCCAGGATGATAATTCATCTATTCATGCAGCGAAACTTGTCCATTCATGGTCTGATGAACACGAGGATGTTTTTAAATATCTGCCTTGGTCCGCACAGTTACCTGACCTCAATATAAATGAACCGTTATGGTCTATTTTAGAGCGTTAAATACGGAATTGATATAATCCAACGCTATCTTTCTCAGAACTCTCACAATATCTCCAGAAAGAATGGTACAATATTCGTTTGAACACTATTCAACACTTATATGAATCAATTCCTAAGCGAATCCAAGCTGTATTACATGCCAAAGGCTGTTCTACACCATACTAATAAAGGATTCTTTATAAATCTAAAGTGTTTCCATTATTTTGATAACCACCTGTATATTAATAGTATTTTTCCCCGTATTATTTAGACTTTATTTCTGTGTGTTTGCCAACTTAAATCTGCAAATATACTTTTATGCTTTTCTATTTGTATTTTGAATATCTTATTTTATTTGATCATGCTTCTTCAATTGTCGAATTCATGCTTCGTATTATATCATTTACTGTATGTTTCTGTTAGTATGTGAGCAATTTTGTTCAATTTCTTTTTTTTCTTTTTTTCTTTTTTTTTTTTGTATTGTTGTATTTTCTTGGCTCCTTCATTTTTCTTTGCATTTGTGCCTGTATCCTTATATTTGAAATTTATTCTACTATCATTTGTTTACTGACTTACATTTGTACGCCTTGTGGTATACTTGTTGACACACAAGGAGTTTATACATGGAGAATTTTTTAAAAAATGCAACTTTTCTCTAAAAAGCAAATTTTTCCTTATAATTAAGAGAAAATTAAATAAAAAAAATGTCGAAACATGGAATCAATTTAAATGCGATTTATCAAAAATTTGGAAGCATAATTAACGGTGGTGTTAGATGGTAAATGATTCTGGAAGACCAAATAATTATTTCATCCCCGCCGGATACATTGCAGTGTATTTTCGCCCTTTCAACATAATTCTCATTTTTACTCGCCCTTTAAGAGTGACGCTGGGAGTATTTATATATGCAATCACTACGCAACAGATAATTAATTAATAATTCAACCAGTTATTTAAAAGGTTTCATCTTTGTTATTTATTTTTAAAGAAAAAAGTGGTTGCTTTTTTTTTTTTTTTTTTCAAAAATAAGCTATGAACCTGCCATTAATATATATTAGCTACTGGCGATCAGCAATTTGTATCAAAACAAATGATCACTAAGTTCATTAATAATATAAAACTTGTGAAACTACCCTATTAAGAAATTTATTTTCTGGGGTAAAAAACAAAATTTATGAGGAATAATGGCAATTCTAAATGCCGCATCTAAAACGCAAATGTTATTATCCAAACTAAAAGCATTCAATAAACCTAAATGTTATTGTGCATTAATGGATAAGAATAAAATTGTAATTAAGTGGAAAATTACTAAAAAATTCGAAATCCGGCCTCAGGTTCCTAACACCAAAAAGAAAATCTCTGGATGAAGGTGACTCTTGATAAAGTCTTCAAACCGGGTTCGTAAATTTCTTTGCTATAGTTTTTTTATTTTTTTCTTATCTATCAACACTATAACATTTAGGTTTATTTTTATAATCGCTAATTTAATTTTTAATAATGGATTTAGCTAGTTTTATTAATTTTTTACGGCTTTGTAAGGATTCTTTAATATTTTTAAGAATTTAAGATTAATTTATTGAAAAAATTTGTATACACTAATAAAAATTATTATGATGCCTACAACTTTCAGTAACAAGAAATCTTTTTTTTATGCCACAAAACAAAATTTCTTTCAATGTCATTCCGTAAGGAGAAAAATTCAAATTTATTTAGAATTGTGAGCTTTAGAATACAAAGTTTCCCAAAAAATAGATCTGACAATGAAGAATATAAATGTTTTGAATAAACTTGTAATAAATAAATTAATAAATTATGGTTTTATTTTCAGTAGATTATTTTATGCTGTATATTTAAAGGAACTAAAACAAAAACAGTTTTTAAAATGATTAAATTGTTGAATTATTACCAAGGAAAGCTTTCTTAAGTACTGCTTTATCGCTGAAAAAAAGCTTTGGAGGTTCTTTTCTCCGCTTATAAGCATTCGCTCTTTTTTTAGATGAGATTCTGAAAGTCTCGGGGGAAAATCCAACTTTTCTTTCAAATAATCCATTGGATTTTGCCATTGAAAGAAAAGTTTTCGAGACGCTTCTTTTTATTTTCCCTAGCTTTGTCACCTTCCAATTTTTTTCTCATTATTATTATTTCTATGGCAGTAGCTATGTAATATGTTCTTTACCTTCCGATATTTAAAACATTTCTTTTAAAAGTTTTTAAGGAAAATAATCTAATTATTTTCCTTTTTCTAGAGGATTCATTTCATATTATTTTTCATTACTTTTCCTATATTTCTTTTGTGAATTAAATTAGAAATAATTATGTTTCTTGATTATTTGATCTTGAAAAAAGTTTTACTTTGCTATAGCTTCAATTTAACTATAATGCATGTAAAATCTAATCAAGATCTAATAACTAATGTCATAAACTTTAAAATTTACACATGTAACTCTAATTTTAAAAATGCTTTGAGGAAAAGAATGTATTTATACTGATTTAAAGAGTAAATATACTTTTGAAAGATTTACGAAATTTTAGTATTTATTAATTTTCCCGGTTTTATTAGTCATATTTTTAAACGACTTTTGACATACTAATTCACTAATCTAAGACTAAAGCTGACCGAGTAATGATGCTTTGAATATTGCTATTTTTGACGATATTAGATTATTTTAACAGTCGTCTCGAGAAATATCCGCTAATCAGTGAAAAAAATTTCCTAAGGCCAAAATTAAGAAATTCAAACTTTAACAGGTCTGTCATCTTTAGTTTTAATGAATGAGGTCACCCTACGTAATTTGCACAAAAAATGATGAATGACATATCAACTTATGATTTTTTTCTTGAATATGTGATACCAGATTTAATTAATTGGAAACAATCTAAATGAAAGTAGGATCTCAAAAATTAAATCATTCATCTTTTGTTGATAATGGTTAGTATTTTGTAAGTAGAAATATTTGTATAAAGGAATAATACAATAAAAAAAAGATCCATGTGGTTTACGATTCTGCTACTTTTTTAATTATATTTATTCTGATTTCCTTGGTCTATAAAAATTTAATATTATTTCCGATTACTTACTTGCTTCATTTAGTAAAATAAAATATTTCCGCATTAGTTTTAAAATAGGAAATTTTTTAATTTGTTGTTCCTATTAAAAAACAAAAACAAATTTTTATTATTCGCTCATTATCAAACCACATCTGGTACCTTTCAGTATTTTCATTTTCTAAATAATCCATCCTCTGAAGAATTTTTTTTTCCCTTTAGCTTCAAAGCTAACATAAGTAAATCTGATAAGATCATACAAAACAAATAAGGACTAAAAAATATCTTTCAAATACAAAAACAAATAAATGAGCAAATTGAATGCAACTATTAGTCGAAGGAAGACATATATCCCTAAGTGCTTTAGAAACGTGAATAAAAGAAGCATGCAGTTAGGATAAAAACTTGACTAAAACAAAAACAAAAAAATGCTACGTCAAACTGAAATTTCACTTATCTCTAAATCGTATTTGTTTTTTACAATCCTTTCTACTTTTTTTTCCAGGACACTATCACTCTTTTCAACAGTTTTAGCACAAAAGAAATGAAACAGGAGCGCTTAAGCCTCAACAACTCTATTTTTTGCAGTCTCGACTGAATAGAAGCTTAGGGATTTTTAAGACTTCATATTGCCTGACGAGCGGTGGAAAGTAGAAAGAGGAGTGGGGAAAAAAAAGGGATTCTATTTATTTTCGAAATCAGAGAAAGCGGAAAGCTTTCAGCATCCGTACGTTACAAAGTGAAGTGAATAGAGGTCATATAAAAGGGTCGATACAGTGGTGTGGAACACTATGCCTCTCCAATTCCTTTTAAGATGGCCCCATTAACCGCGGTTCCAGTTAAAAGATTCGCCTCTTCTTGTTCAAGACTGTTGTCAGATTAAAGTAGTTCAGCTCTGTAAAGTGGTGGTTAGGAGAGGAATTATAGCTCTAAAAGTTTTTTAAAAGCCTATTGGACTCACAACTATCTAAGTGTTCGAATGGTTCATTTGTTTGACAAGAAAATTAGTGTGCTGAAAAGATTACAAAATTGGTATTGAAAACAATTGTAAATAAAATAGTAGTATATATTATAAACATTAGTGTTGTTTATTTTTATTATAACAGAGCAGCGCTTATGTACATTTTCTAAATTACATTAAGGGTGGAACAATTATATAGTGTTTGTTAATTTCTCATTAACTCTTTGTTAAAATATTATATAAATAATTATATGTAGAATAATTACGATTAATTTTTCCGAAGTAATTATTTAGAAATCGTATGTGTGACTTCAACATTTTATAAAATTATTTATTAGTGGAAGATTCCAAGTAGCATTAAACATTCTTAAATCTTTATCTTTGTTTCAATTTTTAAAAAAAAAATATTATTTTTAAAACATTTTATTTTAACATTTTGAGCATAATAAAATAGAATTACTCGAAGAATTTCAGTAAGGGACTTTTTCTTTTTCTCAGGTGGGATGCATACATAAATCGGTAATTATTCATTGGTTGCTATAATTTAAAATAATAACATTAACAATTACGATAAAATAAAAATAATATATTAACATCTACGATATTACAAAAGTATAACATTAACAATGATTTATAAAAATAAATAAATCATTAATAGCAATGATATTACAGAAATATAACATTAATATGAACTATTTTATAAAAATATAATATTAACTACATCCTTACAAAAACCTAGCATTAATATCAACGACTTTTAAAAAATGTAGCAACATTAATACATTTTATATCGCAATGATATTTTAATCTAAGAAGTAATCTCAAAATATTATTTCACTTTTTCAAGAATTTTTTGGAATTTATAGTTTTTTATTTAAGGTCATAAACATCTTAAAATTTATTTAATTATTTTACTTGGAACAAAAACAGCTTTTATAAAGTATAATAAGGCTAAATCGTCCTCCTTTATTCTTAAATAGAGAATTTCGTATATTTAGTCGAAATGCAGCAAAAAAAGATCTCGAATAAAGCATCTCATTCATGTATTGCATTCAAATAATAATAATTTCATTCTTAGTTTGCTTGTTTTTTTATGAACTTAAATCGCAGCTTATTCTTTCTAATAAAGCATAGAATAGTAAAAAATATAGAAAAGCATAGACTTGGTTTCTCAAAATTTTGGATATTTAATAGAAATATTTTCTACGATTGAAAATCACTAAGGTGTAAATCCATATGCTCCCAATCAGATAAATTTAAAATTCAGACAATATTTATTACAAAAATAATTTCTAAAATTATCAAGACAAGAATAATATTTGTTTAAAATTTAGAAATATGAAAAATGTCTTATTTTGTAAAATTAACATTTGAAAGCAGAAACTTTTAAATTATACGCCGCTGATAATTATACTTTCTATATTCTCCTTCCTTCGTCAAAAATATTAGATTTTCCATATTATATTCTCTTTAAATATACGAAAAAACTGAATTCTTAAAATAAAGGTATATTTAGGTTGCAGAAATAATAACAATAAAGCTGCATACAAATAAATAACTATCTTAATCTAATAGCATAATTTTTAAATATTAATTTCTTGTTTAAATTTCCAAAGATAATTGTATTATTTCACCCAATAATTATTCTTACTCAATGTCTCAATTTTATTTCTGATAGCTTAACTCACTTTCATTCACCTCTTTAAAACCTAAAGTACCAAGTGTCTGAGAAATCTCACCCAAAACCTTTTTTGACTTTTTAAAAGCCATTGGGTTTTTGTTTTTTTTCATAGCATTTTAAATTTCAAATTTATTTTTAACCTTGTGATAAATTATAGATTTTCTTAACTTTTGACGTTTAACATTTTTATAATGCTTTTTGCTTTATTTATACCTTTTATACAAGAATTGTTTAAAATTCATTGTGAATGGCGCAGTTTGTCCTAAATCGAACCTTGTGCCAAAACCCCGCACCATTCCATAACCATTAGAACTAAACTAATACGGACATACTCACATAATCTTCATTCAACTCATATACTTTAAATATATGTTTGACTAATAATATGCTTTTATAATAGAACTAAATTAATACGGGCATACTCACATAATCTTCATTCAACTCAGATTTTTTAAATATATGTTTGATTACTAATAGACTTTTATAAAAAAAACTTTTATAATAGAATTAAACTAATGCGGGCATACTTTTATAATCTTCATTCAACTCAGATTTTTTTAATATATGTTGGATTACTAACAGATTTTCATAAAAAATATATAATAGAACTAAATTATATAGAACTACTTATAATAGAATAGAACTAAATACTTTATAATAGAACTAAATTAATGTGGGCATACTCATATAATCTTCATTCCACTCAGATACTTTAAATATATGTTTGATTACTAATAGACTTTTATAAAAAAAAACTTTTTTAATAGATCTAACTTAATGCGGGCATACTCACATAATCTTGCTTCAACTCAGATACTTTAAATATACATTTGACTATGAATAGACTTTTATGAAAAAGATTTTTTAAAAGAAATTTGCATTACTATTTTCTCGAAGGAAATCCAACGGAGAAAGAAGCTCAAAGAAAATTCAGAAAGTTTCTGTTACAGAGCAGATTATATATATATATATATATATATATATATATATATATATATATTCACGGTGCATCTTGATGTGCATTAACATACACATCCAAAAATAAGGCTCCTAAATTTTATGTCAAAAAGTATTACATTTCTCATTTTTCTCCACCATATTCCTAGTTTTCCATTCCATGGTACATTCCATTCCAATAAAGGGAGAAAAACAACATGAGAGGTAAGGCATTCTAAGCAAATATTTTCAATAAGAGTGGGAATATAATACATGGAAACTTACAAGCTGGCAGACATTTCTCGGAGCTTCAACATTTTCCATGCAGGGTGGGTATCAACTTTACTGGGCAGGAACCCATTTATTCAAGATCCTGACCATTATGATGGAGCGGAGGAATTGATCTAATAAATCTGATATTCTCCAGAAAAGATTCTCATCCGACCTCCGGCGAATCCTGGAATAAAAATGCTGCTCACACATCCGCAGAAATAGGATTCGGCTATCGGGAATGGATGAAAGGAGCGGGTGGATTTCGTCAACTTATTCAAAGATTTCTGCGACGGCTTTTATATTTATTACTCTGATGTAACATGTGAAAATTGGTAAGTGACCACAGATTTTCGATTTTTTTTCTAGAGAAACATTTTTCAGAGTCATCGATTAATCGCTCATTTTTCATAACTTTCGCATTCAATGCTTAATTTTTAAATAATTAAAATTGTAGCTCAATTTTTTTAAAAATTGTTTCTAGCACCAATTTGCATCCTCAAAAGTATATTTGCGTCAAATTTGATAGCTATAAATAAAATTATTTGGTGTGAAGATCACCAGCATATGCACACGGATACAAAAACATTCTTCTTTCTTATTAGTAGAAATAGACATAAAATGTAATTACATATATACCTCATTTTGGCCTAACAATATTCATTATGGCCGAGCAACCACTTTCAATGTTTAATTTTTAATTAATTAAAAATTTTAGTTGAATTTTTTTAATTCAACCTCAAAAGTATATTATATATATATATATATATATATATATATATATATAAGCTAGTAATCGATCGCTTTTGATAACTATCGCTTTTAACGATAAATTTTTAATTAATTAAAAACTTCAGTCGATTTTTTTAAAAATTGTTCCAAGTCCCATTTCCATCCTCAAAAGTATATTTGTGTCAAACTTGATTGCTATAAATTAAACGATCTTACCTGTAGAGCTCTAGCATATACACACATATACAAACACATTCCCCTTCCTTATTAATAGAGATAGAAATAGAATATTATTACATATATGCTTCATTGTGACCGAGCAAAAATATAAAAAGCTTTAAGGAACAAATTTTTATAGGCAGAGACAGAAATAGAGATAGAGATAGAGATAGAGATATAGAGATAGAGGCGGAGGCCTATACGGAGTAAAGATGTGATGGAGATGGAGATGGAGATAGAGATAAGCAGAAAATGCATATATACTCATTAGGGCAAGGAAAAAGTATTAATAAATTTAAGGAACATTTTTTTTTTGTTCTTACTGTACTTAACACGTATTTTTTTACAGTTATTTTTGATCCAAAGGGATACAGATAAATGATTTCTTCCCAACATAAAGCGTCATGATAATATTAACACTCGTCACATTTCCATCACAGTTGCAGTTATAAAAAAAATAAGAATCTGATGTATCATTTGGTTATTTAATATGTTTTTAAATCTAATTTTATTTGTTAGAACATAAAAAGGCAATGGAGGCAGTATAAATCTTCCTTTAGTCAAAAAGCAACATGATGTATTTCTTGCTGAATCGGCGCGAAACTAAATAATGATAATAGAACTCTTTCACAGCTAAATCAATAAACTCCTTCAAAAGACAAAAATACAAAATTAAACTCCCCCCTCCCGTAGATTTTTCTAATTTAATCACCGTCCATTTATTTATTTAAATCACTTCTTCAATCAAGTCCGCATGGAAAAGGGTTTCCATTTTTGTTCATATTCAAGTAAAAATTTCATTGTCATTTCCCTTAGCATTTTATTTTACTAAGTTAATTACTTCGGCTTTCGACAGGATCAATTAAGTCTCCGCTCGGTTATTTAGCGAAGAATCTTGAAGACAAAATTGAATTTATTCTTCCAGCAGTGAAAGTATTCATATATGCCATGGAAGTAAAACTACACACAGCAATTAGCGTAACTTGGAAAGAATTTTCGCTTATTAAGAACATATTGCAATTAGCGGCAGAAGAATTCTAGCCAAGGAAACAACAAGAATTCGATCGGTTTAGGGGCCTAGTTGGATGGGGATGTATTAACGACATCTCTTTCCCTCTCTCACTCTCTTTCTCTCTCTCTCTCTATCTATCTATCTATCTCTCTATCTTGCATTGCTTTACTTTACTTTACTCTCTCTCATCTCCGGTTGACTCAGCATGATTGAAGATGATGGGATTTTGAGCGCTTTGTAAACTGTCGTTAGGATATTTTAATGGAGCTTAGCGACGCACAACTAACGCAGATTCTTTTGTTTGACGAGCACATAGCGGGGAAGTTTGCAATTGTGTACTTTCTGTGTGAAAGGTAAATAATTTTTTAGACAAAGATAGTCTTCGCATTTCATGGGCACAAGCGAAAAATATTTCACTCAAAATTGCACTTCTGGTGTCATTTCTTCTTCACGTTAGCATTGTTTGCTGTTTTTATTGTTGTATTACTTTCCTTGTTTGAATACAAAATTAAATTTTTTGGCTTAAGCATTTTTTTACACTTTTTACAAAAGAAGAAAAAAATGGAGGAGCTGAAGTTGGAATTTTTTAAAAAAAATGAAAAATAATTTCCAAGATTAGGATAAAAAAGTGACAATTTCAACAATTACCACATTTGACAACAAATAATTTTGATAAAGCATTTTATTTTTGTTTGAAGAGAAATGTAAAAATCCATGCTGCAATTTAGTATAAAAAAAGAACAGCTTTTGAATGTGAATTGTCTTAATGATTGAGAGAAAGAAATCTACATAAAAGAGAATTACTTATATAAGCTTTATTGTATAAGGGAGGGAATCACAGTGTATTAAAATGAAATGAAATAGAAGCAAAACTCGCTATTCGATTTTCTTGACAGCACAAGAATGAACAATACTTAATTATTAAATTGTTTTAAAATCAAATGAAAGAAAGTAAGGATATGAAATGTAAAGAACAAATAAATTGTACCAGCAATAAAATTTAATGTAACAATAAAACTCATTCGACAATAAGTTTCATATACTAATGTAATATTCAGTTATGCAAGAAATTACACTGTATATAGAAAGGCAAGAAACGTTTGAAGTATTTGTTCATTTTTATCAGTTTTTTTAATTTTATTTTAGTATTTTGTATTTATGAATTTAGTATTTTGCATTCTTCTATCCGTCCTTCCATTCAGTATTGGCTATAGTAATCACTTATTGCTTATTTAAATATCATTGTATTGTAGAAAAAAGTAAATATTAAACTAGGAGTGGTCTCTCAAAAGCATTTTCTCGTTACTCTCTGATGAAAATGTTAATCTTCCGACCCCCCCCCCTCCATTTCGACATAATAGTGTAGATTTTGGGCAAGGCTATAATTTTATTCTTAGAATTCCACACGTGGGAGATGATGTGTGCTTCACAGTACAACAAAGAAACACAAAAATGTATTTCGGAAACATTTTGCGCGATCAAATGAAACTAAAATTTTGCACAGAATTGAAATTTTAGTCACCAGATTACATTTCAAATTTAATTTAATTAAGTCATTGCCCTTTTTGAATTAATACGTTTACATTCATGCGAAAGTACGGATTGACAAATTTAATTCAAAATTCGAGAAATTTGAAAAATGTAATACTTTAGATGGTAAAATTTTAAATGAAATTTCATTTACCAAAACTGTTTCATTTTTGAACTGTAATTGTAGATTTTGGAAATTGTAGACGCGAAATTGTAGAGTTTAGAAATTATAGACGCGAAATTGTAAAAACAGATCTACGCACAATCTCTTGACGAACTTGACTCGAAATTTCGTACTTATCTTCACTTTAAATGCTAAATCTGTGTAAAAATTTTACAGATCTTGCTACTCCTTTTTGTAGTTATCGTGTTTTCATTTGCATCCCGACAGCCTGACAGACAGACTTCCTCTGATTGGATTTCCTCAAAACTTGGCAAAAATATACAAATTTAGTGTAAAGATCACATACTAAATTTCAACCATCTGCCTCAAAACGTTTTTGAATTATTGTGCTCACAGACTGCTTTACATAATTCCAAAAATATTTTTTCGAACTCAGAAAATTCTGAACCGAGGAGAGATTTGTTAAAGTCTCTAGTCCGAATTTTTTAATAGCACATTCTGTATGCTTTGTGTGCAAAGTAAAAAGTTGCATTATATTTTTTTAATTGTTCAAAAATTAAAAGTCACCTTTAGTAATTCAATATCACATTCTTAGAACTCCACTTGCTTACCTTACTAATTACTTAATTTCCCAAATCTCGTTATTGTATTTCATTAACGAGGAATTTGGAAAAGCTATTTATAAATAAAAAAAAATAAGATTTCTATGAGGGTTTATTTCTATTGAAGAAAATATTTATCTGCAATGTAATAGAATTCAGATTAAACACTCAAATTATCACTTAAAGGGAAAAAAAACAGCACTACTTTTTATATATATGAACACACGTGCTCTATATCAACTAAGTCTTCACATACGCTCACCAATCCAATTAAACATCATTTACACACGCTATAAAATTATCTGTAAGAACTTAACGCAAACTGGAGCAAAATGCCTTATTTAAAATTACATTAATCCCACATTAAAAGCGGTACCGTTGCGAAAATGGTAATCATATTAACGAAAGCTAATTATAATGAGCTCTGATGAAAGTTCCATAAATCGGCTTGAATCATTAAAGCTTATCTTGGCATTAAAAGTGCTGATGAGTCTTGATTACCCTCATTGGACTGATGAAGCTCAGATAACTGAAGAACTCAGTTTGAGTTTCCAAAGAATGGCATAACACTTTATGATTTCCCTAAGGATTTCGTCAACTGGCTTCCGGTTTTTGCATTATTTAACCTCAATTATCTTGCCTACTAGATGCAGTGGAACTTATTTACCGACATCAATTTGATAAGGCATTTAACTTCTGATGCAAATTAAACGCTAATTCAGCTTATTTTATTATTTCTTGTTGTGTGTGGATGTGTTTGATTGGGGAATTACGCATTAATTATTTTTTCTTTCCTTTTAATGTTATAATGTTGATGTCAACTTTCTTGTTGTTGTTAAATGTTGTCATTATGTTTAAAAAGATAATAAATACATCTTTAAAATATTTTCTTGATTTTTAAAAATGGAACTTCAATATTTGAGGCTTTTATACCCTTGCTGATTCTTATTTAATGTAATTTTTTTTTGTTTTGGTTTCCTTTAATTACACAAAAATGCTATTGCTGACAGTAAGCTTATAATTGGCAAATGGTGGTAAAATGTAACAAAATTTCTTTTGGGATCTATATTCTAAGTCAGCAATAGTAAATAGATAAATGTTTTCATTGATTCATTTGATTTTAATTAATTTATTACTTTTAATTATATTTCCGCATTGAAAAGAGGCAGTCGACTCCTCATGGCCGAATGGTCGTAGCACTTATCTCATTGTCAAGAGATCGAATCCTGCTAGAGACAATGAGATTCACTGTTTGTGTAAATATTTAAATCCTTGGTTTTATGTTTTCTTTTATTTCATGTTCCAGCAGATTCTGGAACTTTCTTTAGTTTACCAGATAAGTGTCCTGGACTTTTCTTACTGTCTCCAGAAAAGTATTCTGGAACTTTCCCTGTTAGTAAAAGCAGATCTGTCAGTCACTGTGTTTCTGAGTTCAGAGTTGAGTTAATAAATCAGTTTAGCACTACTTCTTGTGTGTAGAATTGTGTGTGTGCTCATTGCGTTCCATACTAAAGTACCTACGTGACAATGTTAATTCTTAGGAATGTATTTTAATTATTATTCTGAAATCTGTGCTTACATGTAAAACAACAATGCATAGGTTTCCCATAAGAGTCAATGAAAGCTAATTTTGTTTCTAAACATTTGAACTAAATAAAAAGTAAAATCATTGTTAACACATTTATTAAAATATTATACATGATTTTTGCATTCTTTTATATAAAATATACAAAAAAAACTCCATTGATGTTATTAAAAAATTGGCATCTATTATTCCGAGTACGAAAAATGTATCTTCGTAGAAATGTTTTCTATCTATTTTTCTGTTTATTACAGTGTTTTGCAACGGAAATAAAATCCAGCCCATTAGATGATCATGATTTTGCACATGGTTTTTACGTCAATGTAGATTTGTATCAAATTTTGATTTTCCAAATACATTTATTCAAGAAAAGATTGTCTCTTCACTTTCCTATTTATGCATATGCAATAATTTTGACACCACAGGTTATCCATATATAACAATTGTCATTCTATGTCCAATTTTGAACAAAATTCGATAGCGGAATTAGATATGTTTCTATCGTTTTGTTTTTATGTCTTGGAAATAAAAATTACTTATTCTAAAAATAAATATTATCACGAAAAAACCCCAATATCAAGTTGGGAATTTTGAGAAGAATAGGTTCAACAAGTTCGATGAAAATAACGATGCTTAATTCTAATTTTCTCCATCTTTCTTGCAGCATTTGAATTCCACGTCGAAAAAACGACACGTCTTTTGAGTCTATCCAAGAGTCGACCCAATTTTTGGCATCTTCATAAGAACAGAAGTACAGCTCAGCAAAGCCATATGTCATCGACTGGAACAAGTGGTAGTCGGAAGGAGCAACGTCCAGTGAATACGGCGGGTGGAGTAGGACTTCCCACTTAAGCGATTCCAAATAGGTTTTTTATCGGTTTTGCAACATGTGGTCGACCATTTTGCAGCGTTGTCATGCTGCAAAATGACCTTGTCGTGTCTCTGCTCGTATAGCGGCCATTTTTCCTTCAATTATCGGCTTAATCGCTCCAATCGTAGTCTGTAGCGATCTCCCGTGATGATTTCATTTGGTTTGAGCAGTTCATAATAAACTACATCCAACTGATCCCACCAAATGCACAGCAGAAACTTTTAACCATGGATCTTCGGCTTTACTGAAGATGATGCATGGCTGGGTTTACCCCCACAATTTTCTACGCTTAGGGTTATCGTAGTGTATCCATTTTTCATCGCCACTTAGATACGATGCAAATATCCTTTCCTTTTCTGCCGTTGAAGAAGTTCTCTTGGCTTCAACTCGTACGGCAACCAATGACCTTGCTTTAGAATCATTCCTAATGCTTTCAAAAGTTTCGAAATTGCTGTGTGATCAACTTCTAATGATTCTGCAAGTTCAGATAGCATTTGACATGAGTCTTCATGAAATAATGCTTCCAATTATTTGTCTTCAAACTTCTTCAGTGCGCCAGAGCGTTTTTTATCTTCAAGATCAAAATCATTATTTTTAAAGCGTTTAAACTAATATCTACAAGTTGTTTCAGACAGAACATTGTCGCCGTAAGTCTCAATAATAATTCTGTGAGCTTCAACTGCATTTTTTTAATGAAATAGTGCAGTAAAATTCCCCGCAAAGTACTCTTTTTTGGCACAAAATTTGACATATTTAACGCAATGAAAAATAAAGTTGGCTGCTCTTCCGCTAAATAACATACACTGAATTTCAAGCCTGCTTATAGTATTTACTTGTAAATACAATGGTGTGCAAAACTTAAGCAACAATGCAAATTTTAAGCAGATAGCCATGAAATTGCAGAAAAGGAGTTCTTGCGATCAGTACAATGAACATGTAATTCAAGAGAAAGGTCAAGCGTCTGCAAATATCAGGAACAAAACGTCGTAGGCGACGTGAGCGTACTCAAAACACGTGCGGAAGGAGCGCGCAGCTCAACACTACAATAAAAGGAAGGACGAAGACGCAATTAAAGACATTCGCTGCAAGTGCACGTGAGTTAATTCGTGAAATATGGCTAGCAGAAATCACCTGGACGATTTCACACGTGGAAGAATGATCGGAAAGCTGGAGGAGAGGCGTAGTGTGACCAGTGTAGCTGAAGAGTTCGGAATCAACAAAAGTGTCTTTTCGCGCGCTTGGAAAGCCTTCCAAACCACAGGTACAGCTGTGAGAAAGGTTGGTGGTGGCCGCCCCAGAAAAACAACTGCAGTGGATGACCGACATATCGTCCTGCAGGCGAAAAGAACCCGAAATCAGTCAGCAAGCGCCATTGCTCAGCAAATGTGGGCAGCAACGGGGCGACAAGTGTCGCGTTTTACTGTGTCCAGACGCCTTCACAAAGGTGGCCTATTCGCCCGCCGTCCTGAACGCTGCATCCCTTTGACAGTTTCCCACCGGCGGCACCGTTTAGAGTGGTGCAGGGAGCACAAAAACTGGACATCTCATCAATGGAGTCGTGTCCTCTTTACACATGAGAGTCGTTTTAGTGCCACAAGCGATTCCCAACGCCAGTTGATTTGGAGAGAGGTCGGGACACGGTTTCATCCCAGTAACATCACGGAAAGAGAACGTTTCGGTGGTCCTGGAGTTGTCGTCTGTGGAGGCATTATGATGAACGAGCGGACTGAGCTCCACGTTTTCGACAGAGGTTCTGTAACTGGAGATCGCTATTGTCAGGAGGTGATCCTTCCCCATGTGCGTCTGTTCCGAGGTGCCATTGGATCAGACTTCGTTTTTTATGGATGACAATGCACGGCCACACAGGACTCATGCTCTTGAGGAGCTCCTGGAAAGTAAAGATATCACTCTAATGGATTGGCCGGCGTGCTTCTCTGATTTAAATCCGATAGAACATGTGTGGGATGCTTTGGGGAGAGGCCTTGCGGCACGATTACATCCTCGGAACACCCGACAACTTAAACAGATGCTGATTGAGAAATGGGCACTCTTATCTCAAGAACTGTTGGACAATCTGGTGCTGAGTTTGGGGAGATGGTGCGAAGCAACCATTGCAGTAAGGGGAGGGCATATCCCATACTAAGGAACATCTGCTTGCTGTTCTTCCTCTTGGACAGACAATCACGTGTAACGATACTATGAGTTCAATAAAGCCTTTTTTTGTTTGATTCCATACTGTATGTATTGCATTCATTTCTGCGCAACTATGCTTTCGTCATTCTTTCAGAACAAAATGCTGTATCTCATTTCTGAATTTCATGTCTCTCAGATGATTTCTCGTGAAGTTATGGCAAAAAACATACCTGTTGCTTAAGTTTTGCACACCAGTGTAGATACGTCATTGTCATAAACTAACGCAATCAGTTCCGTTATCTGTTGGAAAACAGTGAGAACTTATTCAACTATCCATACAAAAAAAAACACAATACACAAATAATAAAACACAGATGAATCGCACGCAAAACAACACACATAAACAGCAAATTGGTAATAAACAACTTTCAAAGCATATAACTGTAACAGCACAAGGTTGTTTTTTTTTTACATAAAATATACAAATTTGAATCAAAAGCCATGCGCCCAGAGAGCTTGTTGGAGACACACACTCCAAAGAAAGATTTCACTCAACAACTTTATTGTGTCGACTTAATCCATTGACTTTAATTCTATCTCTCGTCTTTTTGTAATTCAGGTGTAAGGGTATGTAAGCTTCTAGAAAGAAATCCTATCTTCACTCCTAATGGAGATGCCCTCGAAATTCCAGAATATCCCGGTATTTCATCTTTGTAGTCAAGCCCGGGCAGGCATCCATCCAACATACTCAAGAGATATCTGTAAAACTCTCTCGTACCAGGAAGCGATATTACAATTTAATAATTTTAAGGCAGCAGCCTAGCGACTTCATCTTCTGCTGAGCTCACATACTTAGAACTGTTCTCTCAGGCGAAATTCCTAAATCAGAAGAATTGGATGGTTCCCCCTACTCATTTTTGGTATAAAGCCAATAAGCCGGGCCAGTCCTTAATTCTTCCTTGTGATAGAAAAACCAACACTTGCCTGTCGCTCCTTGCCAGTGGCCACCTTAAATGTCCTTTCTTTTCTCAGGGTGAAAAATTTTACCCTCTTTGCCCGAAATGCTGCCAACATCAGGCCTCTGCTGAACATATTCTAGACTGTTTAGGACTTCATTGGGGAGAAATTTATTCTTCTCCCTTCCTCGTTTTTGACTTTTTTCTTGTCAACGGATTTTTGGATTTGGTCTGACTAAGTTAGACCATGGAGATTAGCAACAACAACAACAACAATAATAATAATATTTTAATTTTTTTCTTAATAATATTCCCAATTTCTTGTTTTGAGTAATATTTTAACAAAAATAAAGATGTCTAACGAAATCATGAAAGTGCGAGCTTTTAACAGTATACTAATACTGTCTAAAATTAGTAATACTCTAATCATATTTATAATATAATTTGATTGTTAATGAGGTTTTTCTTTTTCAAAAATTTCTATCTTACCATATTTATTGAATCTGAATTTTTTTATTATATCGCTCATTTTTCTATTTAAAAAAAGTTTTCTTCTTTTTCTTCACAAATAAAAGTATGTTTTTAAAAATTTTATATTTATTATCTTCTTTATTTTAACTTTAATTACATTTCATAATTCATAATTGTGAGCATTATGGATTTTTTTTAAAAATATAAAATTATATTTTAAAAGCTGTTATTTTTATGAAGCCTATTTTAGTTAAATCAAAGCCTTTATGAAGCCTATTTAGTTAATAATTAAGGGCTTTAAAATTATTAAAATATTGTATTTTCATTGGAAACCAATAATTGTGCAAATTTTCAGAACTCTAGTACATCAGGAGACTGAAGGTGAAGGTGAAAGGTGACTACAAAATTCCAGTCTTATAAACATGAAATATTTGAAATCAAATAAAAGTATTTTGGAAAATGAGCTTATAAAGAATGCCTATATCCGTTCACAATCATGTAAAATGTTATGCGCATTTTAAATTGCTTAATCAGCTCAAAATGTTATTGTCATTCGCAGAAACACTACATTTTTTTACTATGTTGTAATGGTATAATTAAACATTTTCCTTAAATTTTTTAGAGAAAAAACAGGTTTTCAACTAAATTGAGAACATTGAATAAATGGCTTTTAAAATAACATTAAAATTACATTCAACAATTAAATATTTCAGAAGCTATAACCATAAGATCAAAATTTCAAAACGAAAAATGATGAGTAATAAGCTACTAGATAAAAAGTTAATTTGAAATAGAAAAAAATTTTGGCGTGTATAGCATGAATAAATTGATGGATCATTACCATAGGTCCTAAGGGGCAACATTTTATGGAACTATGCCAAAAAAAAACAGAAAGAAGAACCTTCCCAAATTTTAAAAAGAAAAAAGCTATGTTCTCTTTTTAATTAAATTATTTGACAGATAAGTATGTAAAAATATTTATAATTATATAGTATTTTTCGTATTAAAGTATTTCGTATTTTCGTATAAAACATAAGATTAAAACGTATTTTTAACCATTTATTTTTCTTAAAAGTTATATTTAGAAATTAGTCTCTCATTTAAATATTGATGAACAGTTCTTTTCTTGATATTATTCAGTTATATTAACATCAGTGTTTTGAATTATCCAGACTATTTTTGACTAGTCTAATAATTTTAAACATTAGCCCAAACGTAAATTTAGGCATACAAAAACCAACAAAAATTCAAATCCCTCAGATGCAAAAACTACAGACATATAGTTTATTGTTCTTGGGGAGGGGGTGAACAAAAATAACATGATTGTAAGAAACATGTTAGCCACAAATATTTCCTTTTTTTTTATTTAATTTCAATTTTATTTAAGAAATTGCAATTTTAAGGTATTCGTTTATACAGCCAAATGTAATATACAAAGAGCTATGATTACATAAATATCGCTAAATGATATGTGCCAATTTTTTTTTCAATTACTACTTAATTTCGTCAATTCATTAATTATTAACTAATTTGGCACGGAATGTCTCGCACTTTTGGTGTAAATGGGGAGGCAGTGTGAATAGCCAGCTTAATATCTACAAAAGCGATTCATAAAAATTATTAGCTTTTATACTTTCCTCCATACTGAGCGTTCAGGTCAAATTTTCTGTTTTTTTTCAGTGGTTCTTTTTTCAAACCTTCTCACAGAGTCCATGAAAAGTTAGCCATCTGACTCTCCAACCAGGCACGAAGGCACACGGATTTAAACCATAAAACTGAATGATGGACCGCCGCAACAGCAACACTGGCGGGAACTGTGGTTGAGTCCTAAGGGCCATCACCGGCCGCGGTACAACTCTCCCCGATGGAAGTACGTCCCGTCATCGATGGGAGGAGTCAGATCCCCCACCTATTTGTGTACCCTCTAGGGTGGTGAGATCCAACCACCATGCTGGAAGCATCTCATCCTCATTTCGAGGGGCCCCCGCGGGGGTCAGAATCCATGGAAAGGAAAAACAGCGAGAGCAGCTTCTCCAAAACACTTTGATAAAAGTGTTATCGGCTCCTTTTCACAATTGCTCAGATTTTTATTTTGAAAGTCTCACGTGTGAAATTTTAGCTAGTCGAGTAAAGAAATCCGAATGTGCAACTTTTTCGATTTATAGAATTAAAATTTGACGCTTAATAATTATTTTAATAACAAGATCATATACCAAATTTTATTTATTTAAGTCACTACACTTTTGATTAACACTCTAGCATGCATGGAAATGAACAGATTATCAAATGTTAACGTTTTGACGAGCTTAATTCAAAATTTTTCAAGCATTTTCATTTTAAAATTTAAAATTCTGAATTAAATTTCAGTCGTTTCGATTATGAGTTAGTGCATTTACATGTACGTGAAGCTGCAAATTGGCAGATAATCAACAATTTGAAAAAAATATTATCAAAATTTGGTACGGGTGAACATGTTAAATACTAGAACTGCACTCCAAATTTCATATATCTGGCTCTTCATATTTTGTAATTTATTCGTGCTTATTTGTACTTGCACAGCCAGGCGGACAGATTTCCTCAGAATGGATTTCATTCAAAATTTGGTGTAAAAGTCATGTATTAAATTTCATAAGCCTAACTCCAAGCGATTTTGAGCCGTCATATTCACAGACATACAGACATTATTCTAAAAATGTATTTCAGACTAAATACATTAGACTGAATGCATCAGACAAAACACATTCCGTGTTTCAGACCTCTCCTAATACATTTTAGACATTATTCTAAAAATATATTAGAGGAGGTTTAAGTAGCGGAAATTTGTCGACATCTGGAGTTCGCATTTTTGACGATTACAATATTTTCTCTTCGTTTACGAGAGAGTTAAAAAAGAAGAGAAACCAGTGTCATATGAAGCCCGCACAACTTCTTAAAAAAGTACATTATGTAGGGTTGTAAAAAAAGTCATCTCATAAAAAATGAAAAGAAACTTCTTCCTCTTCGGAAGTTGAAGAAACTATATATGAGCCGTGGGCGACAGCGATAATAGTTACGCCGAAACAGAAGACATTACCTAATATTCAATTTGTGAAGAACTTTACCCCAATGATAGTCATGGAAAAAATTTTATTAAAGTGTGTGAGATCCAAAAATAGACTGAAGAAAAATGTAATAAGAGGAGAGAAAATAAAAAGTTGCGTCTGAGTAGAATGCTCCTTCGTTCTTTTTTTTTTTTTTTCCCTATACGAAGAAAAAAAAATGTCTAACTCGAAATTTGAAGAAACTTTATGTTTCATATTTTCCTAAGCATGAAAAAGATATTTTTCTGGAAGTATATATCTTTATCTGTGTGTAAACACAATAATTCAAATATGCTTTGAGCTAAATGCATGCAATTTGGTATGTGGCCCTTATGCCACACCTCTAGATTCATATAAAATTGTGAACGAAACTCATTCAGAGGAAATCCGTTTGCCAGGTTATCCGAATATAATTTAACATGATAACTGCAAAACGAAAAGAGCTAGATAGGTAAAATTTTGGGCAGAGATTTAACATCTAAACTGTAAAACACTTATCAAATTTGGAATCAAATACATCAAACAGTTCACTGTCTGTCGGTCTACACCTTCACAAGCATATAAACACGATGATTGAAAAACGAAAGGACGAATGTATTAGATAATGTTATAAAATTTTGTGGCCACAACTGTAATTCTGTATTAATGTTTGTTGCAATATGAATAAATAAAGGCAACATTCAGGTGATTAATTGTCAAAAACTATACGCTAATACGCTTTTAAGTAAATATTGCTCTTTAATTACACGTAGTTAATAATATGCTACATTCATTAGAGTATGCAAAAGTTTTTTGGGAGATTGCACCTCTGGATTTTTTTTTCTGTTGTTGTTCTTAGAAATAGTAACTGAATTTCTGTTCTACATTAAGTATATCTAAAATCCTAATTAAGCTATTCTTTTATTCCTTCCAAATTTAATCGGACTTAATTTTCATATTTAATAAAGATATCGTGACTATAGCATAAATCAAACTCTATTTCAACATATTTTAGACATAAGCGATAATAGGAGTATATAGCGGTCGATATTATGAACATTTTATTTTAATACGAAAAGCACCACAAAAAATTTAAAGAATATGTAAAATTTAATTCAGTTTATTTTTGGATTACAACTACATAACAGATTAGGACTATTTTAAATAAATTCCCCTTATATTAGCCATTTGCATAAAATTTTAATTTAACTGGATAATAATAATAGTAAAATAATAATTGAATTCCTTCTTTATATACATTTTAATTAGTGCCTGCTATTATATGTTTAAGTAATGCCTTTCATAACACTAGTAAATTCTCTAATTCTCCAGAGCTTCGTACTTTTCAAATAAACATGCGTGAATTCTTCTCTAGAACTCTCCTTTTTAATTACGTTTTTTTTTCATTTGTATGAAAATTAAATTATCATAACTAAAAATCCTTTTTTGTTTTAACATAACAACTTGATAAGACTCTATTTTTTATTTTTGCAATATAATTTGAAATAAAAAGGAAGTTTAACTAATTAACTTGTAGTAAAAATGGAGATACTCACATTTATGAGTTAATATAATTAAATAGCTCAAACTTAGTTAAGCCACATATCAGAAATAAAACGGCTCAACATATTTTCAGAAGTTAATAAATGTAAATCACCTTTCGTACCGTCAATATCCATGTTGTTCCTTAATCTAATCAAAATTTGCATATTTCCAATTTACGGAAACAATAACTATGAAAGTTATAGACATGAAAAGGGGTCCTGTTAATTAATGTTATCTAAATTCTGATATTTTAGAAAGTCGTAGCAGAAAGATTTCAATGTTGCTGCTCGGCGTTTAATCAAAAGTTAATTTTTATGATTTACGGCATTGTCTCCAATTTTATCAATAGTGTTCTACATTATTGTTATCAGTTTGTTTCAAGAGTAAAACATTTGCGCTGAAATTTTTGCATGTAAGGGATTTATAGAGAATGATATATTCCATAAATTTGACCTGTTTAATGTAAATATATGCTGATAAATACGAAAGGAGTATTTCTTAGCAAATTTAATATTCATGAAAAATGGCATTCGTGCATGTATTATGTTGATGTTTATAATAAACAGCACTTGCAAATAATAAATTTTAGGTAGATACCTTGTAGGTAGATACCAACAAAATAATATAT
>JAPMOR010018844.1:67725-79210 GCA_026543865.1 Argiope aurantia | reverse complement strand
TTTTATTCAGTTTAATGTATGTTGGAAAAAAAAGGAAAAAAATTGTTTTTAATTGTCAAAATTCAGAGAATGTTTGCCCCATTTTTAAATATGTATGGCTAAAGAAACAATTTTTTCATAATTTAAATTTGTCTAAAATTTATTTTTTTGAATAATTTTTCTAAAGTTATTACAGAAATAATCGCCAGTTATTACAGAAATAATAACCCTCCAATCTATATATATATATGTGTGTGCATGCATGCAAAATTTGTTAGCTGAAGGTCAAATGGTCTGGCATGTAGAGCGCCAACTCATGTAGACTTATATATATACACACGCATTTTCATCTGTATTATTAGAGAGATATTCAAGCAAAAGAAGCCTGTCTTGGACTTCCGGTTTTCCGAAAGAAACTTGTTTAAAGATACTGATTAGGGTATTATATAGCTTTCTGAGTTGATATTTAAAAACATATGTACTAAAATAGTTCAGAAATTCTAAAATATTAAATTTTAGTTTATAAATCTGGGTAAAAACTCATATTGTATCTTTCATAACATACATTATAACGTAAAATATAAATGCGGCATGCACAATTAGTTTGATATTAGCATTAGGAAAATAACTAATTTAAACTATTGATATTTGGCAGCAACATCATGTATATTCTAACATTTTTAAGCTTAAAAGCTTTCTTATTTTTTTAAATGATATTTTTTTCATCTTAATAACTTAACATAAGTCCTGATTTCTTCCAAGTCCTGATCCCTTCCTTTTTTCAAGTCAAATGCTCTAATATTACATTAAAATTAATTCCAACAAAAATCTCTTGATACAAATATAAATAAATTAAATAAAAACTACTAAAAACACAATAGCCTTAAATCAAGTTTATCAAGTAAATTATTAAATCACAGTTCTCAAACTTTCATGTAAAAATGCTTTTAAGGAATTCTATGTGGAGCTCTGTCGTTTCCAGATTAAGGTCTACATTATAAAATGGCTCTGACATACTGGTGTATAGAATGTAATCTGACAAGTGTATTTTGATAATTTAGGAGACAGATGGATGTTCGCCGGATCTGACTGTGCTTTATTCTTTTATAACACCCAATTTGCCATGAATACTCCACAAATAGGAGATAGGACAAAAAATTAACTATATACATAGTATTTACTATTAGTTGCCTTTGGCGAGCTACAGGTTCGACAGGAATATTGGTTATAATTAATTTCAGTTAATTCGTTTTGATATAACTCCATGTCCATGATTCTGCCTGCTGTTCGACATTAAAGCTTTGTTATTTTAATTGTTTTACATAAATTCTGCTCATTTTATACATGAATATTTCAAAAGAAGATAGATCCCAGGGAATTACTGCGCTATTAGAAACATAAATCATCGATTTATATATCTTCTAATAATTTATATATCTTCTTCTAATATATCTTCTAATAAGCATCTATTAGCCGCTAAATTTCAAAGTGTTACAGCTCCACTTTTTTTTATTGGTCTTGTAAACTGCATAGTTGTTAAACAGAACACTTTTTCTTTGCCTTGCAACAATGTAATTGGCGCAGTATAGCCAAATCTGGCCCTTGCTCCATAAAAATCGACAAACCAATCAACAATGGAAGAAAATCATACGATTAAATATTTGATGAAACAATGAAAAATCTTTTGTTAAAAATTAAGCAAAGCATATTTTTTAAATTATCGAAATTCAGAAAAAATAAGCACAATTATTAAATTTTTATCATTTAAAGGATGATTTTTAAATAGTGTAAAATTCATTTTTGTGCAATTATGTTCTCGAAATTTATTGCAGAAAAACTTTAAAATTCAGTTTAACTTTTTATTAAAATTGCAAAAAGTCGCATCGAGGAGCACGTTTCTACCCTGGTAGCTGTAGGTTTATTCTATAGAAAGACAACACCCCACACACTCTTTTGTATAAAAAGCGATAACCCTATTTTTTATTTTGGATTAACTCTGAATTCCATGTTTTACTCCTTCTCAAAGAAGACATTTATTAGTTTGAGGTCTAAGATCAAACGCCAGCTCCTCATAGTCAAACCATATTTCTTTTTTTTAAATTTTTAACAAGGATTAGTTGTTGCATAATACAAAAAAAGTATATTTCAATGAAGATCATATTTTCAATATATCCAAGAGATAAAAATATTATTAACGGAATTAAAAAGAATTTATATAACTAATTCATACAAGAATTTTTAAAAAACACTTAAGAAGTACAATTCATTATTGTTGAATATGTTTTTATTACTTGCTATTTTGTTATTTCTTTAAAGATAATTCTTTCTTCGTGTGAATTTAAGAAAAACTAAACAGAATTGCCTTCCAAAAATACACAAAATGTCAAATCGAAATCTCCTAGTACTTGATAAACGAATGTTCAGTGATATATTTGGGATCAATATAGTAATCAATGGTTAATTGTTAAAGAACTTATTTCCAATCGCACATTTTAAAATATAATTTTTAAAAAATTTCTAATATATGGAAAATATACATTGTAGTGGTTGCATTAATCTGTCTTCTCTTTTGGATAATTGATGGTGATGCCTGATTAGGTACGCATCCCATAGTGCATTGCGATTATAAATAATGAGGTAATATGCTTTTCTGTTAAGATGCGTGCGTAAATACTTTACCTTATCTTTCGTGTTTGTGTTTGTTTTGTATGAAATGTGATCATTAAAGAGATTTTCCCGAAAACATACGTCCTCTTGCTTCCACTGCACGGATCATAATGATCTTCGTTCCACCGCAACATTTAATTGAATTAAAGCATAATAGTTCTAAAAGTGGATGATGTTGCTAAAGCAGAAAAAACATTTATTATAAATAATGTGAGAACATAAAAAAATATACTCTGAACAATATTTCTCCTTTTTAACAGAAAGTTTTCAAGTAATTTTTTTTAATTAAGAGAGGAATTTAATTGAGAGAACTTTGGGAGATGAATATTAATGAAACAGTAAAAAATATATTATTATTTGAAGACCTATTAAGAATCTTTCTTTATGTCTAATTCTTGTTATGTAGTTTTTATTATTATTATTATTTTGTTATACTTTTGAAGTTTCTCTGCGGATTTTCCTAGTATAAGCAATATAATAACAAACAATAATTATCACACCAAAAATCAAACAGTGTCAGATGAAAATCATCCAAAATTTCAAAACTAAATATTAAATACTACATTTGGAATTTTTTCTTACCTTATAAGCAATCTACTCTATAGAGCTATTGTTTTTTCTGAAAAGGGAACTATTGATCTTCTAACATTCGAAAGATATACATTTTTATATTGACCGATTAGTAATTATATCTTTATTATAATGCTGTATAGGATTAGGAACAATTAGAATTTGAAAAAAAGAATTTTAAGCTACAAAAATAGAATTAAAAACACGTTCAAGGTGGCACCAAATATCGTTGTTTTCTTTATTAATGTGTAGTTTTTGCAAAACTCTGAATGAGAATTTCATATGTTTACGTAAAAGCTTTATTCTTATTATTTTTCTTCAATGAAATATGAAAAATAATTATCTTTTCTCAGGAATACGAAAAATAATTATCTTTTCAAAAGTTTGACAACATAAACTTAAATACTCACAAGCTTTTGTTGATTCCTGCAGAGTTTTAAAATGATAATTTTGTTTCTTTCTCAAGTTTTCAGTTTATATTAAATTAATTGTTTTCAAAAACAACTAATTTAATAACTCCAAGAAGTGTTTTCAACTCCAAGAATTATTTTTCAAATTCCAAGAACTGCCTAAAGAACGGCACACAAAAGATATTATATTTCATTTTTAACATTTTTAAATTTCTAGTAAATACAAACTTTATTATTAAGGCAAATTAAAAGATATTTTTCAAAGACTAGTTCACTGATTTTTTACTTTTTCGTATGCATAGTATAGATAAAGTGCAGTAATCATCAAAAAATTCGAACTTGTGATTTTGACGCATCCCCACGTTTCAGACCTTCCTGAGTTCAAGAGCAATTTTAGTTCGTCTGTCTTGACAATTTTAGTTCGTCTCTTTGACAAAAATAACTAAAAACTGCTTTGAGCTAGACGATTGAAATTTGGTATATGGTCTTTACTCGAAATTTGCATATTTTTATTGCAAGGGTAATTTTGTGTCAAATTTTTATTTCCATCAGTTGGGAAAAACTAATGTAAAACACAAATTCGATTTTCGTATACTATTAACGGAAGATTAATCACTCGCACGCAGAGATTAATCGCCGAATAACCCGTCAACAATAAATAACACGACAAATGCAGTAAAATTACTAAATTCACGCCGAAAGTAATATTTCTTTACTATTGTAAGCTAATATCGTAAAAGGCGTTCTCTGGTATGACAGTCAGAGGCTATGTGAGAAAATTTTGGGGAGACACTCTCGCTGGTTTAATATATTTTTATTTGTATTTTTTTCATGCTTTAATGATTGCTTATTAATTAATTTTATATCCACTTTCTGTGGTGGCAGAATTTTCAAACTGCGTTATACTTCTAAATAACAATAGATTGCTTTCACATTTTCAAGTTTTATCTATCAGTAAATAGATTAATCTACCTAAATTTTCTTTCCTTGTTAGTGACTTTACCTTATAGTGAACATGAGAACAAAAATTGATTTCATGATTCTCTAAATAATTTCAAATAATATTAGTTAATTAAAATGGCTGAAATTTAAAAAATGCTTTTAATATACTAATAATTTAATTTGATTTGTTTTTTATGGGATAAAAAGCCAAGATGTCTATCATACCACATCAACAAAATGAGAAAATCAAAGCAATGTGAAAGCATAAAACTTAAGTAAGGCTGACTATAAATAAAATTTCTCTAAATTATAAACTTAATTTAAATGAGAGGATAAAGTTTTGTGGATTTTAAAAATTCAAAAAGATTAATATGAGTTTTTGGACAACAAAATTATAGGCTTTGAAAAAAAATCGCAAACTCTGAGCACTGAAACATGAGAATCCGGATAGAATAAGATGGACAGACATTTGGTAATTGCATTACGAATACATTAGTAGCCGTGAACTCAGTAACAGAGTAGTATGGGCAATGCACAAGTAAATTAAAAGGGTATCACTTTTTTTCATACTTTTTATAGATTTTCATTAAAAATAGTTTTATTTTTAACTAGAATCAAGATTGTAAAAGTGATTTGATACCTAGGAGTTTGTTCTCCATCTCGAGAGCCCTCTATATATGACATTTCGAATATAGAACTATTTTAGCATGCTTTTTTAAATCATTCGTCTTTACAATTATATTTATTGGAGCAGTCGTTGTTTTGGTAGTTTTGCCCACTTTCTCATTACCAAAAATTCTAACATATGATAGTACCCAAAAGTGAAAACATGAGCAGTCAAGTTGTCTAAAAGTATTAAAATAAAAGGATGGCTATGAAGATAATGAAATGGTTTTAGTGATGTTAAAACACTTAAAAAAATCAGTATAGATAATAAAAAAGATATTTTACAGGTCATGAGAAATTTCCTCTGAGGAATATAAAAAAGAAAACACTTCAGCTGTAAAAACTCAATGTAATGATTCAACTCCAGTAAGAAAAAATATTTCCTTGGAAAAGAATATCAAAATATACATGAGCAGCTAATTTTGTTCCATCTTTATATATTCAAGTAAAAATCTTGATAATGCTCTCTGTGTTCAA
The DNA here is from genome assembly GCA_026543865.1 of Argiope aurantia. NCBI lineage: Eukaryota > Metazoa > Arthropoda > Arachnida > Araneae > Araneidae > Argiope > Argiope aurantia. Next base: position 73,499 of record JAPMOR010018844.1, on the reverse strand, counting down.
GGAAAATCTGTTGATAAATAATATCTACTGTGTCAGGTTTGATAAAAGTTTCAAAAGAATTAAAATACTACACATCAGGGATTTTTCAAAAGGGGTAGGTTATTAACCTGCTATGTAGTTGCAAGTATATGCTGTAATTTAAGTCAGAAAGTATGTTATGAATTCTTCTAAAATATACAGTTATGCGTGATTACCTAGCATCCTGCAATCGAATACACTAGCAAAGCACTATTTTTAAAAACTTCTTGATCATAATTGATGTTATAGTAGGAATTCGATAATAGCTTAAATAGTTTTGTTATTATTTAAACACTTTTATTTAATTTGATTTCTTTATATGTATGTTAAAAATACTTCAATTTCTCTTTCTACTGATAATAAAGGTGTATACTTGTGTGTATGCGTTGCCGCTTTACAAGATGGATGATAAGACCCAGAACTACCAAATTGACAGATATGTTTTAGAAAGTTTAAATGCTCATCTCGGAATGATTACCATTAATTTTGATTAGAATTTTAATAAATTAATATTTAAATAAAATTTCATCGTTTCTATTCTAAAGCTTTCGAAATTCTAACATTAGAATTCTTCTAGAAAAAGGACTTTGTCATTATTTTAGCATTTGTACATAATAAATTCAACATTATTTAGTATTTACAATGACACCAATGTATAAGCCTTACAGATTTTAATCTCTATTGTTAATTAATTTTTAAAAATATTTTAGACTTATTTTAGCAGTATATTTAATTGTTGCAGCAAAATTCATATCGTTTTCATTATCGCTACAAATATTTCATTCTGGATATTTCTTCCATTGATATAAAGATACGACTTATTTTCCCATGTTGTTATCTATATAGCCCGTTCTTTTTTTTAAAAAAATACTAAATATTTTTATACTTTTAATTAGAACTCAGCAATGATGAAAAAATTTTAAAATTCTCCCATTTGTAAACACAGCTACTATTTTCTGAAATATAATTTGATGTATAAAGATGTCAAGATAAAAATTAAGGTAATTAGTCTCATAGAATAATGAACAGAACAATGCAAGGTTTATGAAATGGTGGGTTACATATCGATCAAAATGTAAAAATTAAAAGTAATACCCTGAGGATGCCATTGACACGTTGATTGTCGTGTGACTCACCAGTGATTTTCGTCTACTATCTAATTGTACCGAGCCGTCTACCTTATTAGATTACCTCCGTTCTATTACAGTTAAGATACAGCAAATGATCCGAATATCAAGTGTGAGTAATAGCAGAGAATGTGTTAAGATCAGATAATGTAGAATATTTGAGATTTTTCAGTGTCCTTTACTCCAGGTGAACCAACCAGTACCAAAGACGACTAATAAATAGAGATATGTTTCAACACACAAAGAACGCAATTTATCGATTAAAACATAGAAAAGTTAATAATTAAATTTGGAAGTACAAAATTTTTAGCTTATTAATTCATAATTGTGTGTATAGAACCTCATTCGCATATAAAAATTGATCAAAAGAAGTTTCAGGTTGATTTATATCAGTTTTCGGCCATTTTTCTTATTACCAAAATTTTTTATTTCGAGTGTAATTAAAAGTTGATTGTATTATCTAAAGAATAAAAAGAAATTAATCAGAAAATTATAGTTAAATTTTAATATCATTTAGACCAATATTTATTCATTTATTTGATGTAATGCGTTATCTTATTTTTTTCTTCAAAATTTTCAAACAAAATTTAATTCTCTAACAATTATCGACATGTCCTTTATGGAATTTTTTAATGGAATTCATTAGGTTGCTATCAATAATTATTGAGAACATTCTGATTAGTACCTGTTAAGTTAACCGACATGCCCTTCAGTCGATACTTACAAAAAAGTATAAAATTAGCAAATCTTGTTTAAATTACAGGGGTGGTCATATATTTTTCACCGATTGCAAAACATTATTACAGAAGAACCATTGAATATAATATAGGAAAATTCTTAGTATGCAATTGTCATGTTGTTAAATCTTTCTTTGTCCAACAGATGGAGCAACTACATCAGAAGTAGCGATTTTACATTCAATTGTTATTAAAATGAGACAACAAAGCCATGACGAAAATGGTGGCAATGATTTCCATGCTCTATTGATACCACTCCGCTAGAATTCTTTTTTTTTTCAGGTTTTATATGGACAGAATGTTTGCAATTCCATTTTCAGATACTCATACTTTCACAATTAGGATCACAGATGTTGCTTCTAATATGACAACTGAAATGTTAGGCAACAAGTGGTGAGAATTATAATACAGTCATGACATTGAGTTACCAAGAGTATTCATTTTAAAATACAGTGACATAGGTGGTTTTATTCAAAAACTTTATAACGATCTTTCCAATGTCTTCATAAACAAAAGTATACCAAATTATAATAGTTTCGATAAAATAATTTTTCGTGTTTGGGAAAAGACTTTGTGCCTACCTTGTATAATCATCTAATTTTTAATTTCTCGTGTATAAAATATTATATTAAAAAACTCAATATCGAGACTATGATGGAGCTCTATGACCTAAGTTCTTTTTATGTATCCATCTATGCATTTTTGCATATAATAGCTGAAAAAAGCACTGTGCAAAAAATATTACATTTGACTAATAGCTTTCACCACTATGATAGTAGATCTTTTTTGCACTAAATCTATCAAAATTATGTCTGCTTATTCATGTATATGTGAAACAATTCAATTATTAAGAATTTTGATATTGTACTATAGATATGTACGCCTAAATTTTACATTTGTTTCTTATGGTGGTCTAAATCTGTTTTAATAAAAAGATGCAAATTTTTTACCATCTATTCAATTGTAAAATATTGCTATTTACATAAATACACACATTGACTAACTCTCATAATAACTAAAACATATCGGAACAACTGCTCTGGTTACTTTCATTCATTTCTATTAAGTTTCATTCATTTCTACCGAGATTGCTTAAAGAGTTTATAGAAAGAATTCTACCATCAAATGAATTTCGTAAATGAAGAGAAAAAAAATATCAACTCACCACTACTTGTTTAGTGAACAAATTTTCATTTCAAGATTCTTATATTCTATTCTTTTACGAAACTATACTAAAATAAAAGGATTGTTAGCCCAAGATGAAAAACAAGTGCGACAACACGAATTTTCGCGAAACCTAGAAATAGTATCACCGATCCACTTACACAAAATTAAATTTCTTCAGCGAATTCTTTCTAGGTTTAGTTAATTCACTTTACTCTACTTCGTAATCTAATGCGCGCGGGGAAATAATTTAGTACCTCACTATTTTCATTCTAATGTTTTACAGCTTCTCTGTTGCGTTCTTTATTTATTTATTTTTTGTTGTTGTTGTTTTTCCTTGAAAAAGCCTATCTTCTTTAATTATTTTTAAAATCTTACAAACATTCCAACTCCAAACTGCAAAATTTATTCTAGTAGCCTACGTGTATTTCTGCCAAGCTAAATCGAATTTGCTTGTGCAAGAATTGTTTAATCGAATTTACATCCGTGATGTGTTCTTTGGCTGATGTGTAGGAATTTTTTTTTCCTTAAGTCCGTTAAAATGTAGTAAATATCAAACATTACCTTTTTTTTTTAATTCTTTTGTGGTAATTTACTTTAAAGCCTTATGTTTTATACTAAACGCATTTATTTAAAAGAAAGGTTAAGAAAGACTTTAGCCAATTCTTTTATTCTCTAAGAAAAATTAGAGATAGCTGTTTTTCAGTGTCGGGGATTATTATTTATAAAATATCATCCTAATTATTTTCGTTCCCTATCATGCACTGATTTGCTTTAGTAATGCAATTTTTGTATATGCTTTATAAAGTATTTTTCCCAAAAGAGCTAATAAAATTCAAATATTTTCAATTTCAACTTTTTTTTTTACCTTTTACAAAAATATGAAAATTCTCAAATGAAACTATTTATTCACTCCAATGAGTGCATATAGTGTCCTTTCTTATAAAGTATTCATCGTTTAAATATTCATACATACAGCATAACCCTCCATCATGACTACTTAGATATAGTCCTTGATGCCTAAAAACTCAAGGGTTACCTTAATAATTTAGGGAGTACGAAATAATGACAAAGAGCATAACCCTCCTTCATGACTACTTAAATATAAAACCCTTCTTATACCCTTGATGTTTGAAACCTCAAGAGTTAATTTACAAGTTTAGTGAGCAGAAAATCATGACTACTTAGACAGCATAACCCTCCATCATGACCACTTAGACATAGTGATAACCCTTGATGTCTAAAACTTCAAGGGTTATCTGGTATAGTGAGAAGAAAATAATGACTGACGGCATAACCCTCTTTAATGACTACTTAGGTATAAAGCTAACTATTTGCCTTGATGTCTGAAACCTCAAAAGTTGTCTTACAAGTTTAGTGAGCTGGAAATAATGACCACTTAGGCAACATAACTTTCCATCATGACTATTTAGACATAATAGCATAGTTCCGATGATGTTTATAGCTTCTAAGTTTACCTTACTAATTTGGTAAGTAAAATGTGATGACTTCATAGAAGCATAAATCTTCCAACCAATTACATTTTCTTTCTTACATAAATATGAAAATTCTCAAATGAAATTATTTCTTCACGACATTGATTACATACAAAGCACATTCTTATAAATCATTCAGAACTTAAATCTTCAATTGCACAGCATAAACCTCCCACATGACCACTTAGACATAGTGATAACCCTTGATGCCAAAGCCCCCAGCGTCTTTCCTAATAGTTCAATGAATACGAAATAATTACAAACAGCATAACCCTCCTTCATGACTTCTTAGATACAAGTATATAGCTCTCCTCATCACCTTGATGTCTGAAACCTCAAAAGTTAATTTACAAATTTAGCGAGCAGGAACTAATGACCACTTAGAGAGCATAACCCTCGTCATCATGACACTTGATGCCTATAACCTCGAGGTTTACTTTATTAATATGCCAAGCAAAATTAAGGACCGCAGGGACAGCATAAACCCCTCTTCATGAATCTTTCAACCAATCACTCAATCTTTAACTTTTTTTTTTTTTGCATTCACTGTTCTGTTGTGGAAGTTGATACTCATCCCAAATTACCCAGCTTTGCCAAACCATCTCCTTGAATCCAAAAAATCGATGAATTAAAATCGGGTTCTTTAAAACGTTGTCTTTGGTAAAATCCAAATTTTATTATCCAAAATTTGGTAATAACCAAGAAAGTAGGAAGGGAGTGCCCGATAAGCTTTACACCAAAGGCATTTCAAAATGACTTCCAATTCTGTTGGATACAGTAAGCGCATTAGTGTGTCCACCAATAAATAGTGACAAATCGTCTGCTATTCCCTAGTAAATTTACTCTGGAACTGGAGAATTTAACATTGCTCTCATAACTGGAACAACATACCTAATATAAGAAACTGAAAAATTTAATTTTTCTTACTTTTACTACAGTCAATAAGGCTGTCATTGTTCAAATTGAATTAAATTTGTCATGAACTTATAATTCAAACATATAAGCATTTTACACTTTGAAAAAGAAGCTTTAAATATTTCTGTATACCATAATTTAATCCATGATCCAGTATCGTTCTACCAACGAAAAAATATTCTTATTTTGAAATGCACATCCTATTTGATTTCATGATTTGATATGTAAAACAGATAAAGGAAATTCATATATTATTTACACAAAGCATAAAATATTTTTCAAAGCTTTGCCTTCTAGGAGAATACTTTCTAACCTTG
>JAPMOR010018844.1:15719-67715 GCA_026543865.1 Argiope aurantia | reverse complement strand
GCCCCCAAGGCTCCGTCGCAGTCTTGAAAGAGAACAATCACCATTCAAGAAAAGGAGTGTTTCCAGCAGAAACTCCAGACTAAGATATCATTTGATCACCCATTCGGAAGTTTCTGGCCTCTATTCACTTGCATCAGTTACAGTGTCCTATTTATTTATCCGCTGCCGCCCTATTGTGGTAGCCCTTTGTTATTTGCCGTCCCGCCCCACGCACCCGTAGTCGCCCAAGAAACATTTCCTTGGACTGAATAAGAGGGAAAAAATGTGTCCGAAAAAAAGTATCGCCTCCTTATCAGTTTCCTCAAACAGGAAAAAATTAAGGCAGATGATTTATTATAGTGATTCTTAAAGGGAAAAATGGTAACTCTCGAAGAGTTTTGTAACAAATCAGTATATTTTAATCTATACCTAGTTTCTTGGGCATATCAGTATATTGCAATCTATACCAAGTTTCTTTAATTATCATATTTCTTATAACTGTGATTATAAATTGAATGATACCTTCAATCTTAAGATCTTGGATCAAATTTATTATAAAAATTTTGCTGAATATATGTAAGATGTCATAACTATGTCAAACTTGCTTTGTAGTATGTTTCTCTTTGTGGAGGAAATCTGACGAGGAAAAAGCAATAAAAATTTTCATTAAACTTTAAAAAAATCTTAATATTTATAATAATATTGATATAATTAACTCCATTATAACAAATACTAAGAATATAGCTCTTATCATGATAATAGCCTAAATGCACCTTAGAGATTTAAACGACTAACTGAAATTACGCTGGCCTCTGTAGCTCTACAAAATCACAAAAACTGAGAGTGAAAACTGACCCTGATGCCATGAGCTAAGTCAAATGTGTTCACTTCCTCTAACTACAGCAATGTCAATCGTACCATTTTGCTGGCATTTGTATGCACCCATTGAGTTTAGCCTTTACAAGATTATTATAAATTCAATTTATATTTTATTAAAAGAAGTAGTATACGCCAAAATAGCCACAATTGCATAAGACACATGAAAATGTAAGCAATGGGGATGGTCTCCCGAAACTTTCTCGCATATTCATCAATAAAAGTTTTATAACCCTCTCCCCTCCTAAAATTGTGGAACTTGGATAAAGTCGAGAATGCTTAGCATGGTCACTAGCGACGCTCCATATCAATATATTTTTTCTTCTCATTTCTTTATGGTGGTTGCACTTTACTCACAACGATTACAAATATTCAAATTTGTTCGTGTTGGCTCTTTTATACGCTCTTCATTTTTCATCATCATTTTTTTCTCATCAATTAAATTCATTTGAGAAATTCTTTGATCCCAAATTACAAAATATCGATACTTGACGGGAATCGTGAACTGTTATTGAATCTAGAGAGTATGCATTTTGGACTCGTTTTTTCCAACGGATTGAAACCAAATACATTTTCTACAATACAAGATAACCAATGCCGTATTTCATTGATTTAAATCATTGTGTTTATATGCATATGGAAGCACAGATCGATAGCCAGTCAATTCTTTGGCATATTTAGTTCAAAACTTGTAACCAGGCAGACAAATTTCCTCAAAATGGATTTCCTTCGAAATTTAAAAGAAATCTACAAATTTAGTACAAAACTCTATATACCAAATTTATTTTTCTGTCTCAAAGACTTTTTGAATTATCGTATTCACAGACAGACAGACATAATACTAAAAATGTGTCTTTCGAGCTCAGGGAGTTCTGAGTTGTGAAGATCTCTCAAGATCTCGACATTCGAATCTTTTGACGATGGCAATAACTTCTCTGCACCATATACGAAAATCAGAAATGGCAAAATAATAAAGGGTGAGAACTCTATTTCGTAAGTCTTTTGGACAATCCCCGCATATGTCTCCTATTTACAATTGTTCAAAGCTCTTAACCATTCACAATTAAGCATGCTTCATAGTGGTATCACATGAGCTGATGAGTAATTTTAAAGACACTGAGTATACCTTGGGCATTTACTTCAATGATAAATATTTTTGCTACGATGTCATCGTGTCTGCATATTTTTCTTCTGGTGGAAGATAAACAATAAACATTACAAATCTATTAAATAAATGTGTTTCCGTTAAATTTTCTTTTATATAACCATGCAACTTGTAAATCTAGAATTTCGATGTGAATAACTATAAAATTTATTGTCCTTTAAATTTAGATCATTGAACAGTATGTATATAATCCTCTAATCAGCTGAGAAACAAACACAGGATATTTTTTTTCATATTTTCATAATCTTTCACATTTTTTTTAACAAAATAGTGTTACAAACCTGCAATTCTGTTTCTCAGCATAGTTGGTTCCATCATCAGAAAGAAAGTTTTACAGTCATCTGTATTGTACGGAGTCCAGGTATCGCGTCGGAGGTCCCAGAGCTTGGCGACCATTTGGCGACATGGCGACGAATTTGGCGACTTTGGCGCCAAAATAGATTATACCCGAAACATCGAGAATTTTCCCGATCCGTCCAGTAGGAACCGAGATACGCCTCGAACGTTCCTGATTGGTTGAGAGGCTTCTAGCCCCGCCTCCTGAGACCTATAAAAGGAGGCAGTCTGTGCTGCCAGAGTGTAGTAGTAGGAATCAACTTTGAAGAGTATTCGGAATCGACGGTGAAGAGTAGTCGGAATCGACTGAGTAGAGTAGTCGGAATCGACAGAGTAGAGTAGTCGGAATCGACAGTAGAGAGTAGTCGGAATCGACGGAGAAGAGTAGTCGGGATCGACGGTGAAGAGTAGTCGGAATCGACGGTGAAGAACTGGTCTTCCATGGATTAGCAGAGCAGCGACGAAGTCAAGCTAGTGCTGAACTAAGCTGTGTGCTACTGTCTGCAGTAGAGTCTTGTTGTGTGCTGCTGTTTGCACGTCTCGCGGCTGAAGATAATTGTCTTCTCTGTGCTGTATATAGTTGTCGTCTTTGTGCTGTCCTGCGTGTCTTCGAGTAAATAAACGTCGTTGTTTCTTTTTCTACTGCCGCCTGCTGATTGAGCGTTCTCCAAACCATATAATTTCCCCTATCCAAACAAAAACGGAGAGTTCGTAACAATAGTGTTTACTGGTTAGATGCTATCAATAAATTTTGGGATGCGATATGACTAACATAAAAATCATTCAAAATACTTTCTATAAAGTTTGATTACAGAACCAAATCTGACTCGTAGTTATTTTTGGAGGGAATCACTAAGAAAGGACTTTCAATTTTGATTAGATTTTTAAATAAAAATAAATAATAAAGTAATAATATTTAATCTCAATTACTTTAGAATATATTACCGTAATAAAACCAATTTTTTTATTCCTATTTAAGATTCGAATCATTAGTAGCATTAGTTACATCAATTACATTTTTTCAATAATTTTAAACATATTTAAATACATTTTAAAACAACACCTTTTACTGTTTTAGTTACTGGTTTTATACTCGCACTTTGCAACAATATCAAATATATTTTTTCAGGCATATAATAATTGCTATAATCAGAGATAATCTTTTGAATATATTATAAAAACAAAACAAATAAAGTGAACTATATTTCGAAGTGAAAATTCGATTGTCCTTTAATTTTTTAAAGAGAGCTAGGAGAATTTCTTTAAAAGACATTTTTCTCTCAAATCCTACTCTCTGGTATAATTTCAGAAATTTTTCACATATTAAATGATCAATTGAGGTGTTAAACCCTTCTGTAACTTTTTTTGCCTGGTGCCGCCCTTATTATTAAAATTATTTTACAACTCTACAATTTATTCAATAGAAAAATAATAAAAAAATTTCCAATTTTTAAAAAAATTTCAACGCGTTAAATTGTGTTGCATAATTGTATTCAAACTGCTGCATACCATTTATACATTAACAATCGCAACAACATACATTAACAATTATATTTCAAAAGAGCTATTTTTTAAATAATTGAATTATTTTGATAATAATTCTTATCACTTTATTCCATTAAATTTCTTGGTATATACTTATTGATTACCAGCGGCATTTGATGACTCTCTGGTTTGCTGGTAATATTGGATATGTTTAATTTCAGTTAAATATATTATTTTATAGCTTTGATGTTCATGATACCCTTAAAACAGCGTTTTAAGCATCAAATTATTACATACATTATAGTTAGTCGTATTATTTTAATAATTAATACCTGTTCTATTTATTATATAGATGAACCTTCTTAAAGGAGAAAGTTCAATGGTATCATAGTGCTATTAGAATGTAGCTGTCTGGTTCATGCTTTTTTTCTAACTTTCGCGATACTGGAAATTAAGTTTCTGATTCCTCATATAAATTGTCTAACAGGACCTCACTTTCAATAATGGAAAAATTCATACAATTATAAATAGTGGAACTATAAAACTTCTTAAATTTCGTTATAAAAAGGAACTAGATTGATGAAAAGTAAACAAAAAAATAGTCTCAAAATTTTTTAACTCAGAATAAATTTACACAATAAGCAACATTGATATCATTAAAAAGATAATTTTAAAATTTTTAAAACGGCATAAAAATAATTTTTGGAAATGATAGAAAAAATGCCAGAACATGGATTAATTTTTAATCAATTAAAATTGTAAATATTTTTTAAATTGCTCCGATACGCACATTCTTACTTCCCAAAGAATATTTATGCAAAATTTAATAGTTCTAATTCAAACCATACGGCCTATAGAGCACTAACACACACAGGCACATTCTCCTTCATTATTAATAGATATGTATCCTTTACTATCATTTTCAGATATTGAAAATAAATTTTTACAGCCATTTTCAGTCTCAAAATTGTATTTCTTCTTGATTTTTAAAAACCGTTTTTTTTTTTAAATATGAATCTGTAGAATCGAATCTTTGTTGCCATCGTATCACCTTCAAATTCAACGTTCCGCTATATAACTTAAAAATTGTTTTCTTTTACACAAACAAAAGTTTAAATGATAATTTACAAGTATTTGAAAATAAATTTTCTCTGCTTCTTTCTTTGCGAATTTTTATTTCCTTAGAACGCAACCTACCTTCGATACCTTAATAGTAGATACTTACTTATATAAAACTTCTTCGATGGTTTTTTTTCCTTGAACTTTTATTGTGAAATATACATTGAGCGAACACCGTCGTATAAATAGCGAGAGAATTCATCTCACGAACTCAGAAAAACTTGCTATCAGACTTAAGAAAAATACCAAACTCCAGTAACTAAGAAAATTTATTCTTAGTTTAAAGACTCTCTACTTGCTTTTATACCTAACGGTATTCTTCATATCGCCACAATTCTTCCCACAAAAAGTTTTTCAAGATCTAAAGAAAGTCTTCTTTCTTGAGTCTTCCAATATATGGCAGTTTATTTTTGAAATATATGGTAGTTTATTTTATCCTTTTAAAACGTCAAAAATGACGAATCTCTTGTATGGCCAACTTGCGGTCCGTTTACTGTCAGGTATTTTTCAAAAAGTCAAAATTGATATTTTTCGTCCACCAAATGTTTGTGTGGTTTCCAGCGTGTGGGAGTGGAAAATTCTTGAATGTCGACTTCAAGAAGAAAAAAAATTCTTTCAAATTGTAGGGCTTGTTGTGTCATATTGTAGGATCAAGAGCTTTTAAAACGCCCCACGCTGTACACTTTAAGGACAGCTTGACGTTAAAAATATCTGAAAAGAAAGAATTTACAATAAATATTGTAAGTGTAATATATTATTGTTCTAAAAAGTTATTGTTAAAATACTATATTTTTAACATAGATGCCAAAAATAACATATTTAAAAAGTTTACTTTCGTTCTGAGATTTATAACAGCGGTAGAAATTATGACACTTTCAATTTTGTTGTTCGGGAAAAATAAATTTTTGTCTTAAGATCATATTTCTCTAAAAATCTGGTTAAATTATAAATAAAAATTCTAATCGGAAATCACAAATTCTAATTTCCGAATTGCGATTCTTTTTCTTTTTCGTGCACTTCAGTCTATACGAGCAAAAAAATGAAAACTTACTCAGCTAAATTTAGGGAAATTTCCCTTCTGAAGTTATATAAATCTTGAATACTTTCTCATACTCTCTTTTTCTACTTTCTGCCTTCTTGTTCGGAATGTGCCACTGCCTGATCATAGTTTTAACAAAGAAATCCCTTTTGAAACTGGAAATCTTTCTTCAATAATAAAAAAGCAATAAAGATATAGTTTTAGAAAACTCATTTGCCTGCTTTCTTTATTAGAAAAGATATTTCATATATACATAATCTTGTTACATATTAAACTGAAATCATTGATTATCTACTTAACTGTTCAGTATACCTTAACTATTTAATTAGGTGGCGTATTCTTTTACTATGAAATATCTGTCTTACAAGCTGACACGGGAAATTCTTTGCCTTGATTGAGCTACAAAATGCCTGGCTTGCCATAGACCGCGGTACCAAGTTAGTAAGATTCCGTCTTCAGAATGCAAGGGTTCGAGACCCTATTCCACCGTTGAATCGTCATGTAAGCTGGTCTACGGCAAGTTAAGTCCGTTATGGTCAAATGTACTACCATTGGTGTGGAAGTTTGGAGAGAGGGTGCCAGCTCAAGTTTTCTTCCTCGTCATCTTACAGTGATTCAAAATTAAGACGTCCATCCCAAAATAGTCCTAGTGTTGCGGGTGTTAATATAACTAAACTAAGCCTTGAATACCAATTTTTGTATTTGCATTATGAATATTATCTTAATATCAATTCTTTTCTTCAAATTCATTTCTTGACGGCAGCTTTCATACAAAATCAGAACTAGATTGAAATGAATCGATTAACAGATATTCTAAGTTCTGAAAGTATAAACTATTGTATTTTCAAGGGAAAACACAACTGAAAGAATTTCAAAAGTCACCTCAAAATATGAATGAAAAATCAATTTAAATATGAAATACGTAAAATAAAAATACATCAAATTTTCAAATTGTACCTTTATATCGTTTATTGTATGAAAATCGTATTGTATCGTGTATCGTATATTGTTATTGTTTATTGTCTCATACAATAAAAGGGTCATTTTTTTGTTATAGTCATTTTTTATATAAAATTCTCATGAAAATATATAGTTATATTTTTAAAATAGAACATGAATTTTCTTTTCCCTTTAAATAAACCAGTTTTTCCTAACCGATAGAATATTATTCGGTAAATACTTTTCACTTTATCACTTTTCGGTAAATACTTTATTATATAAAATATTTATCAAAAGGTCATTAAGAATTTAAAACTCAGGAAAAAAATTCTTTTCCTAAGAATCACGCCTAAAAAATTGGAACTTACATCGAATCATTCCTTATATTTAGAAATTCTTCAAATGCAATGCAACAATTAAAATTTAATGAAATAAGTGCCCTGGTATTAACAAATGATTAATGAAGATTAATTTACTGAATTCCCCTGTTAAGCATTTCACGCCTCATTGTTTATTTACTAGGATATCAGGGTCTGTTCCCTTACGATGAACTAAAACATTTATTTAGTTTAAGGAAACGCTGTAAAAGGTATTTTACTCAATCTGAAATTCCCATTCCTGCATTTAATCATTACCATTTTTGCAATAAAATATAAAAGGATTGAAAAATAAAATTTGTATGAAATTTAAGATGCTATTTATAATATAATAGTGCTAATTTTAGATTATACAAGCGTATTTTATATAAGAAATTCTCAGAGTATTTATGAGGGAATAAAACATTATAAACGCGTAATATAGAATAAAACCAATCAAATCAATTCAGTTTAGTGGCTTGCTACATTAACTTACAGGCTGTTGATGTTTTAGAAAGGATATATATTCTTGAACCTTGAGTAGGCATCGAGAATGTTACTTTGGACACCGCTTCGTTATGCTCTTTCATGCCGCATTAAGACTTGATGCTCATTGAACCCGTTATGGTAAACAGCCTTCAGCTATTATATAGTAGAAACTTTGAGATTGCGTGGTGGCATCACCCTTCTCATTTGATCATTTGACTTGTTCAAAAATAGTCCCAGAGTAAATACTGAACAGAGGGTTAAAGTAAGTAAATCTTCACCACACCAACTACAATACATTCGATTGACGATATCAGGTATAAAATACACTAAACTAGTATATATAGAACAAAAGTCCATCCCGTCCCTCCTCCTTATCCTTAACCATTCACATAAATGAAACGGCTTATTGGACATGACATGGGAATTTTATTTTAACAAGGACGTTTGCAGATAAAATTGCAAAAAAAAGCATTTACAGGAATTGATAAAAAATATAATCGATTAAAATATATAAAAATTATACAAAATGAATGCATATATATGAAAAAAACAGCTTTCGGAGGTTTTTAAAATCGTCTGCTTCCATGTTATTATTAATATTTTAATTTTACTTAAAAAAAGATGGATCTCTCTCTAAATCTCTAAACTAAATTTCAGAGATAAGTTTATTTTATTTTAATAGAATTGCAAGAGGACCAGCTTGCTCACGATAAAAGGATTTTAATATTTTATAGAAAATTAGTTTTTGCGCTAAAAGAATTATTCACGAAAAGCCATTCATCCCAGAGGGGATTGGCGGGTTAGAGACAGATAGCAATGTTCATAGCAGACAATAGCATTAAAATAGCATTCAAAACAAATAATAAGAAAATTGAGATGATTTCGACAGGGAAAGGCATTTAGATGTAACTCGATGTCAGATTTAAATTGAAATAATTAGTTCTGCGTATAAGTGTGATTTACATTTTAGAACGCAACTATTCCAAATCGAAATTATGTTCGATTTTATTTCTGTCTTTTTCCTGTACTGATTTCATTCAATTTTAGTGCTTTAGGCAATCGAATCAGTTTTTTTGAACCTCAAATACTTATGTTTTTCATTCATTCAGTGAAGAATTCTAACCTGCTGAAACGTTGGATACTTTCAAGAATTTCTATATATTATATACTTTTATTTAACTTGGCGTCTTCCTGTTTCTAAACATGAAATTTTATAATCGATTTTTCACTAATTTTCTAATGTGCTAGAATTTTAATTTATTGGGGTTTAATGAGTTTGTGATTATGATTTCTTTGTTCCAATATTCTCCACATGAAATTATCAGTAATCCGTTAAGAATGGATTCTATTCTCCTGGCATCATCTGATGTAAATTTTTGTGAAATAGATTTCTAGATTCGATAATATTCAATTCAAGACAAAAAAAAGAAATAGAATAAATAATTCTTTTTCTTTTTTGTTCGTACATTGACAAAGATTTATTCTTGAAAACTGTTTTTCCCCCCTTTGCTGAAACAAGATACTGAATTTCCCTTATGGTGTTGTGGTTATGATTTTGGGAATAATCTTAAGGTGGTAATCTTGTTGAACAATTTCATCTCTAATGGCTGATATATAAAATATATTTGAAACAAAATTGCTCGGTAAACAAAGGGTTTTAAAAATTGGTTCATTATGAGTGAAATATATCTACAAATAGAATGACTAGTATAATCTAGACACGGTATTCATCAAGAATCTAACTTATAGGTACACACTCAGTTTATTAAAAAGTGATACAGTAACAATGGTTTTTATAGGCTGATCACATCACATGACGTTTTGAAGTGTCATCACAGTGAACATATTGAAATTAAAATTAAACCTTCCTATGATATCGTTATCAATTTTTTAACAGTCATAATCTCAGACAGGTGATGTAAAATATTGCTTTATACATGTATATGTATAGAATTTTTTATCTAGATTTACTTAATTTTTAAATATATTTTAAGTATATTTTACCGCAATATTTTTTGTACAGTTTACATATGTTGTAATTTTCTAGTTTCAGATGGAAGCAATGATGAAAACTTTTTTAAATTATCACATTTTTAAACATGTTTGTCTTATTACTTCTCTTATTGAATCAGAAGAATTTTTATTGAATAATCTACTGATATATTATGTAAGTCACGAAATAGGTTTTTGTATTTTGTATATATTTTTATTGCCAAATTTCAATCTCGAATTATTTTTTTTCTATTTATCTATATTTGTTTACGAAGGTGCTTCAATTTAGTAAGTAGATTAGGGTTTTAGATGAAATTTCATTCACTTTTCGTTTAAAATCCAGCCGTAAAAATATATTAAGGAATTTATTTAGCAATGTAATATATTGCTTTTGCTTTATTGCTTTTTTCTCAAGAATATGGCAAATTCTTGGGCAAAAGAGAAGAGCGAGGGAAAGCTTTAAAGAGAAAAAGAATCTCAGCCTGCTTATGCCGGTGATCATCCTGTTATATAAACTATTGTGTACGTATTACGTATATTTGTTTTTATGAATTTTTTTAATTACTTTTTAATTATGAGACATTTTGGTTAAATCTCTCAGTCATATTGGCTGATGCATGTCATATTGCTGATAGACAACTGTATATATTATGTGTGTTTATTTGATTCTACAAGAAACCTACTAAACCTGTAAACAAACTTGTTCGTTAGCATTTTGTTTATTAATCCCTTTTGATATTTTTATTTTTACTGTTGTCTAATTTAATGGACATTCTGTTATGAGAACGTGCTATAGTAGGCCATGAAACACTTCAATTCCGTTTTCAGTACCAGTGAAGTTTTGTATATAATTTACAATGCTTATCAGTAATATAATTTTAACCTTCGAATGCATGACTTAATTTTTTTTGCGAAAAAACTACATGTGTTTTGAATAGCTGTATATAATTTACGAAAATTATTTCTAAAAATTTTAATTTTTTTTCTAGTGAAATTTTAACAAGCCAATTAAAATGTGCCAGCTGGCTACATTATGAATTAAACAATATATCCAATATATTTGCTAAGAAGCAAAAAAAATAGGTATTTGGATTGTATTTTTAATAGTGTAATTACTCATACAACAGGTATTTTTTTAAGTTCTCAGTTTAAATCTGCTTTTTCCATATATATCGATGTTTTCTGCAAATGTTTATTAAAACGCATTTAAAAAAATTATTTTCAGACACTCATTGTTGCTCTTTGGAACAATCATATGAAGCTTATAAATGGAAATAAAAATGGGTTGCCAAAAGGCTACACGATGCATTATTGATGATTATTCATGCGATAATTTGATAAATGTATATCACTCGGACAAAAAAGTAATTAAAAACTGATATACACCCATACTAAGTGCTTACATGGTAGAAAACTTCCACAAAATCAGATAAGGATGATGTCTTTAAAACTAAAACAGAATACTTTTGGAAACCTCATTTAAAGGCGTTACGTCTGTAATATCTAGATATTTTAATGACAGCAGTTAAACTTTATCAGAAAATTCACCTGACATTTACAGATGACAAAAAGGAAAAAGAAAAGGAAATTTAGAAAAGCGTCAGATATTTTCGCACATTTCAAACCCATAACTTCACTTCAGTCATTCACAGAGAGAAATAAAAGCACAGCGACAGCGAATTTAATCTCTTTTCTGGAGAAATATTTCATCGGTCAAGATATGTTGCTGCCGCTGACTGGGAGTAATGATTTGTGAACGAACATTAGATACCCTTATCACTTTTATGGCTGGCCATTCAACAGAACATTCTGATTGAGAAATGGGCCCATTTGAATCCGTGGTTGTCATTCTTGGAACAGTTGGACCAGGAGCTCCAGGATCTTTTGTCTCTGCACAGCGATTTGAAAATTAGTTCCGCATTTCGACAGGAAACTCAACAATACTTCGGAAATGAATGGATCTTGGAGCAGAGAGAAGAGTGAAACATCATTAATAAGCTCGCCTTGATCTTAATGGACGCTGAAAACTAGTTTCTCTATGTTTGACTGCTGAAGAATTATCATGGAAAAGATGTACCTGGAAAATTCTGGGAAATATTAAAAACTTCTCATTAAAACTCTTATAGTTGCTGTCAATGAATCTTTTTCGTCACTCGTTTTAAAATGAATTGATCCTAATATTAGAATATAATGTTTCTATTTGATAAAATAAATAATCTAGGAATGGAGATTTTGTAATATGCATTACTTTGTTTGATTATCAAAGTTCTCTTGGCTCACAATGGAAATTTTTTGCAATTTAAAATTCCAACGTTCTTTTTTTTATTCACAACTTTTTAAAAAATTTCTAAAAGTTCAAAATAATTATAAATTTTAATTTTGAAAAATATTCTATATGAAATTAAATCGGGATATATTTAGAGCATGAAATGAAACAAAAAATTAATTTCAGCCATTGAATATATGGTATATAAAATAATGATATTAACATAAGGTACTGATAAAGGATGTTTTAAAATTAAAGTAAGATTTTAATTTGCCACCATTCGCTCAGTAAAGGATTGGCAACTCTATTTAAAAAAACATTTGACTGCTGATAGTTTAGAGTTAGTAAAAATAAATCGTTGCACAATCTAAAAACGTGTTTTCATTATGGAACAATATTTAAAAAATAGTGAAAGTCTGGTGGCCACACCAAAAAAGTTTGAGAATTTGCCCTCTGAATTGTGTGATTTAACACAATTCAGTTATATGAAGTCAAAAGTCTATGCCAACTAGCCCACAAGAACGCGTGCATTGAAGCATGTGCCAGCAAAGCCGTGGAGGCCATTTTCCCTATGTGTTATTCCATACATAATCCTATCCTGTGTACTTTACGATTCAATAAAAATATAATAAAGAAAAAACTATGTTTTTTTTATTATTATTTAATTCAAATCTTGCGTAAACATGCTCTATCGTATAATGAACACTTTACTGCACGAATGGTGTCGAATTCAAATTTTAATTTAATTGTGTAAAAATCCTTTGTTTATGATATTGTTAATGATATTCAAATATATGTTATTTATCATATGAATATCAATATTTGGTAATCAGGTTATATCTTCTTTCTGAAACCTATATCTCAATTAAAATTTCGCTCTTTCGATATACAACGAAATAAAGCTTGAGAAATATCCATTATAATTTGATAAAGCTTGAAAACTGTTCAAAGCAAAGTTTTTGTGTCCGTAACCAACTTAAAGCAAATTTTTAAAACTATCATATTTATCAATCATAACTATCATATTTCAGATAATAACTAAATTCTGATTTTACTTCTGATTATGAAAACTTACAGTTGAAATAAAACTGCTAAATCAAGAGATAGTTAACTTACTGATCAAAGACTTTTTCATCTCCTAATTTTGGGATATGTCTTATTTTGGACATTTACAACAAGTTCAATTCCTATAAGAAAGCAAAGGACAGAACGAGGTATTTAAGCATGACCATATTACTTTTCCTGTTTAAACTAACTACCTCTTTGATTTCACTACAGATTTAGATTTCAAAAAATCATAAAGGTCATTGTGAGCTCAGTGATTAATACAGTTTTCATGAAAACAATTATAAATATTTCAACATATATTTATTTGCAGCATCTTAGCACGCACCAAATAATTAATTTCAAAAATTTTGGTAATTATTAATAATTAACTTAATTACTATTAAGTTTATCATATCAAACTAATAGTTGTTAGAGGTGCTTAAAAAATTTAGAAAATTTATCCATTAATAAAATATGTTTTATTTGTAAAAACTTTCAATTAACTACAAATAAATGTTTTTTGAAAATTCATCCATTTATAAAACGTGTCCTATTTTTAAATACTTTCCACTAACTCCAAACAAATAGCTGATTTTCGTCTCAGTATCTAACAAAATACAAAATTATTCTACACTCAATCTAATACACAATCTCCCAAATAAGATTATGGCGCAGTATGGTCAAGATTGGCTCTTGCGCCAAAAAAAAAAAACCAACCGAAATAAGATTATTGTTATGTATTTTTCAATTGTATTTAAGAGTCTCCTTATTTGATGTCATTAAATAAATATAAGTTTAAATTCTATAATACCGATTTTATTTGTTCCTCAAGCCATAATCAAACAGAGTATGGATGTAGACATAGAATTGTTTATGTGTGTTTCTTATCGGTCTTCACGAATGCATTTCCTCGTAAAATGGGGACGAAAAAGTGATTACCTGCAAAAAAAAAACAAAAGAAACATAAAAGACGTTCTCTTTCGGAATTTATTACAGGAAACCAAATCTCTAATTTCCCTCCCCAGATTTGTTCTCTCCCAAATCAAGAAACGCATTCCTCAGGGAAGACATCAATAACTCAAGCCTCGGCTTCAGTGGCACAGGCGCCTCTGTCACAAAAGAAAAAAAAAGGAGGGGGAACAAAAAAATTTTCCCTCTCGGCTCCAATTGACATTTGTGGATTTGGAGAAGAAAGAGGAAAGGGAAAAAAACGCTCTGAAACATCTTTCCGGCTCAAGACAGGGTAAAAAAAGGCTTATCTCAAATTACTCCCCATCAGCCTCGCAATCGGAACGATGGAGAAATATATCACGATTCGAATAGACCGGTGCGATTCATTTAATAGCCAGTTAATCTTTTTGCTAGCCATGGAGACAAATGTAGTAAGATTTCGACTGTCCTGGCAGAACTTTTGAAACATAAGTTGTGGGGAAAAGGTGTCCGAGTAAAGCAATTACTCGTGATTAGGTTGGAGGATGTATAGCCAAATCGGTGAAAAGATTTTTATCCGCAAAAATGTTACAAAGTAGTCTGTATAAAGTATGCCATGCTCAATTATTTTTTTTAAAAGAAAGAAACGGGAAGGATTAATTTGGAGTCATTTTCTCTGAAAGAAATCTAACATTCTCGGGTTCGGCTATGAGACTTCGGACTGCTCTACATGTGTAAGTATTATAAATGTTAAGAGTTTGCTATCTTTGATTTTTTTTTCACTTTCCACCAGAGAGAGTGGGATGTATTGAATTTGAGAATGTAATTGTGTAAGTAAACGTGTTCTCGATTCAAATATCGACATGATTAGATTAATTAAAAACTCATTTATGACGAACGACCTGAAGATGGTTATTATAAGTGATCTCATAGAGTGAGATACATGAGATCTGTTATATTTTAAAGAGCGTCTCAATATTAACGCAAGGTTCGGATTTGCTACCAATCGTGCAGTAAAGTGTTGGTAACCCTTTTTGTCAGCTGGTAGTTTAGGGTTAGTAATCGCATTTTCATTGTTCAACATTTCAAAAATCATGAAAAAGTGACGGCCACAATTCAAAAATTTGAGAATTGCCCCCCTAGATGGTATGGTTTAACCCCATTTGATTTCCATCTATGGTGTTATTTGAAGTCAAAGGTTTATGCCAACAAACCCTCCAGCACGCGTGGATTGAAGGAGGAAATTCAACGCTGCATCACCGAAATGCAGCCACATCTATTCAAAATGGTAATGGAAAATTTCGACAAAAGAGTGTGTATGTGCAAGAAAAGCCTTGGGGACCATTTGCCCTATGTGTTATTCCATACATAACCCTATTCTATGTATTTTACGATACGATAAGAATATAACAATTTAAATAAAAAAATGTTTTTTTAATTCAAATCTTGCATTAACACGTTATTCTATAGTGTAACGGTTCATTTTTACTAATCCTAAACTATCAGCAATCAAATGGGTTTGGTTTTTTAATAGGGTTTCCAACACTTGACTGTACGAATGGTGGCAAACTCAAATCTAGCATTAATTTTGGAACATCCTTTATAACTTATTTTAGAGACTATCCAGAGCCCTTTTCTATAATCACTCATTCATCACACTCCGTAATTCAAATTTTCTTAAATATTCATCTACGCCGTAGGTGCTATCATTCTCCCCTGAGCAATACAGTAGAGAAAAATTGTGTGGATAAAAGTAGTTTTAAAGTTATTTTTGAAACAAATGATAGACCAGGGTAGCTTAGTAACAAAATTTCAATTTCATACTTAAAACTAGAGGGTCGCGGATTCGTGTAAAAGAAGCAAACGAAATTCTACTAGAAGATACATCCTCTCACTGTTGATGAAAAGTGATGAAAGAGCACGCACTCAAGAATCATCTCTTCATCGGATCAAGATTCGAAAATACAAAGTCTGTTAAGTTGAAATCTAGTTCAAAGTATTCCTTGAGTTTGTCGCCAACATGGCAAAGCAAGCAATTATACCAAGTAGCTCTGTTAGCAGTTTATGTCTTCTTCTAAATCCATAGCCTGGAGGACTTATTACTACTTTTAATTATTTAGATAAGTGTTGGTTCTAACCTTCTTCGTTATTGAATTCCTCTTATTGAATTCTGTTGCATTAATAATAAATTATGTGTTTTTAAGAGTCGCTAACTCAATAAAACAAATACAACATTAACAGCAACAACAACAAAAACAAATATAACATTAAACAGCATGCAGCATGATTTAATTCATAAGTTTTTTTTGGCTTTATCTAACATCAGGAAGTCCTATGTATATTAAAATAAATGCGAATTGCATGCTTCTTTATGATTTATTGCTTTTTCTGGCTGTTGTGTAAATGATCATATGTTTTCGTTTAACAAAACAAAGCTTTATTTTACAGTTCATAAAAGAATCAAATTAGTATACTTTAAAATGCAACTTATAATGAGCAGGTGTGGATCTTTGCCATTAATAAATTAAATAAAAATCTAATAAATAATGTCCTAATAAAAATCTTCATATAGTTAAAAAAATACGATTTCCTAAAGATTTAAAAACAACTACCAGGTGTGGTGTTCTCGTAACTCTTTCGCACATTTAGAGATGGTATCCTCCTCTTCCGGATAAATTTCTGGCCATTGGGAAGGTCGTGAATACGGCGAATGCTCCTTTTTCATTTCAGACATAAGAATTGTTTATTAGGTAGAATAAATTAGAACACCAGTACTTATGTAGTAACCAAATATGCTAATGATGAACAATAGTTACAAAATATTGATCTTTTTACTTGAATCTAGTATTTTTTCGGAATCAGCTTACAACGTTTGGCGATTTTTTCGGCAATTAATCGCAGGAGCGCGGTGACACAAATACCAAAAAATCTAATATGTATTTTGGAAACCTTTTTTGCAGTCAATTGAAACCAAAATTTGATATATAATTACATTTGTAATCAAAGATCGCGTACAAAGGTTAACCTATTTAAGTCATTGATTGTTGAATTATTGCTTTTTCATGCACTTAAAAGCTGGCATCCTTGCATAGGGGTAGCGCATCTTCCCTGGTTCGGGCATAGTGTTCTTCATCTGTGCTCTATCTGTGAGGTGTGTAAATGTGCACCCCTGTAAAAAGGGTTTGTGCAAGCGAATGTGTGAGTTTCAAATTCATATGAGCTAGAAGTCAGACCTCTGCCCTCGAATGCTCAGGGGTCTTTACCCTCAGAAGCTACTGCACCCTCTTTCCGTGATAACGCGGACACGACATCATCATGCATGCAAAAGTTTAGAAGGGTGACGGGCGGTCATTCCTTTGACGCATTTGATTTTAAATTTGATAATGGATCAAATTTTAGAAGCTAAATTTGAGTTATAAATTCCATCTTTCTAATTCTTTACGTTTTGTAGTTGTCATCTTCACTGAACAGACGGAACTTCCTTCTGTTGAATTCCATTCAAAATTTAATACATATTTAAAAATTTGCTGCAAAAGCCATTCGCGAAATTTCATCCAACTAGCTCAACTCGTTTTTGATTTATTGTGTTGATAGAGTAACAGTAACAAATATACAGAATACAAAAAGGTTTGAAACGTGGAGTTCAAGTCTTTTTGACGATTACAATACTTTATCTTCGAATACGAATAAATAATAAATCGATAAAAAGAAATAAATTCATTTCATTTTGGTACTTTCAGTAGCATCATCTCTACTGAACTTATGGAAGTGTAGGAATTATTAAGGAAGGTTATAAGATTTTGTAATACTTATAACAATGAATTTCGAAATGTATTTAGTATTAAAAGGTAGAAAATAATATAAGTAAACAAGCTTTCAAAAAGATAATCGGATTAGTGAATTGAAAAGAATAAAACATTTTCCTCGAAAATTTCAAAATGATCAAAACAGAATCATGAAAGTGTGAGGTACTGAAAAAATATGCTATAAGGAAATCAAGCCATAATAAATGTCACAAAAATGAGAATTTCAAAGCATTCTTGAAAAATTATATTAATTATCTCAATTTACTAAAAGCATTTGTATTAATACTTAATTAATATACTTTTTTATTAATAATTTTTTTTATTTTTATATTTTTCAGCAATTTTGATTTTCTAATTGAAGTTTATTGTGAAATTTCGATATCTTTTTCAGAAAAAGGGTCAAAATTACAAATATCGCAACAAAATAGCCCAAGTGTTGTTTCAAAACAAGACATCAATATAATTAAACAAAATTTCAGCTATTTCTCAGCTGTAATTCATTTTAAGAACTCTTGAAGTCCACTAACAGTCATCATTTCATGGCGCTGTCATATTAACCTAAGAAGACGCAATGATCAAAATTTCAATAGATTTCGCAAATGAATTCGTCCACAATAATTTAATTTCCATTTTGCCAGTGCGACTTCAAACTTTTGTAGTTAATATGTATTCTTTAAAGTTCAAATAGTCGTGCGCAAGAATTTGTTGTCTGATATGATTTAAAGAAGCTGGAACAGAAAATTACGGATCATTGAGTAAATCTGCAGCGATTTAATCCAATAAACATCCTTATTGCTCAAAATTAACACTTCCTTCATTAAAGACAGTTGCGCTCCAGTTTGTTTCTACCTTCTCGAATCTTTCATCTAGAGATTTAATTATTTATCTTCAAACAGAAAGCGCCAAAGAATAGGAAAGCTAATTAGAAAAGGTGCAATGTTTCATTTTCACGATCCTCTTCCACAAATCAGACTATTCAGAGTGAAGGGGTGAACTTTTTCCCCGAGGATATCTTTCTGGCAGATTCAGATTTGAAGTAATTCTTGATGAAAGAGACTAAAAGTGAATTAAATGGTTTCTAGAAAAGTGCTTAAAGAATATAGAACACTTGCAACTTGTCACATTTCAAAATAAATAATTATAATAAACTTTTAAATAAGCATAACTAACAAAAACAAAGTAAAAGTTGAAGTTTCACCATCAAAACATTAAAGAAAGTATTCTGTAGAGCATCGATCTTTATGGTGTTTTCCTACCAAACTTGATTCTTTGTTATAAATTTCAACTGTTAGCTATATTTTTCTTTTAAATTACTAATAAATCATTCATCAAGTTACCCTTTTGTATTATAATTTAATTCTTAGGCTCCTATATAACTCGACTTTTTTTTTCTTAAAATACAGTTTTGCACTCACGCGACTGGTAAATCGGGGATAACTTTCGAAAATCGGAACTTTTTTGAGTCCTATCTCCCCCTAAAATGCAGGTGAATCGGAAACTAATAAAGTCGCATAAACCTGAATAACTGACATTCGCAGTCGGCAGAGCATCCCGTTTAAGATTGGTTGGTCCGTGGTTTGAATTCCAACAATGGTGCTTTATCCCAAAACCAAAATTCTTTTATTTAAATTATTATCGATTTTTTAAGATCTGGAAGGTTCAAGATGTTTCTTAATTATTCATATTGGCATCCTCTCGAACATTCTATATTTTTATAAGCACTGAGTCCCATTATTGATGGGTAAGTTCTCAGTCTTGTGCTTTTGTGAGTTGCTTCGTTCTAATAAATCTAATTGTTTGTTGAAACTAATGGATTAGTTCTTTACATTTCCGTGATAATATGGCAATCATTGTTTTTCGAGTTCATTTTTTGTTCACACACAATGGAAATCGGGAACCTCATATAAAACGAACTCCTGAAAACATGGTTCTATTCTAATATGTTTGACGAATTGAGGAAAACCGTAGTACAGCATGGATTATTACTACATCGTTATATTCAAATGGATTCAAGGGGCCGCGGTGGTCTGGTGGTAAGGTCTTGGCTTCAGAATCGGAGGGTTTCAGGTTCGAGACTCGATTCAACCGAAGAACCGTCGTGTAGGGGGGTCTGTTGCACGTTAAATCCGTCCTGACCAAATGCCCACCCGCTGGTATGGTGCGGAAAAGGGGGTGCAAGCTCAGATGTCGTCCTCGTCATCTGACCACGGTTCAAATTTGCGAGGTCCGCCCCAAAATAGCCCTAGTGTTGCTTCAAACGGGACGTTAATATAACTAAACTAAACTAAACCAATAGATTCAAGAATTAGAAAAATCTCCAAACAACATGGAGCGTATTAAGGGCTTTTAAAAGCAAAATCTCAATTTTTAAAATTTTGGAAATCACTGACTATACGTAATATAACAAAAAGCTTTTTAAGAAAAGGATAAATTTAATTTAATAGCTAATGCTTAACTGAACTGTAAAGGTTATAAATTCCAAGTTAAAGCTTTTCCTTTCGAATTCCTATCTCCTCTTCCCACCACAATTTAGGTCTACCAACATTTAAAAAAATGGGACTATGTGTTTGGTAGCCTGTGAATCACATTGTGAGCATGATGACTCAAAACTTGACGAACTAAATAATGAAAACTATTTATAGTTCTACAAATGTAGATCAATTTAAATTTTGGATAAAGTCCGTGGAACGGCTTCCTGATAGTTCATCTTTTAATGTATACGTGAATAGAAATATCAACAGTCTAGATAAATGAGTTTCAGTATCAGTCTTTAAAACCCAATTATGTATTATTTTAATAATATATCAATGCAACTGTATCCAAACTGTGCATCTAGTTTTAAAATAAATCCTTCAACGGGTAGTAAGGATTACTTGTTTGTCCACGCATGCAAATGTTACGAATTTGTGATATTGTTTCCCTGTGTTATAAATTTCTTGATAAGGAAGACAGTTTTGCAGATGAAATAATGACTGCTGAATGGATGCAGAGCCAATGATCTCCGATCTAGGAGACTATTTGTCGACTTAGCTACAAAAATAAAGGATCCCAAATATTTAAAAATTTGAAAGTTAGCTCAATAAGGATTCGAGTTCCAGCATTTGTTCTAGAACATCCAATGTCCTGCCACAGAGACTATGAAAACATGAGAGACGGGATTAGCAGTCTTGAGTAAAACTCAAGGAAGTAGTTAAGCGAAGTCTCTCTTTGAAGTGTTGATCTCACGAATTCTCTCTGAGCGCTTTGCAATCATTTAATGGCAATTTGATGCATGCGTACTCGTGCTGTTTCTTACTGTCATCTTTATTCGTAATATCCAATCATCTTTATTCGTAACTAGTCACCTTTGACGATTGGTTCGCAGGAAGTATTGGTTATGATAAATTTCAGTAAAATCATTTAAATGTAATTTCTTGTCCAAGAAACAATCAAATTGCCAGACAGTAAAAGACATTAAGACATTAAAGACAATCAATTGTCAGACATTAAGACATTAAAGACCAGAGTTTTAATTGTCTTTAAAAGGTTCTGTTTATGAACCTTTCTGATGGAGACCAGTCTCATGACATCCTAGCGGTGCTGAAAACGCAAATATCCATTCTGTCACGACTCTGTGATTTCACTTTTTTATTCGTAATAGAAAAAAAAACAGATATTTAACAGAATCCTTCTTCCTTAGCTTTCAACAATGGAAGAAAACACTCGATTTAATATTTAAATAAACAAGGAAAATATTTTAGAATTTAAGTAATGTTTGAAATGGTTGGAAACTAAGCAAAAAAGTATTTTTTTAAAAAAATTAAAAATTTTAAAAAAATTGCACTATTTAAATATACCTAATTAAAAGGATAATTTTTAAATTTTTAAAAAGTGGGAACAATTGCTTTTAGACAATAATATGCACTAAAGCTATCGTGAAAAAAACCCTGCAAAATTCAGCTTTATTTTCAACTAATTAAAATTCTACTTAATATTTTTTTTTAAATCGCTCTGAGATGCATCTTCCTATCCTCCAATATATAAGTGTACTATATTTGTAAAATGGTAAATCAAACGGTCTGACTGTAGAGCGCCAACACATACACACAATCTTTCATCATTATTATTAGCAGTGATAGCGATTGCAAAAGATGTAAATTTTAAGCTGTTAATTTAAATAATACGTTACTGCATTTCAAAGCAAAAAAAAAAAAAAAGGTTGGGAATACTTAATATTCCTATTTACAAAGAGTCCAATTCCGCAAAAGAAAATCCTCAATTTCATAAACCGGAAAATAGAATCTCAAGAGATGCGACCCCCTTTTCCTAAGGTTCCATTACATTTTCATTTCCACGTCTCAGTCTCCACCATCGTCGGCTTAATCATTCCCTAGAACAAACACGGGTTGTTTTCGCGGTCGTCTTAACTACAAACCTCCCTCCGAGGCTTTCAGACGAACTTTTATTATGTATAAAAGATTGTCATATTTCTGCAGAGGGAAGGACGGGTTGTTTATTTTGTTATTTTTTTTGTTCTCGAATATGCCATCTCCGACCCACTCGAAAGGGTGTGCAGTGGAGCATTTTCTTCCTGCCGGCTGTGCAGCAAACCGTGAGGAATTTTCGAGGCGTCGATCATTGTGCTCAGGGTGACATCTATGAGGGACACTTTGCTCCGAGTTACGCATGATGTTTTCTGCATCATTTGCCTGATGGTTCCGCCCACTCCTTCTCAGATGCCCGCAGGGTTGACGCCAACTCTTCGAAATGGCTCGTCTCCACCGATTCGTATTTAGATGATTCTGTCGCATATGCGTCGTGTTTTTTGTCGTTGTGTTTGCTTTCCGTCTTTCGTTTTGGATTTTTTTTTTTTTAGTATTATAATCCATCTAGATTTATTTAATGCATCTTTGTATTTGCATCAAAGCAAGACATTTTAAAACCAGATCAGGATAAGAATAATGAATTTGGAATGCAACATTTTTGAATCTGTCTTTCATTGTTCTTATTGTTCATTGTTCATTATTGAAACACTCTAAAAAAGTTACATTTTTGAATTTTTGCTTAGAAAAGAGTAAAAAAACATCAATGAAATCAAAATATACCAGTTAAGTAGCAAAAGTTTTTTAAAAAAAATTGGAAAGAAAGAGCCTTTTTTTTTTTTTTTGAAGGTGCTATAAAAGAGATATAAAGTAAAAATCTTCTAGTTTAGAGGTTTATTAAATGATTTGCTTGTTTGAATTTTTGTACATTTTAAATGCTTTTATTTTATTTAATAGATGGAATTTTGGAATTTGATTTTTCACTCATTTTTTAATGTGTCATAATTCCGAAAGTTTGTAAAATTTGTGGTTCTCAATGAAAATGCAGTATAATATTCATTTTCAATCCTAAACTTTTAAATAAAAAAAAAAGATTTAAGAACTTCTTACTTTTTAAACTTAACAAAGTATGATCTCATGAATGAGGCGCCATCTACTAGTCAACATGAGAAATATTTATGTATATATACGATAATATTTATGAACATGAATTATAAAATATATTAAAAATCAAACTGTAAAAAATAATTAAAATTAGAAAAACGTTTCAAGCACATTTTTATAAGAGTATTAGAAAATAGCCAATTATATTTTTAACAAAAATCAAAAAAAATTACAGACACATAAAAAAAAAGAATATTTGGTATTCATTAAAAGTTGAAATATATGAAAATACTAGTTTATTTGTAGTAATTTTATTTCAATCTCCCCCTTTTACGGTTTTATTTTGACATTTGCACTTTGATAAAAAAAAAAAAAATTAAGATAAGAAATTGAAACTATTATATCTGAAATATTCATTTTTAGAATAAGAATGTTATTAACTAGCATTCTAACGTTTAATATTTTAAAATAGCACCAAACATATAAATAATGAATTATTTATATTATTTAATCTTAGAAATGAGAAATATTAATTGAATGTAATTTTCTGTAATTTGAAATTTTATACAGTTTTTAGAATATTGATTTCAGTTTCACAATAAGAAATCCTATTTGTAAAATGGTTTGATCTTTGAGTATCTTTCAATGACTTCAGGGTAACCGAGTATGGTCTAGGTGATGTATAAAGGACGTCTGCCCTTGAAAAGGAACTTGAAAAAAAAGGGGGAACGATATCAGCTGCGAAATGTCTTTAAGCGACGAAATTTCAATTAAAAACTAAACATTGAAATTTTTGTAAGACTTCATCGGCATATTGAAAGGGAAAAAGGAATTTTACTTTTGTAAAAAAATTTGTGGCTCAAAATTTAAATCTTAAAAGAATAAGGCACAGAAATAAAAGGATATTGTTACTGAAAATTATTCAGTAGTGCAGAACTAATAGTATCTAGCAAGTTCTATAATAGTTGATGATGTTTTTTTCCACAAGAAAAGAAAAAACATCTAAACATAACAGAAACGCAAACATAGGTAGCACTTTCAAAAATCAACTGCAAATATGCAAGCCATAAATCGTTACTATTCAAGCGCAACAGCTCAAAGCGCTTAAATAGATCTCATTGCGATAAATACACCAAACTGAGAATTCATTCGACTACTACTTTCAATATGTAAGCCTTCTATAGTTCCTATTACAAAATGTTGAAAGATCTAGAAGGATTTCATATCTTTGCTCCTAATAAATATATCGCCAAGGCTCCCAAAAGTTGGAGAATCTTCATTTTTGTCATTAAAATTTCCAAATTCATCAACAAATTGCCAAGTTTGTTTTCAAGATAGGAATCACTAGTGGCATCAATTCGGAATTTAGAACTCGCTGTAAAACTCTTTTTCTTATAATGAGATTAACTGCACAGAGAAACAATATTATAAATTTGTAATGACATCCACAATAAATATGATTAAAAAATCTTTAACATTCATTTTGATTATCTCTAACGAATTGTCTAAGACCGCTTTGTGCTCTTGAAGCTGTTTAATATTTTGCTTCTTGAGTGCTGCTATTTAGAAGTGATTTTCTTCAGTACGCTTCGATTCTATTTTGCTACTGTGTATTCGTGTAGAAAAAAAAAATCGTTGTTATCCCTTACTGACCATGTTGGATTTTTTTTTTTTTTTTTTTTTTTTTTTTTATTAAAAATAGTATAATTACCCTTAGATCTGAACTTGCAAAGCTGTGAACTTTCGATTTTTTATAATAAATTCAAAAAAGAAACAAATCATGGAATGGAAATTTCAATTCATATTTTTTGCACCTACATGTCAAAATACATGATGCATAATTAACATCACCATCATTTTCAGAAGTTCAGAAGATTATGAAACGAAGAAAAAATAAACAAATCGACAGATGAAAATTTCAGTTTATAATTTTCGCGCATACATGTTGGAATGCATAGTGCATAATTAACGTAAATCTGAAATTCTGAAAAATAAATTCCACTTATTAGATTAATATATACTACAAAATTTATTCAAGATCTCATCATTATTATTACTTCCTACTCTTTACAAACGCCTTCATAGAAATGATGAGTTCATAATTGTATTAAAATATTCTACTTACAACACCTTTATCATAAGATATAATGAAATGATGCTACTCACAAACTAAATCAAAATTTTATTGGCTACCTCAAGTTCACTTTAAAATTTAATTTTTAAACACCTAATTTATTCGCTCTTAAGCAAATTAGCCTTCCAATTAATTATATAATCCGATTATATTAGCCTAATATAACCTTAATTACTTTATTCATTATCGTAAATTAAATACTAATTCCTAGTGCTCGACTGGAAATAATACCTGATGGGACCTAACCTGGCGTGCTGCATGGACATTAAATTCCGCGTGTTAATACGATATCTGCCTTCGGGGATTTATACTACTTGTGTACGTACATTAAATGCATGCTGATGAGCTGGTATGCTTTGAAGCTTCAGCAAGAGTTCCCTGGTCCAACAGTCTAAAGCTTTTGTAATGGTTTAATTAGGTACAGTTAGAAAGCAGGCTTGTAAGGGGTCCTTTGAATGGGGGGGGGGGGCTATATCGTTAGCAGTGAAAGCTAGTTTGAAAAGGGAGAAGTTAAGCAATTGCATGTCATTACCAACAGTACCTGGGTTTATATCAGTTTCTCTAAATGCTAATTAAATAATAATAGAGAGAACAAAGTTGTTAGCTGAATATTGTTTGATTTAGACAAAAGTTTCTTTTAAATTGATGATTTTTACAATTGATGTGATGTAAGTAATTAAAAGCATTTGCAGAGATTGCTTTTATCATGAATAAATTTTAATAAGATTTAATAGTAAAAAAATTGTCTCAAAATTATAGTGTATAATCTTATAAAATCTTATATTTTATTCATGTCATGTAGTTTAAATGTTTTTATATGTATTTACCGGACAATTTTATTTAACTTGATTTGTTCCATGGTTATATAGATAGAACATTTTAGTCAATTCTCTTTCTGAAGTATTTAAGTGTCAAAATTTTGTACTCATGTATATTGTCGATGACAAAAAAAATTGCTTAATTGATTTTAAATATTTTCTTCCTTTTAAATTTTAAGTTACAATTCATCATTTTGAATATTATGAAATTTTTAAGAGAGTTCCATCTTAAATTTATTACCAAGCATACGTCACCCAAGGGACATGTCAAAATTTAATTAAATTAACCCATTAATTAAATTCTGAAACTATTATAATACACTAATAAAAGAAAATACTTTAAAAACCTTTTTAATTTTATTATTTTTAATTCTTAATTTTTTAAAAACATTTTATAATTTATTAATGCAAATATTATGAAATCATTTGTAATTATTTTTTAGTTCCAAATGGTACCTCTCAAATGGAATTAATAGAAATCAATTGATAAATAATTAAAATTTTGTAACATTTAAATATTGTGTTGTCCTCGAGAATGCGTACTTCTACGAAATTTCAGATTTTTTGTTCCTTACCACAAGTGAATGGAAAATTTAATACAAAATCCCATCTTGGTAACTATGAAAGGGATAGCAGAAAAAAAATTACCAGAAAAATAATTTTTAAAAACTTGTTTTTATTTGTGTTTTGAAAAATTTATTAATTTATTTTAAATATTTTCTTCCTTTTAAATTAGAATTTATAGAATTAATTAGAATTCAAATAGAAGAACATTTTATTAAAAATATATATGTCGAAACAAAATTGTAAACGTGTAAGGTGCCAAAAAAAAAGTGTTAAAAAGAATTAAAATAGTTATGAATATCACAAGAAATTCAGTTTCTAAAATATGCAGCTAAGATTCAATATGTTATAAATGTAATTATAATTTCAATTCGCTTTTAGTGTTTATATCATTGATTCACACTTTTCTTACTTTCTCGTAATAAAGTAATTATTCGAACTCGAGACTGTGGTGAATCTTCAAATCACCTCCCTGAGTTCGAAAAACAAATTTTTGGAAAGGTGTCTGTCTGTTCTTCTGTCTGTGAAAATGATAATTCAAAAATTTTATAAATTAGAAGGAAAAAATTTGGTAAATAAGCTCTACATCAAATTCATTGATTTTTATCGAACACTGACGTAATTCAATTTAAGAAAATTTTGTCGATTTGGTTTTTCAAGTAAAGACAATTCGGAAGTATAAAACGTAAAGAGATGGACAAATAAAATTTAATACACAGGTTTAGCATCTGAAGTGTAGATCTTATGAAAATTTGGAATAAATTTATCAAAGATGTGATAAATTTGTCTGTCGGTCTGTACTTATATCGCAATGGCTTAAACTAGTGAAATTTGGTAAGTGACTTTCTGATTACTGTCGTTCCTTAACAAATATTGGTGTCAATTGGACAGAAAAGAGATGCCCAAAATATATATTATCACAATCGATTTAATAGAAATGCTATATTCATGCCTAACATCTATACTTTGTAGCTATTGATCACTAAAACCATGCAAAGCATTACCCAAGGTCTACAGTTTTATTCAAGGTCTTTAGGCG
The DNA here is from genome assembly GCA_026543865.1 of Argiope aurantia. Taxonomy (NCBI): domain Eukaryota; kingdom Metazoa; phylum Arthropoda; class Arachnida; order Araneae; family Araneidae; genus Argiope; species Argiope aurantia. The sequence goes on along the minus strand of JAPMOR010018844.1, from coordinate 39,931 downwards.
AGGAAATTTCGAGAAGACCACACCAGCTGATTTCATTTTCTTTTGACACAAACTTTTTGATAAAAAAAAATTCTGCTTTTAATTACATTAATGAAAGTATGCTTTATCAAAGAAACACTTTTTCATTTTTACTATATCCCATTTAAATAGTCCCTGAAATTAAATTTCACTTTCTTATATGCATTCTATCCTATTTAAATTCTGTGTAACTAATATATATAAAACACCGAATTTAAATAAGTTGGGAAAAAATTTGTGAAAGATTAATAACAGGAATTCAACTTTTTCATATGTATTTATCTAATAAAATGTAATAAATATACATCAATAACACAATTGAAAAGTAAACTCATTGATTTTAAAACTTCTCCTATTATATCTGACGTTTAAAAAGTAATTTGTCATTTAAAGCTTGAAAGTTTGTTGTAATCACTGTTTATTTTGTTAGAAAAATTTTGAAAAACAAATATTTTTAATTAAAAATGAACTTACTTTTATCATTCAAGTAAATGTGTTTATTCAGCTAGCAGGTTTTAATTTTCATTGGCTTAATTTAAAAGTTTGTTGATTCTATAAAGAAAACTTATGAAGTTGGAAATTTTCAAACCTTTTTTTATTTGCTTTAGTTTCAATTTCCTAATGATTTCTTATTTCTATCCTTCTATGTAATTAAGATTATATATTAAAAATCAACATTAAAATTAACTTAATATAAAATTTATCAATCCTAAAAATACCTAGTATAAATTAATAATTTCTTTCAAAATGAGAAAAATTTACTCGAGAAAACCTTATTATAAAATGATTTTACATTATGAGGATTATTTTCAATCTGCGATGAATTTATATTATATTTTAATAAAAGTATTAATTCAAAGTTCCCAGTATATTAATTCAAAAAAAGTATTAATTCATTTTTCGATGAATTTAATCCATAAATAATATTTATATATTTATTAATTACTTTTTAAGGCTTTAGTTCTAATATTTAAAATCTTAAATACTCTATGTCTAATCGATAATAACTTTCAAAAAATGAAATAAATATAATACTTTACTGATAAATTACCAGCGGTGTTTTTTTTTTATCTCCCAGGAAAATTTTTACTCTTAGCGATGTTTACATATACTTTGATATTTAGATGTAAGTAACTTTTCAGAAAGTTAGATTCAATTTTCTTTTATCAAATAAATGAATAAGCAAATTTAGTGTTTAAACATTGTCATAAAATTCAACATTACAAACTTTTCATTGGAATAACTTTCTGCTTGACTTTTTAAACTTTTTTAGCATTAAAAAGGGAAAATATCAATGAATAAAAAATAATCTGGATTATTTTGGGTCATTACTTATCAAAAAGTAATTCTAGAAAAAACTAAAATTTGAATTTCACTGACTTTATTTTAATTTATTTATACTTAAAACAGCAACCAAATAGAATAACTCAAAAACTTTCGTAAAAAAATTTTATTCTGAAATAATTTTTGCGTTTAATGTAATTCTTGAAATCACAAATAAATTCAGAAGCAACTGAAGTAGAAATAATACAGCGGTCAACTTTCAATTAAGTTAATCTAAAAGAAACTGAAGAATTAATTGCATTATACTTTCAATTATTTTTTATTTATATTCTCAGAATGTATAATGTATTTTCCAAAAACTATTCAGTGTTTCCATTTGCAAAACTCACTTTTTTTTCAGACTAAATGTTCTTGAAAAAATTATTTTCAAACACATTTATTGAATTGCATAAAATGGTTAGTATTATTTCTTAATTTCAAAAACACGCATTTTAAATAATATGAGAGACATACCTTGAAATTTTAGCTTGAGATAGTAAAATACTCTTTTCTGAATAACACTGAGTGGCTTATGAAAATTTGAATATTAATATTTTATAAAAACTCACATTTTTAGAACACTCACTCGATTGCTGGTCTACGCTTATCATTTCCCAGTGTTTAATTGAGATTTATTAACCTAAAATAATTATATGATTGATTGTCCTAAAATAATGATGTTCAAAGCTTCAAAACTTGATCAGATTTGGTCGCAGATGATTTAAATATTTAATTAAAAAATTAGAGGATCAAAAATATTTTACTGAATATGATTCAAAAAATCAAAGACTATATATAGCTTCATTTTTTAGAAGTACATTTATTGACTGAAATAAAATATTATTATCTATGTAATTTAAATCTTTTTGAAAATAAAAATGAATATTGAGTTTTCTGTTGAGTTATAGAAATTTTTATTGAATATTCCGTTGAGATATTGCATAAATTATGAAAAGTATTCTTTAACATACATAGACATGAATGCTGAGCGAACCTATTGTCTGTTCGGATATTTTTTAAAAAAAAAGTGGATTTCAATAAGAAGATTTCTGTATTAATATTTGCAGTTTAATTATACTCACTTCAAATTAAAAAACAACTTTTAAGGAAGATGTCATAAATATAGAGGAATGCATAGCACAATGAAACAGAAAAGTATAAAGTAAATAACATAGTATTAGTTATATGGCTATTAAAACTTGAAACTTAAAAATGCTTTTCTGAAGAATCCATAAAGACCAAGTTACATAAAATGCTTAACTGAAAATTTTAGCAGCCATCAATATGGCAAACCAGCTGGTCATCAAAGGCTAAAATATAATAATAAAATCAATATTTTCTTTTAGTCTTGAAAACCATTTTGTGCGTTTTAAACACTTGTCACGAAATAAGTTCTGCTTGCAGCTGGATTTACCTTATACATAGTTTGGGTTCTACATATAAGAAATCAGCTGCTAAAAGACAAGAATATTGAACGTGTATTCTTTGATATCACAAATCAGTATATCAATTAAGCAATTTTCTTGGAAAGTAAAAATTTCATCGTGACATTTTTTTATTAGACTGAATTTTTTTTTATTTTATGATTATCATCTATGAAAGTAAATCTTGAGAATAAGAAGTAAAGAAGATTAGTTTTTATATACAGGGTTTTCAGTGAACCGTTTCAGAACTTCTAAGAGGGGTAGGGTACATCCTGACAACTCGAAATCATAGAGCAATGTGGGATCGGAAATGCTTTCCTGAAGCGGTGTTGTACACAGAAGCACCATAAAGATAAGAGACCGTAAATGAGAAATCGTTTTAATAATACATGAAAAGAAGCAAAAGGTACATGGATTAAAGTAAGTGTTCGAAGTTTCTTCCACAAGCTACAATGCGCGCCTCACATCTCCAACGCATGGACATCCGAACATTCTGGAATACTCCAGCCATATCTCGAATCTCTCCGGCAGCTACTGCGATTCTTGCAACGAGCTCCTCAGCAGTGTCAACAGGGGTGTCATAAACTAGCGATTTCATATGACCCCAGAAATAAAAATCAAGACATGATAAGTCGGGTGACCGAGCAGGCCAACGCACGGGACCTCCACGTCCGATCCACCGTTGACCAAATGTGACATCCAGGTAGTTACGAACATCTCCACTATAATGGGCAGGGGCTCCATCGTGTTGGAACCACATTGTCTGTAGCGTCGATGCAGAAATCTGTTCATCTCTCAAAAATTGTGGCAATACTTGCTGCAGAAAGAGCAAGTACGTAGTTCCGGTTAGATGACCCGGTAACAGGTAAGGTCCGATGAGGTGATCTCCCACAATACCGGCCCATACATTGACCGAAAATCGATTCTGTACTGCACGACGTCGTATTGCATGAGGGTTCTCGACCGCCCAGATATGGTCGTTATGCGTGTTGAAAATCCCTTCCCTTGTGAAGGATGCCTCATCGGAAAACAACACTTCAGCAGGAAAAAAGGGATTTGTAGCACATTTTCCCAGGTATCACTGTGCGAAAGCAATACGAAATACATAGTCCTCCGGTTTCTGTGTCTGGACACGCTGCACGTGAAACAGATGCATGTCTTCTGCTCGGAGAATCCTCCAGACGCTGCAATGGGAAACCCTGGCTGAGTTTTCTGCACTTCGTGTACTCGTTCTTGGATACCTCTGTACATGCTGTAGCACATTCTGTTCGGCGTCTGCAGTTCGTGTTGTTCTTACCCTGTCCCTGTGTGCTCTTTCTAATGAACCTATCTCAGCTAACCTCTGGTGCAGTCTTGCAAAGAAATTATGACTGGGAATACGCCTCGTCGGATATCGTTCCGCGTACAAACGCTTTACGACTGGCCCACTACAATTTGCAGCCCCGTACGCCAAATGCATATCGGCTAACTCTGCAATCGTGTAATCATCCATCCTACTAACTTGGCGTTCTTGTGCGAAGTGAAGATTCCCTGCACGAAAGCTCGGATTTTTGATTATAACGCCATCTACCGCGTCAGGAAAGCATTTCTGACTGCCCATGGGTATATGATTTTGGTTCATCAGGATGTGCCCTACTCCTCTTAGAAGTTCTGAAATGGTTCACTGAAACACTCTGTATAACAATCATGAGCTCACTATTTTATTGTTATTGCAACATCGTCTGCAATTTATTTATTTATTTATTCGGCTCTGCAGCGACATTCTTCTGGCAGAAAATATCATTGTAAGAAGTTATTTTTCTACTAACCGCAATCATGTACCAAATTTCACTGGTATTGCTCAAAGCATTTTTTGAGTTATCGTGTTCAGGAACCAATGACAGAATTAGTTGCAAAAATGTGTTTTTTGAATCCGGGACGCCTGAAACCCAGAGATTTTTTTTTTGTATATTTCACATAGAGAAAGTAAAAAAAAAAAACCTTTAGAATATTGATTAATTTTTAATTTCAAGTTGAATTTAAAATTTGGCAAATCCTTTTCTTACTAAGGATTTTACCCAACAAATAGCTAAGTGCCAAATTCTGTAACACTATACCAAACTATCTTCTCTGTAGAATGAACTCGTATTGAGCGAAGTTTTCTTCGCATGTCACTTGATGCAATTTGCAGTATTATGCCAGTCTATAAATTTCATTATATCTTATTTAATAATTAAAACGAAATTGAAAATAAACCATAGAGGGAAAGAAAATAATTGTGAATCACTGGGTAGTGTTATAAATTTATGGATTTTTTTTCTTGCTTTATTTTCTTTTTATTAGGAAATAATAGTATGCTATTTTAGCATTATAATAGCATTTTTACTGATCTTTAGAGACATTTTTGGCAATTAATTCCTGGCAGATGGTTGATAATATCCGAAAAATTATATTTGTATTTGAAGTACGTTTGTCGCAATATGCAGAACAAATATTTGACAAAAAAAATACACTTTTAATTACAAAATCACGTACTATATTTGATATATTTAGGCCGTTGCGTTTTTGAATATCATGTTCACATGTTTATGAAAGTACAGACCTACAAACGGTCAAACCTTGTTGGATTTGGTACAAAATTCGATAATTGTTAATTATAATTATAAATGTTAAATCTGTGGACTAAATTTCATTCATCTAAATCTCTCCACTTGACTGTTATCGTGTTAACTTATATTCGAGCAGACGGACAATCAGACTTCCTCTAAACAGATTTTATTCAAAATTTGATAGAAATCTACATATTTGGTGTAAACACCGTATACCAAATTTCGTCCGTCTTGCTGAAAAAGTTTTTGAGTTTTCTTTATCAAAAACAGACAGACAGATGGACGGATATTTTCCAAAATTGGGTTAGAATAGAACATAAAACGGTTGCTTAATAATTAATCATATATGTTTTGTTCAAAGAAAACTGATGAAACAGAAAGTTTTCCTTTCTGAACTTACTTGTATATTCATCAAGGAAATTCGTTATAGCATCGTAGAACAAAGCATCAGTCTTCGAACGCTCTCCTTCAATTTAACATTGTTTCTTATTTTCTATTCAGGAAACTCATTTTTTAAAATTAATAAGAAAGAATTTTTTTATAATTCATTTCTTGACTGAAAAGTTTTTGTAAAAAAAGGTCTTTTGTAAAAGATTTTCTTCATTTTATTTTTATTAATATCATTTGGGATAAATCAATCAATCTAGTGTTGGTGAAGAGGCAAAAAGGAAATGTTTGAGTTTTGAGATCTAGTATTTTTATCACATAATTGATTTTATAAAGCCTTATAAGGAAATTATTTACTAATAATTAATGTTTTTAAATTTTAAATTCATAATAATATTTTGGATTTTTCGTATATTATTCATGATATTTCGTTTCAACTAGAAATAAGTTATTTTTTCCCAGTGTAAAATTCTATCAGAATGTTGAGTATAACTGTGTTTTCATTAGCTGTTTTTTATTTTTTACTGAAATACTGTTCTTTTCACCACATTATTTAATCTTACAAAGTGTACTTAACCTCAATTATCTTTTTAAGCCACAATTGTTCTTTTGTTTTACGTTCTCCCAATTAAATTTACATGCAACAAAGGGCATTTTTTGCATAACAATTAAAGACACTTTTATTTAATACTCGCGTTTTAATTTTCAAACCTGATATTTGTTACCTAAGACAAATTTGTATATGACTTTTATTATTTTAAATAGCTATCATTGTAACTCTTATTACTTTTGACAGCTACTTAGGTTTGTTTTAATCACAAAATCGTGCATCATTTTTAGGGATTCCAAAATGTTCCATGATTAGAGTAGTTTTTTTTATTAACTTTATCTAATAGCATCGGAGTAAAATTTAACACTTCAAATTTATTAAGAAATACATTTATCAACTCAAGAAGTACACATACTGAATTTATCAACTCAAGAAGGACACATACTGTACACAGTAACAGAGAAATATGCATATTGTTACAAAAAATACATCCGGTGAATAGATGGTAAAGATACTTCTCAACAGGCTCAATAAAAGATAAAGATAATTCATTGTGCAAAAAGGAACAAAAATACAAGTAATTGAACACAGCTGGATCATAGACAAGAAGAGTACTTGGTCAGTAAACAGCTTAATACCTGCAACAGATCGGTAATAAGCCCTTACAGCGGTACAAAACATTCAGAGTGAACTTACAGGAGATCAATACTACAAAAATAAGAGTTCAACTCAATTGATTCCGTCTCTCTGGTGTCTAAAGCTTCTTTGACAGGTCATCGAATTTTCTCGAACAAATTCTGTAATTTAAGCCATAATTAAGCTGTCGTCAAGACTCTCGATTAATAGAGATCCTACGATTTTGTCTCCAGATTCATTGCAAATTTGTCACCAAGTTTATCTCAGGGCAGTCACTGGCTCCGCATCCATTTGGCAGCCCTTACTGTATCTGTAAGGAGTAATTCCTATAGTAATATCTTTCTATAAAACTTAATAAGCAGAAAAGAAATTTACCAAATTCTTAAAACTATTAACATTTTACAGTACATAATAATGCGTGGTAGTCGTACACAAAAATATGTTGGACAGGAGGAATAATGTAAAGAAGATAAGCTGAAGAATAAGATGCATAAAAAAAGCTGAACGAGCAAATAAATAAACATAAAATTAAACTTTATTATTTTACTTTTCCTTCTATCTAATTATAAAACATCTTCAGCTTAGGACTGCTATGCTCAATCCAATAATAAATTTTCTTAAAACAATTGAAATTTCCATGGATTTGTTTATCAAAATAGTGCTTTGATAAATGGTTTCAATTTTAACTTTTCAATTTAAAAGTACTATAATTTGATGCGCGAAGTACACAAGCACGATGCTTAAAAGCCCAATAAGGGTTACTCATAATATAATCAAATTTTATTTTTAAAGCAATTTTTTAAATAAAACATTAATTAAAATGTGTTCCATAAAACAATTTTTCGTTTAAAAAATACGTTATAAATAACACAAAGTAAGATAACGTAATATATGAGATAGAAGGGTATTTTTTTTTAGATTGACTGTTTCATAACAAAAAAAAGGAATGCTCTCATATCTGAAGTCTACACTTCCACTTATTATTTTTATTTGTCAGATCTAGCCTTCGGTATATTTTCATGCATCTAAATCATACGTGTGTTTTTTAGTTCAAAAAAACTTTTCAGCCAGAATATTTTTAAATGTCTACTTCTAAAGTGAAAATCAGTAATACATTTGAAATACATTTAAATAACTTATTTCATAATATCAGTATAGTAAAAAAACGGATATGTCAGATCCACACTCTCATATAAACTTCCATTTATTGTATAATAATTTGTTAAATTTACTCTATAGTATATCTCTACATACTTCTATCATTATTATTATCATTATTCAAAAAAAACATAAGATCAAAATAATTTTTTAAGGTTTTTGAAATGAAAATCCGAAAACTGATACTTTCCAAGTTCTAATCAAGACATCCAGATTTGAATCGTTTTCTGAACGTGTTCTTCTATAAATGGTTGGCAGAGCAAATGGAGAGGAAACGTTAACATTCCTGGAAGAAGAAAAAGCTTCAAGAAGGGACCATTATTTCTTGAAAGAAATAAATTCCGCAAATGGTCTTTCGAATACTTCAGTAGATCAGAGTAAGTCGACACAACTCTTCAGACCAGATTGCTTGCATTCGAGCTGTTCCTGATCACTGCTATCGAGACTGTTAAATCTACCGGGAAAAACTAAGCGATGAGTGTGCTTCCATTTTTGGTTTCATCGTGATATTTCTCAAGATAACATAAATGTGTAGCTTTAGTTATAAAGTAATCACAACAACATATTGGTTAAATGATCAGATATTTTACAAGAAATGTTAATGGTTAATTTCTATATATAATATATCCAATGTAGTCCTTGAGTGAATTTAAAATTTAGTACCTTGTTTTACAAGAACAAGGTTTCTTAAACAGTTGGACTAAATAGAAAAATTTGGTTTTAAGAACTCTCTAACCGGGAATTTTTCTAAATTTTTCAGTATTTCTTAGTAAAAGTAAAATATATTTTGTTTAAAAATATTCTCTAAAAATTAGTTATATGATTATTTAAAATGAATCTTCTTTAATCACCTTAAATTAATACTTTCAATTCTTTTTTTTTCTCAACTTTGCAATCTTATTAAAATTTTGAGATAGATATGCGTTAAAAAAAAAGATTTTTTTTGAAAAAAGCATTAAAAACTCTGCAATAGAGATAGATTCCTCTTAAAGTATTTCGAATTTATTTAATTACATAATGTTTCGCTTATTTTATACCTATTTATCTGTATATATGTTTTTCAGAACACTATTTTGAAAGAATTGTTTTATGAATTTAAAAACACGACAAAAGTATCTAAAAGATTTTTAAAAAAATAATACATTTCTTAACTCACTAATAAATAGCCCTGTATACAGCCCTTTGCCCCAATCGCTACGCTAATGATATAAATTTAATATGTGTGTGTGTGTGTGTGTGTGTGTGTGTGTGTGTGTGTGTGTGTGTGTGTGTGTGTGTGTGTGTGTGTGTGTGTGTGTGTGTGTGTGTGGTGTGTGTGTGTGTGTGTGTGTGTGTGTAATGATATTTTAAACTATTAATTCAATCCAAATTAATTTCCAAAACTTTATCTTAATTTAGCCCATAGTAAAATATTCTCTTTTTTTCTGATCTCATTCCACGTATGAAGCTGTGTAAAAATTACTGCGCAATCAATGTACGTCATAAATGAAAGTGATCACTTCGGTGCCCTTGCCAAGGTATCAAAGGTCACCACATGTATTGAATTGGCGCGTGGCCGAAAATCCCATGTTATATAAGACTAGTGACCATTTGTTTCTGCCCTTTTTGTCTCGTTTCTTTCTTACTTCTGCTTTTGTGGCGCGCTGCGTCTTCTTGTAAATATTTATGCTTTCCTGGATGGTGGTAGAGAGAGAATAAAACGAAATTAAAAATACGGCGTCTCGTCTCTGTCTGCAAACCTGCCTTCTGCTGTTCTGCTGCAAATAATATAATGTTACATATTATGTAGCCGACAGGATTCGAAAAGCATTACATATATATATATATATATATACATATATTACATATGTGTGGGTGTGTGTGTGTGTGTGTGTGTGTGTGTGTGTGTGTGTGTGTTGTGTCGCTCCTCAAATGAACAGGATTTGGCTTAAATTCTCATGATAATTAAGAAGTTACGTAATGAGGAAATCTAGATGAGAATCTAATCTAATGAAAATCTAGAAAACTTAGCTAAACTGCTCTTTACATATTATCGTAAAAGCCTTTTAGATTTAGAAGTGAGTTCTAAAAAAATTGATTAATTTCAAGAGTTCAGTGAAAGATTTCGAAAAACATTTCAGTTTGGACTGTCTTAAATTAATATAATATGAAAGAAGAGAACTATTTTGTAATAGCTTATAGGTATGCATATTTCCATTAATTGCAGCCAAGTTTGGTGGCAGTTGATTATTAGTTTTAGATGACTTCTTATATGATTGAAGAAGTTCCTAATATTTTCTGATGAAATCATTAATCCCATTATCTTTCAAACCTTTACATTTGTCATTACTTCGAATGTACCGCACCGCATTTGTAATGATAAAAAGAATTTTATTTTGTAGAATTTGAATTTATTTAATAACCTTTTTTTCACGTCCTCTTATTTTAGCTGCATATATAAAATAATACAGCAGGACTTTATTTCTAAATTAAATTGGAACAAATCTTCCAAAGACATAAACGATTAAATGAATTTTGTTTAAACATTTATCAGCACTGTAAGGGAAATATTAAATCCCATATATTATTAAATATGAGGTATAATAAACAATGTTAAATTATAAAATCTATTACTCGCGAAGAATCATCTTCGAAGAAACTTAGTTTAGTTCGCTAACTGGTTCGTTGAAACATCCTTTGCCGAATAGTATATCATGTGTTCTCTTTGCATTAATGGCGAGTCGCCATAAAGTGCGTCAGTCCATAAGCTTGTTGAGGCGATGCTGTAGTTTTCTAACTGATGGTGTAGCCCTTGCTAGAATAGCCGTATCATCCACGAATGAGCTATTCATAATGACATCATTTTGAGGGAAATGGGCTGTGAATTCTTATTATGGAGGAGTACGCTGAAAGAGTTTTCCATGCGATGTTCCTGCCTTAATAGTATCAATTTCGGAGAGAACTTGTTGCAGCTTTATTTTGATTTTTTTACTTTTGAACAACTTTAATATTATGATGATTAAACATGGTGTTAACAAATAATAATCGGATTACGATGTCACCATGTCACATTCTGTCGATAACATGTGTTACAATACATTTAAAAAGAGGTCTCTAGTGAATCACTTTGACTTCTCGGCTTTCCTATATTTATACAGTACATTTCGTTTTGCGTTTAACTTTGCAATATAGCAAAAGAAATCGAGTTTATCCTTTAAACCTTTTCCCGTTGATCGATAGAGTACAAAATTTAATGAAGTTCTGTTCCTGCAACCGTGCATTTCATGTGATGCGTCAAATGATTCATGACAACTTTATTTTCAAGTCCACAAAGCATCTTAGTGAAGGGGAAAATATGACATCACATCGCAATACAGGGCATCATATAGTTCCATAATATGGTCGTTTAAACATGTCAAGTAATTAAGAATTTTCATAAATTGTTTTCATAGAAAAAATTGAGATATCTGACCGCAATGCTTAGTTATTCGGTAAACTGTAAATTTTTTCCACAGTATGGAAGTAAATTATTTTGTAAAGGCTACAAATTCTATATTGTTACGAAAACTATCTGAAGTTCGCTCATGGATTGCTTGGTAAAGAGTCCAACAGGCTGAATAGAGAATAAAAACACTTCATTCTACACGAAAATTCAAGTATGTACTAGTAAAACGCAGCCAAAGCGTACACAAAAACATCAAGTATTCAAAATCAACATAAAACAGAAAAATCACTTTTAAATAATCGTAACAGCTCAGAGTTCGGAGCAAACTCACTATAAATTAACACACCAAAGAGAGAAATTCGGCCGATTACTAGCTTGAGCTCAGATTAACTGATTTCTCTTTCAACTACTAACTCGCTTGCTACTCTTAAGGACTTGTCTCTCCGTTCATCTCCATTCCTTATAATTCCCGTGTAAGGATAACGAATAGTCCAGTACAATCATTGGAGTACTAGTGATTGTGATTCAGTCTAGTACAATCAATCAATCCTAGTGGAGCTATTGCCAAGAATCTCGAATATTCGGGATTCTTCATTTTTGTAGCCAAAATTACCGAAGGGTTGAAAAATTTGTCGCCAAGGCTGGGGATCATTGATTCGGCATCCATTCAGCAGCCATTACTATATTTATATAACTATCTTGCTTACAAGAAAAATTAAGCAATTTTACAAATTCGTAACAATAGAATATCAAGAGACACAAATATGCAAATCGGCATAATGTAAACCTTATATCTGATCCTATCCAAAATGTTAAACAAATGTACATTTGTGCTATTAAAAGCGTACGTCCAATTTCATCAAACTAGCTCATTACATTATTGTTTTCACATGCATACATGTATACATAAAAAGATGCACAAAGAAGCGGTCTTTCTCCAAGATACTTCATCCAAAATTTTATCAAAAATATACAAGGTTTCAAATGTACAAAAATATTTTGGTGTAAAGAATATGTATACGAAATTTCATTTTTCTGGCTTCTTACATTTTTAAGTTATTTTGTTTCTAGAAAGAGAAACAGACCAGTTAAGGGACATAATTTTAAAAATGATTCTTTTCAGTCCAGATAAGTCTAGAACGCGAAGATTCCATTAAGGCATCGGAATCGAAATTTGGCACTATTACGATATTTTCTCTTTTTATGTATCATATATACAAAGTAAAGAAAAAATTGCTGAACAAACAAGATTTAGACTTTCTTAATGATTTTTTATTCAATCAAATGTTTTGGTATAAAAACAAAAGAATGCGTTGATTACATCAGTTGCAAATCGATACTAAATCTCATTGGGAGAATTGAAAATTCTCATCTTGCTGAGTTTCTGAGCCAGAAACTGTTACAGTAATTTTTATTAATAAATATCTGTTTAATGGAAAATGTTATGTTCTGTGTATTTATTTTTTAATCATCAAAGAATAAAACTTGATGCTCGAAGTATATATCAAAATGTGTAATTCCTCTATGAAAGACGCAGCTTTCTCAAAACGAAACATGCCAAATTTATTTGAAAACCATACTCAGTTTCTTCGCCATTCCTTTCTGTATAGTTTGTGCTCAGGCAGTTCTTAATAAATTAAGGGCTAAATAAAAGAGGCAAATTTTCTCCGCCAAACAACACTCATTTATTTCTATTAGAAGCTCTTTAAACAATTCAGTTAACAGAAATCCCTCAAAATGAGAAGAAAGGAGATATCCATTTCAATTAGGAGAAGTGTTCTTCCCCTGTTTGCCCGTAACTTGCAGAAAAGGGAGTATTTTAAATTTGCTGGAGAAGAGTACCTAATATGCATTTTTGTATAGTACTTATTTTCTTAGATTGATTGAAGTATAGAGAATCGAGTATGCAATCTGTGACACTACCTATTCTGTTCGATTGATTAAAGCGAAGGATATCGATCTATGCATTTTGAACAATCCCTATTCTCTTCAATGAATTGTTTGAAATGAAGAGTATTTCTATTATGGAACCTTACTTATTCCTTTCGATTGAATGTATAGAAGAGCATCGAATATACATTCTGTAGCACTATCTATTCTCTTCGATTGGCTGAAGCGAAGGATGCCGAGTATGCATTCTGAACAATACCTATTCTCTTCAATCAAGTATTTGAAATGAAGAGAGTAGAGCTCCCATTCTGTAACATTACTTATTCCTTTCATTATTTATATACAGTATGTAGTGAAGAGCATCGAATATGCATTCTGAACAATAGCCATTCTCTTCAATAAATTGTTTGAAATGATGAGTATCGAGTTCCCATTCTGGAATTGCTTATTCCCTTCGGCTGAATGTAGTAAAAAAGCATCGAGTATGAATTCTGTGACGCTACCTATTCTCTTCGATTGTGTGAAACGAAGGATATCGAGTATGCATTCTAAGCATTACTTATTCCCTTCTACTGAATATAATGAAGAGCATCCCGTATGAATTCTGAAAGGACCTATTCCCTTCAAACTATTGAAATATAGAAATCGTGCATCATTTTGATTCTATCGTGCATCATTTGATCCAAAATTTGATACACGTATATAACCTTGATATCAAGACCAGATGTCAAATTTTATTTATTTAACTAGTTGTACTTTCATTATGTTCACTTATACATATACAAACAGACTGATAGACATTTAACCCATTGATTGAAAAATTGAAAACGTATCTTCAATTCAGGTGATAAAAACCGTATGATAAATTACGTTTAATACGTATGGTAAATTTTATTTATTTATGTCATAAGTTTTTGAGTAAACATGTTAGCAAAACACATGGACAAAAGGACTGGCAAATTTCTCTTTTCTAGAAGAATTTCACCCAAAATTTTATACAAATTTGGAATCCCGATTTAAATACCACCAACTGAATTTCATTTTTATAGTTTGTTTCGTTTATAAATTATTGTGGCCACAAATAAACAGAATGACATACGGATTCTGAAGCATACGGATAAAATCAGAATGACCAGACCGCGGCGACAGTATTGGAAAGAACTAAGGTTGAGTCTTAAGAGCCATCACCGGAGACGGGACAACCCTTCCCGTGAGAAACACGATCCGTCATAGGTAGAGAATAGTCGACCTCCCACTATTTCTGTACCTCCTCTAGTAGCAGGAACTAACCATCATGTCGGGAGCTTCTGATCCACAAATTTGAGATCCTCCCCAGGTGGGAGAAATAGAATGGCATACGGCTTTTTCGGCCTAAAGGAATTGTATAACATTGCGATTCATTAAATTTTGAGGTCGGATTTTCCATGCAAGCATAAGTACTGATTAAATTATTCAGAAAGCTAGAATTATGTTTTTAAATAAATTATTGAAATGACTCCTTTATGAACGTTTAATTGCATATAAATTTAATGAATAGTTCAGTAATATTAAATGAACTAAATCGTCGAATTTAAGTTTGTTTTGTTTTTGTTTTTTACCAATGCAAATCACTAAATAACCTTCATGTATTGCCCTCATTTTACTTGTTTCCGTATTCCAGAAATTAAAGCAAATAAATGTTAACGAAATTACGAATCAGTTCAACAGCATTTAATACGCATTACCGGAGAGTAGTTTAGGGCAATAAATTGTTATTTACATCCTACAGGGAATTTTTTTTTCCCCACGCGCTTTCATTATCGTACTTCATTAACAAATTTAATTTACATTCCTGAAAATTAAGTTTTTTTTCTCCTTAATTTATAATCTCCCACTACATTTAATGGTACAGATGGTGTTTTTAATAGATTCTACTGATTTTAATTATCCGGAGCAAGTAGCTTTAGCTGTGTTTTATTTCGTTTTTGCTGTTTATAAACACTTGTGTATTCTTAGAAATCGCCATGTGCTGCCTATGTCATAGAAAAGATTGGAACTGTTTTAGAATTCATGCAATGTCAGATGGGTTCATTTTTGGTTTTTGATTTGGAGATGGTTTTTAAAAACACCAAATCCCCTTTTATTGGTGTGATTAATCTTCCTTCCACTATCTATTAGTCATACTTTTGGGACCAATAGACAGTGGAAGGAATTAATCTTCTTTCTTCTATAACCCTTTTTATGTTTATCTTCCTGGTATAGAGAAAAAAAATCCAATATGTATTTTGTGCCTCTTCCATTCGACCGATTGAGTACAAAAATAGAGACAGGTCTGTAGTTTGTGCGCGAATACAACAAGTCATCCATCTAAATTATTGCAATACTGAGTTATTGTAGTTTTGCATCCACAAGAATTTGCGGATAGACAGACTGTCAACTTTATGTGTAATGTGGTCAAAATTTTGAA
The DNA here is from genome assembly GCA_026543865.1 of Argiope aurantia. Taxonomy (NCBI): domain Eukaryota; kingdom Metazoa; phylum Arthropoda; class Arachnida; order Araneae; family Araneidae; genus Argiope; species Argiope aurantia. Next base: position 24,087 of record JAPMOR010018844.1, on the reverse strand, counting down.
ACAGATTTATGATAGGTCATGTATTAAATTTCACCAATCTAAATCTTTGTTTTTTTGTTTTTTCTATTGAGTTCACATAAACATGTCTAGACAAGCAAGCTCATTTCTTTTCGGCAGATTTCATCCAAAATTTGGCACTAATTTATCATTTCAGTGCACCAAAAATAAGTGCAAAAAAATACGCCAAATTTTATGCTCCCTTGTTCCACTGAGGAACTATCGTGCTCATAGACGTACATAATTCTGAAATATTGGCGACAGGAGAGGTTCTTATTCTGGGTAGCTAAAGATATGAAGATTCATCAAAATCTCGACAATTGAGGTCTTTAATTATTATATGAGGAAATAAAGAAAGTTAGAAAGAAAACTATAACAGTTGTTCGATATGCGAATAAAAATAATAATGTGCAACACAAAAATATTCGAATAATAAAAATATTAATATGATAATGTAAAAATTATTTTCCTATTTTGTAACAAAATTGAGCATTCATAAACATTTAAAGCAATACTGTAAAATTTTATGCCAGGCTGTATATATTGTAAATTCTGTCGTTTATTATGTAAATGGTCCAAGTCATGCATTTTCCTGGATGAGATTCGAAGGCTTTTGTTTGCATCATATAATCACAGGGAAAATTTTAGCATGTTCTACATAATAGTTTCTATGTTAAAAAAGTATAACTATTCATAGGCAGATTTTTAAAAATTATGTTTTTATTCTAGTGTGTTTTAGAAATTCGAAAAGAGTGTGCTTATTCAGTTCCGTCCTCATTATTTAAACATGTGGAAGAATTATGAATTCCCGAATTAACTTTTATAATTTCATAATCTAATATAACTAAATCAAATTAAACTGGAATCATTATAATCTCATTGTAAATTAATTCAGTTTAAAATTTCAACTTCTATAACTTCATTATGTCATTTCAATAATTCATTTCAATTTCTATAACTTCATATAGGAATAACTTGATGAAAAGTACTGTAAAATAAGCATTAAATTCTCTCTTTATTTTTAAATTCTATATTTGGATAATATATGTTCATTAAATTCTGAGACTTCAATAAAATAGGAACAACATTGCGAAAACATATTATATTTTACGATTATTTTAATACAAAATATTTCAAATTTTCCTCCAAATCTAATACGGAAGCAAAGTTAATTTTGCTAAAATTTTGTAAAATTACATTACGTAAGCAAGCATTTGAAAAACAAAAAAAATTTACAGAAATAGATGGAATGTATGATTACATAATAAAAATACTCTAGGAAATGAATTAATCTTCGATGATTTCCAAACTATTACAAACAAATAGGACTACAATATAATTTTAAAATAAGATCATTTTTGTTGCTTGGTGATCTAGACTTATTTGGCCGAGCATCGTTTATCATACACATTGAAAATTTTCAATGAAATTCGGCGTTTGAAATTAAATACTTTTTTTATGCATAAATAAATTATGAAATTCTTTTCTGGTTCGAAACATAAGTAGTCCTTAATTTGTTGAAGTTTCAATTTTTCTTTCAATTTCTTTAAATACAAATCTTGCTTCAGTTCTCAAAACATTCATATTTTATATGTAACATTGCACAATATAATTATATATTCTTTATATTAATTCTCTTCCTTTGGTAGAACATCCTATAATTTATCAATCGTCGTCGTCATTTGACCATGGCTCAAAATTGCGAGGTCTGTCCCAAAATAGCTCACATGGATCTTCAAAAACAAGAAGCTAATCTAACTATATAAAAATAAACCTTATATTAATACTGAAACTCATTTATTTTAGAGGCAAATCTTCAAGGAAAATGTCTGCAATCTGCAAAGAAACTCCTTAAAAATCTTTACATTTAATAGAACTATTCCCGTGGCATCTTAATCATATGACAAACTAAATTGCTCATGTCATCTGACATTTAACTCAATGTTGCTTTATGTTTTGTTTCTTTTTATTTGTTTGTTTGTTCATGTCGTTTTTCTACATGCAAAACTAAATTAGCACAGTTCATTTGATATATATTAAAGCGAGCCTAAACTGACACCAAAATAGCTTCAATTAAAATATATTTGCTGAAACAACAGAAATATATAAGGCCTGGCTGCAACTCATATGCTTTATAACTTCATATTCTCTAAAACATCATACAAATCAGTCAATCATAAATGCAGACATATTATATGCAAGAATGAACAAGCTTCTTAGAATGTTCTCAATTATTTTTAACATATTTATATCTTTTTTTTTAATTAAATATGGGGAAAATTTGAATTTCTCCTATAACATGTAACATAATAATATAGCTGTTATAATTCAAACATGCAAATGAAAAAGTTGGAATTATTACAAACATAAAGCAATTTAAGTATCAATAGTTTAAATATCTTTTTGAATTCACTCATCTCGATGAAAAATGTTTGTAAAATTTTTAATATCGAATAACAATCGAATTAAGAGCAACAGAAGATTAAAGAATTCCATCCTGCAATATTTGGTAATTTCAAATATTTGCTAATTATGATTGTACTAATAGTCGCAACTACAAAATAGGAACTAATAGTCGCACGAATACAAACTGACAAAAAAAAATAAGGGAACACTATTCATAAGAGGCCTTTTAATTATTTTATTTTTAAAAATATCTCTTCAAGTTTCATTAATGTGTGCAGCACACATGTTAAAATATAACCTTGCCTAATGCATAAGTTGACTCTTTTCGGGAATTTCTTGGATAACTTTAATTAGCATGCTTACCCTCTTTTTTTTCTATTAATCTCTTTTAGAGCTCTAATTTTCGTGTGGGTAATTAAGAAGAAAGTAAAAAAAAGTTGTTATGATCTAAATACTGAGTAAAAAAATTTGTGCACATTTTTTTTTCCCCTACGGTTTTTACTAGTCTTTCCTACAACTTACTGGTGAGTGGATCTAGATGAAAGTTGATAAAAGCATTAAAAAATATTCTTCCTGTTGGTTAAAGGCTTTTGCATAAAAACTGTTTCATGATGAGAACAGTAAGAAGAGGCTTTTAAACAAAACTTTTTTTAAGATATTTTGTGTTACTTTCAGCACCTTTTATCATAAAAACTGCTCCAACAATTTCTAAAAACTTTTTGATGAAGTGCCATTAAAAAAATATAAAGCACTCTCTCTGAGTTAAGAAATTATGATTATGTAAAAGGAAGACACTAATTTGATACTTTTAAAACAAAATTCAGAGGGTTGATTGTGACCCATAGTTATAGGGAAAAAATACCAAAATGAAGAAGGCTATAATCAGAATTTTATAGTTTTCTGAAAACAATTGAATTAAAAAGCATCCTTGATCCACATGCTGATCCAAGGATCACACTACTTAATAAATATCCCTACTAATAAATCTTTTAACAAAAATTTTCGCTTTATCATTTATTAACTGCCTAATGTAATAAATATTATGCAGTTTAATTAATCGAAAACCTGATAAATTATCGTATGTAACTTTTATATTACGCTATTTCATAATGCTAACTAGATATGTTGTTTCATAATTTAAAAGCCGCCCAATCAGATAATTAAATTGTATATTTAGATTATTTTAGAAAAGGTTGATTTTGTTTACTAGTTCATTAAAAATTACTTATAAATTTGAATTTTGAATTTTTGTAAACGTAATATTAAATACAATTTGAAAATAACTAAAAATAAAAATGTCTTATTATTTTATGTTCTCGAAATTTGCTATTTAAAACGGTGGACTTAAAAAAATGCGCTGCAAGTATTGTGAACCTTGGATAAAACCATGAACGCCATAATTGCTAATATTTTATTTTCAAAGTCAGCACTTGAACACTAAGTGTTTCATAACGTAGAAAAGAGAATCTGCAGTTGTGCCTTTATAAATATATACCAATAGAGAACAATAATTGCGAAACGTTTCTGAATGTTTCTGTATGATTAATTGCGAGGACGTGGCTAATATGCACATATGCACCCCGATGTGCATAATATGGACATATAAGCCGAATATGTACCATATGTACAATTTAAGACCATTTTTTAAGACCGATTGAAATCAAAATTCTGATACAGAACTACAACTGTTATCACAAAATCACATACCAAATTTCATTCATTTCAGTCATTGGATTTTTGAGCTATCGCATTTATATGTCCGTAAACGTACTAACAGATAGATGATCAATCTTTTGAGAGATGTGATTCAATGATAAAAATCTTACACTTTAAATGTTAAAAAAGTGAACCAAATTTCATTTACTTAATTTGTTACGTTTTCGAAATATCGCATTTACCTTTAAAGTACAAATTCACAAAAGGTCAAACATCTGACAGATTTGGTACCAAATTCAAGTCCAAAATGTGACCAAAGATGGCTGAAAGTTAGATTTGTTCTTTAATGGCGTTGTTCTTAAGCGAGTGGTGCGACGTCAGATGCGGTAGGATTTCACCGTATTCGATGGGCAACAAATTGGTCAAAGGAGCTATTCTCTTTTATGTAGAAGGACGACTTAAGAGGAGCTCAAAGATCCCTAAGTTCTTTGTGGATTGATAAGACAACTTGTCTCGTCTATCCACAAAGAAAAGCAAGATGGCTGGTCAAGACCTCCAAATCTGTCACTCGTAAAAGTTAAGAGGAAATCGAATAGAGGGCTTTTTTCTCGATAAAGAGATACTGGGAGTGTTGAATTTTGTTATCATAGCGTAATTCTTAAATGCATATTAAGTATTTTAAACAATAAAAGTGGCCGAATTCTTTTGTATTTTTACGCCTATAAAGATTAATAAATTTCATTTTTGAATTTACATTAAAGAGAAAATATTCTTGTAGAGAGAAAGTATACATTTCAGATTGTAATATATGCTTAATATGAAAACATAATTTATTTATTTTTTTACTAAACTTTATATAGAACTGAAATTCAATTTAGGGTGAAATTTATCTATTAAAATTTATATACTAACGTTGGTGCTCTGGCACGTTATGCTTCAGTGGGGAAAAAATAACTTTTATCAGCACGTTGCAATTACATTGCCAAAGCTGAAATTAAAAGATTAAGTTGACTCTTGCTGCAAACTATAAAGAAAAATGTAGTTTTTATACGTGTTTATAAGAAATGAAATGAATATGAAATATGATATTTTCTAGAAAGTTAATTACAAGAAATAGGTATATATACAGTATGTGTACTCTAATCAGGTAAAAATATCTAATTTCTAAACAGTGTTAGGAGCATCTAGTAATGATTTAAGTGAATGATCCATCAAAAATGATCTAAGTGAAGTACAATAATTGAGTCAATAAATATTCTAATTCTCTAATTTTTTATTTCTTTACAGACCGTCGATGCTATGAATCACTCTTAGCAAAATATCCTTGAGTCACTAACATTTTAAATTGAAGGAAATATTCGCTCTATTTCGAAAAAAACTGATGAATGAAAATTTTATTACTACTGTCTTACAAAAACGAACGATTTGAGATAATTCTAATGACAACCTTAAAGAGGATACACCAATGAGTGACCGGAGTTTCTTCAAGGATAACTAGCTTAAAATTATAAAATTGTTTATTGTCCTAATAAACGATATTCGAAACTTCATAACTCGATCAGAAATGGTCATAAAAGATATAACGTTTATTTTTTTATTAATATTATTATTTAAATACTTAGAATATTTGACTCATTATATCAAAAGTTTGTACTTTTATAGAAGCGCATTTATAGACTAAAACAAAGTAGAATATAGTTATTTACGTTTTTAAATCCTTTTAAAAGCAAAACTAAAAAGAGAATTTTAGTAGGAGACAGAAAATTATTGGATAATTCTTTGAAGTCTTACATAAATTATAAAAAAAAATTCTTTAATGCACTATGTAATTCTTTGCTGGACAATTTTGTTTTCTGAGCTTATATTTTTAAAAACATCAGATAATTTCACCACAAAAAAAAATCCCTTAATTAAAATTTAATCACTTCCGCTTCAGTTTAAGGTTCTAATTTTAAAGGAGCTGGCAAAAATTTAAAGACATACATAATACAAGAAAAAAAACCACGTAATGATTCCACAATAGTATGAGTTCTATGACCATCAAAATTTGAAATATTTTGCAGAAGACCAAGTTACATAAAAAATTGAATGGAAGATTTTAATAATCATTAATTTCGGCGAACCAGCTGGTTGCTAAATAGCTAGTTTAGTTTAGTTAAATTTTCGTCCCGTTTGAAGCAACACTAGGGGTATTTTGGGACGGACCTCGTAATTTTGAAACGCGGTCAGATGACGAAGACGACACCTGAGCTGGCACCCCCTTCTCCACTCCACTCCACACCAGCGGAAGGACGTTTGGTCAGGACGGATTTAACATGCCACAGATTCTCTTACACGATGGTTCTTCGGTGGAATCGGTCTCGAACCTGCAACCCTCCGGTTCCGAAGCCGAGTCCTTACCACCAGGCCACAGCGGCCGTCGCTAAATAGCTAATATTGTATAAAAAACGTCCATCTGTACATTATAACCATAAAAGCTTAGCATAATACGATTAATGCAAAAATACAAAGTAAGAGAAAATACCTGTTGTTATAGAAGCTTGATTCTAGATTCCTTATTTGAGAATTTAAGTTTCATAAAATTAATTAATTGCATTTTGCATGCTGAGCTTTCAAAAAAGAAGCCTACATATTTATTTGAATGCGTAAAATAACTCCATGATCTCAAGCTAAATCATTTGTATAACTGGCCAAAACTTTCTTTGAATGAATCCACTTACTTCTAATATATTTTTTCTAAAAAATACTTATACTAGTTTTTTCGGAGAGAGTAAATAGGCATTCGAATCGCTTTTTCCTATTTTTTCCCTTCAAGAGATAGTTAGGCTTAGTTTACCCTGACGTAACTTTGGTCGATCCAATAAGCAAAATAATATCGTCCATCATTACCTCTCTCTCTCTCTTACTGACAACACAAAAAAAGGGAAAAAAGAGGGCCCTAATGGAATCATTTCGGGGTGAGGAAAATCATCAATTCACCGAAGATGCCTTCTTGATAACCCTGTTTGACATGCGGAATCAATCGGCGAGCGATGTTTTCCCGCGCTCTGCAACAATGGAACGGATGAAAGAAGAAAAGATTCTCCCAGAATGCCTCAGAAAAAGAATAGAAAGAAGGAACTGCTGGATATGGATGTCCAGACGATTATTTTCGCTGTTCTATTCCAGCAACACCTCATTATGGTCCAAGGAGACTAAACAAAGTTCACTAGGAACACATAATGCAAAGGAAAAACAACAATCGTAAAGAAAAAACTAGGCATGTGGAAAAAATATGTTTTCATTCTAAATAAATTATTTTTTCAAACCTTTATTTAGCTTAATTTTTTTTCAGATATTTGCTTTGATAAGCACAATAAAGTATTATTTCCGATTTCATATAAATATTTTAATTTATTCCATAATTTTAAATTATAAATTAGTTACCTAACCAAAAAAATAAATATAATGGATGCCAATATATTGACGAATGATAACATTCGTTATAGCGAATGATAATATTAACAGCAATGTGATTATTGTTAATGTTATCATTCGCTTTTTTTATAATCAAAACCCTCTTGTCCCTAGACGACATATTCAAATACATATAAAAATATTCATTTAGTTTGATCACCACACCGTTTAATGTTATCAAATTAATAATATAACCAGTGACAGTGGTCTCCCCAAAGCTTACTCGCATACCTTCTAATAAACTTGTCATGCCAGAAAACGCCTTGCATGACACTGGCAACTTTTGGTGTGAATTTAGCAATTTTACTGAATCTATCGTGTCTCCTTGGCGAATTATTTGACAATTAATCTCTGGCATACTTTAATAGTACCTAAAAATCAAATTTATGTTTTAGACATGTTTTTCTCAACCTATTAACGCAACACTGCATTTGTAGTAATAAAAACCCATTCCAAATTTGATATATTTAAGTTATTGCATTTCTCAAAACTTGACAGGTGTCTACAATGTAGATGTTAAATCTGTGTGTCGAATTTTATGCACCTAGTTTTCGTTCTGTAGTTAAATCATATTCGAGCAGCGGAACAAATAAACTTCCTCTAAACAGATTTTACACAAAATTTTATAGAAATCTGCAAATTTGGTGTAAAAGTCATATACCAAATTTTAAATATATTAATGTAACTAGCTCAAAGTATTTTTGAGTTTCTTGTCACGTATAAACAGACCGACTTGTTAAAAAACGTGTTTTTAGAACTCATTGAAGTCTAAAACGTGGAGATTCGTCAAAATCTCGAGTTTAAATTTTTTTGACAATTACTATATTCTATCTATACTACTTATACAAGAAAG
>JAPMOR010018844.1:0-15709 GCA_026543865.1 Argiope aurantia | reverse complement strand
TATAGAAATTCTAATGGATGCTGATTTTTATTGGACTATAGTGCATACTGAATCTCCTATTAAACCTTCTGCAACTCATGTGTTAATACCTACAGTATTTGGATGGATTCTTTCCAGGCAACCGTTCGTTCACTACTATAGCATATTCTTCTGTTTCTTCAGTTCACAACATTAGCGTAGAAACTTTGGTACACGGTTTGGTACTAGACAATCACGTGAGATAGTTTTGGAACTTGGAAACAGTTGGCATTGAAATTACGCAAGATAAAGGAATGACTGGAATTACGCAAGATAAAGGAAGAAAATAATTCTGAAATTTTAAGTGATTTTCACAATTCCTTTTGCAAAGTTGGTGACCATCGTATTATAAAGTTGCCATAGAAACCAGAAGTAATTCTTTCATCTAATAATGACGAAATAGGAGTCAAACGATTTCAAATACTCCGTAACAAACTCTTCACTCATTCAGACTTAAGAGATATTTATGCAGAACAGATGCAAAATTATATCTTTAAAAAACATGTTGAACTTGTCGATAAAAGTCCTTGCAACAAATCAAAACTATTTTACTATTATTTCATCATATAGGTAAAATGCAAAAGAATAACGAAAATAAATAGCGAATTGTATTTGACGCTTCTTCTTATACACCAGGACATCTTTCCTTAAATGTGGCTCTTTAACAGGGTTCTAATTTGCGTCCAGAAATGTTTGCATCATTATTACGATCTTGACTTCATAAATTCGCAATCGCGAGAGACGGACGTCAAGCATTTTTGGTGGTAGGCTACAATTCTCACGGATATCACTTGAACAAAGACATCCAATACTACTTAAAGGATCTCATTATTTTGAGCACTTGTTGATTAGACACAAGCACATTCATCTACATCACTTGGGTGTTCGCGTAGTTCTTTCAGAATTATGTTTCAGTTTTGGATTCTCCGTGGTAGTCAAGCCATCATGCGAGTGATTAAAACTTTCTTACCGTGCTAACTCTCCCATGCTTTAAATTCTAATGAAATAGAAGCCCCCCTTCCAGCTGACAGACTATCTCCTTATATACCTTTTGATATTACTAGGATAGACTTTGCCGGCCCATTTTATATTAGGAACTTTAAACCTTCAAATACAGCTTACATCACGCTATTTACATGTTTCACTACTAGAGCCTTGCATATCTTGCTGACCTTTCTGTAGACAAGTTTCTTTTGGCCTTACAAATATTTGTCAGTAGAAGAGAACTTCCACATACCATATACAGTGACAATGCCACCACCTTTCATGCTACAAACAAGGAACTCATTTTTCTTTGGAATACATTGACTTCAGCGAAACTGAAGCTATTGTATGCTCACAGTGGTATAAATTGGAACTTTATTGCACCACGAGCAGCTTGGTGGGGAGGATGGTGGAAACGACTAATAGGTCGATACAAATGATGCCTTCGAAAATCACTTGGTCGCGCATTGCTAGATGAGGAAGCTTTAACTACGGTATTAATGAGAATAGAAATCTCACTCAACATCAGACCTTTGATTTATGAGCGTGGTGGGAATGATACAGACGAAGCTTTGACCCCAGCTCATTTCCTAACTGATCGAAAGTTGACCACTGTACCATCCGGACCTGAGCCTAGAAATAAAACGTTCATAAATATTTACAGGCAACAGCGAGACTTACTAGATACATTTTGGAAAAGATGGTTCAAAGAATATCTGTTGGAATTACGTACATATCATCAAGTACGAAATGTAAAGCAATCACCACGAGTACGACTAGACTTGGTCCTATTACAAGAAAATCTACGATCACGACATATGTGGAAAAAAGCTCTCGTGATGAAATTAATCGATGGTCGTGACAGAAAAATTCATACCTGCATCCTTCGTGTCAAAGGAAAGGAGATTACCCTTCCAATTCAACTGGTCATATCTCTGGGGGTTAACCAAGGTAGGGAGGAGGTTGCGGCAAGCAAGCAAACAATTTAGTATAATTAATTTTAGGTTGAGTGGTATCAACCGTTTTTTTTTTTGTTGTTGTTGTTGTTGTTATTCTAAAAACTACCTATTACTTGTAAATTCTATGTATCGTGAAGAAATAAATATATGTTTTACTAACGTCTTTCAATAGTCCTGAAACAATCACATTAAACGGTAATTTTTGTAATTAAATCCTATGAAATTAATTGGAAGGTATATCTTCTTTCTCGAAACAAATACTGATTTGTAGAAGTTTAATTATTTTACTTAGCCGCATTACCTGCTTATGATCGATAAGAGTACATATTTTTGAAATTCCAATATTGCTTCAAATGTAGATAAGCTTAGAAAAAAATGATTCAAAACAGAAGCACGTAAAATTTCGAATAAATTTAATGCAATGTGTTTTATAAAAATGTCACCGATTTCAGTTTATCTAGGTGAAAAGAGAAAGTATATTTACCAATCGGCTCTGATATTAAGAACTTCAAGAAAATATTAAAAATCTTTTTATGTAATTATATGAGATCTTTCACAAAAGTGCGTTTTTCATAGCTGAACTAAAGTAATTGCTATCAACATATTAAAGCATAATTTTAACATGTTGGAAAACTAAAATTTAAAATGTTGAAGATTCAATTTCAAAGTTATTAGGTTAAATTTCAAAGTTATTTTCAAAAATTGAAATTATTTTTCCAGTGAGTAGAAATGATTTAATAAAGATTTTACAAGATCATTTAATGTAAGATTGATTATATTATCTCTCCTGATTTTAATATTATTGGCATTTTAAATTTTATTAAAGTTAAAGCTGGTTCCAGATTTTTTTATTACACTTAGTACAAATTTCTACCATGCTTGAATTTTATAAAATATTCCTTTACTTTTGAATATTGATCTTTCTCCTTTATACGTCGATCCACGACCTAGATCGTCGTCTAGAGCCCTCCGTTATTCTCAGCCGATTATATTTTTTACAGAAATCAGTTATCTAATTTCTTAATATTTTCAAACCGACATTCCAAAAAAAACAAAATAGCTTCTATTTTATCTTTTCTTATTCTAAAGGAAATAACAAAATAATTTTTAACTATGCTGGTATATTTTGTGCAGGATGAACTTAGGAAATAAAGATATTTAATTTGTTCATATGTCTGAAAATAATTTTTCAAATATTTCTCAAAATTATGTAGAAATTTGTTATTATCATATAATGTTTTAGAAAAGAAACCACTGCTATCATTACATTACTACAATTATCAAAAAAAAAAAAGAAAGAAAAACACAGACATACCTGGGTTCGTTGAAAGATTCAAGATTGAGAACTTCCCATTTCTTACAATATGTATAAATTGACCTGCTTCTTAAAATAAGAACCGACCATCTCACCCCCGAATGGAAATCAAGGATAGTCCAGAGCCTTTAGTAAAGGAAACTACTGAATCATTAAAAAAAAATTAGCAAAATCTATCATTGTGGGACCTTTTACATTCTCAAATCCGTAACTCATGATTCTTGACTATGCTCTCCCTTTCCCTAAATTATTATATTTCTAGAAATGAAGTTAAAACTGTCAAGCTCTTTAATTAAAGAATGATAATCAGTACGAGGGTTTAAATAGATTCAAAAAATCTCTCAATTTCTGCCTGAACTCTCGTTATAGGGAAGAAAGATAGTAAACATGAATTTTAAAATTGGAATTGAAACGAAATGGCAATACTTTATTATTTTTAGACGTATAAGAATTGTATACCCGCCTCTCGAGGAGAACTACCGATATTATTGTCCCATATAGAGGGGGGGGGGGTCTCTATAGACACAAAAATCAGTAAATTCCTTCCGCAACCATAAAAATATGACTGTGTGCAAGTAGTAAAAATTAATTCACATTAATTTGATGAGCTCTAAATTGGGCCATAATCAATGTGCTTGAAAATATTATTAATGGCATTGATATACTGGGCGCAATTCTTATTTTTACCATGATGGCACCATCTGAGATTATCACCAAAGTTTGTATTGTATATTTTACAATCGATACAATGAAACATATGATGACATGATAACGGTTCATGATCTTCACAATATCCACCCAACTGTTTAAATAATCGTAAAGATTGTAGTCGCAGGGGCATGGAGAGGTGTTATGTCTGGTCCCCACATTATAGTAACGCATACAATCTCATTGAACAATATATTCTGGAATGGGCCAGTTCATCACATTTTATTCAATATCTAAAACAATGTAAAAACAAAACGTTCAATTATTATTTCGAATTTTTATATCAGATGTATTACGATGTTCTACAGCTGTGCGGCGAATACGGTGACCATCCCTCCCACCAATGGCCTGTACGCCACCGGATTCGGGTCTTCTTGAACTTCCAATGGCCATTAAGGTCAAAGATTATGCACACTACATACATACCTGCCAATCACGAAACGAAAATCCTCCATTCCTCGCGCATTTGACTGCTATTCAATTTTTAAAAAAAAATTCTTAATTTCTAATTTTTTTAATTTGTTAAGTTTATAATAATAATTATATTTGTACCATTAAATTAATTATTATTTTTTATCGTTTCACCATAAATATTATTTCATCACTTTAAAAATTTCATAGTTTATTCATTCATTATGTAGTATTTATAAAAACTTAAATATTATAAATGGACATTCTTTACCAATTTTTGTTGAAAGTTTTTTCTCGTACTGCATTTTTAGAAGTTTTTCTTAAATTTTTGGAAGTAACTTCGAATATCTCAAATTTCGCTTTTTTTTTTTTTTTTTTTTTTTTTTATTATTTGTTTACAAAAATATGATTTCTTTTAATAGATTCAAGATAGTTTTGTAAATATATACAAATAAAAACTACCACTGAATGCTTTTTATACTACTGATGAATAATCACTGAATTCTAATTAAAAAGAAAAAGTTTTCAAATATTAAGTTTTTTTTATTGCTAAAAACATTGATGAAGAATGGAAATTCAGTTTAACACAAATAGAATTCTGAAAGAATTTATTTTTTTAAATATCAAGAAAAATATTTTTATAACAATTTTGATAGTCTGAAACAATACGGTTTCATTCTTTTCTACAAAATAATTTAAATTATAATAAAAATTTTGATTTAAATTTGGAAATTATATGTTTTTATAAATCATACAACTGATATATATATAATTTATTTCTGTTTCTTCTTAAAATGGAATTCTTAATGCATATAATTAAGGAAAAGGGTCGAATTTGCCTAAATTCATTCATGCAAAAAAAAAATTCTTTCTTCTTCCTATTTTTTAACTCTCGATTTATTAATTAATAGTTATCTTATAAGTAAATCCTCATTTTATATTGCACAACCACTTACTATGTAATCTCATTGCCATTATTGTATTCCCTGTTACGTTCGGAAGTTACGAACTATAACTTCAAGCACTCCGTGATACTCCCCTCAAATCGACAAATTGTAAAGGAATGTTCATTTATTTCTCCATTTGGTAGAATTGGAATATTTACACGCTTATATTCTCCGTCGCTGTTTGGAGGAATTTTAATTTTTTCAGAATCAACTTCAGAATCGATCAATTCAAGATTTCAATTCCATGTGTGTTGTGTTACTTGGTGTGAATTTGAGAAAAGAAAATAATTTTAAGATTTCATATAATGTATAAAATAATTAATCGCTAAAAAAATAAATTTCTTAACTCACTAATAAACGCGCTTTTTAAAAGATTTTTTTTTTTCATTCAGTTTATTTTCTATTCAGAATTAAAATTACTTGAAAAATAAGAACTAACGCAAATATTTTCCAAATGAGTCTCACATTCCCTAAGTTTAGCCCTTATACATCCTTTGCCCCGCTCGCTTCGCTAAAGATTTAAATTTAATACATATATATATATACTATGGTTTTTTGTATGTATGCGTGCAAAAAGCACCCGATTACTAGTAACTGAGTCACAAAAAACACACCATATATTCATGTTTCATTTTAAGTTTTGAAATTACATTTACGTAAGCGCAATGCCATTATATGTGAAATAGTGTTTAACAAATTAACTTTAAATATACTTTATTTCTATTTATGCATCTTAGATGGCACCACGAACTAATCATTTTTTGTTTGATTGTTCATTCTTAAAGTTCCATACTATTTTATCCAAGGATTAAAAATTTAAGATTTCATCCATATGTAATTTTAAAAACATTTGAAGCTCCCTGAGAGTTAAATGGAAAGCATGCAGTTAGTTCTTTCAGATTGAAGCAATTTTTCATTCTTATTTGCAAATCTTCTTTCAATTTTTCATTACAAATATTTTTGAATATAAATCAATTTACTGGGTGAAATAGTTGTCATTTTTTATTACTCAAATCGTTTCTGTTTATGCTCTCTCTATATATATTTTAGTAATTTTTAAGTTCTTCAAGAAAAATAATTATTAAAATTTTGCGGTCAGATCTTCAGTTTGATACTTTCTGTTACCAATAATTCAATAAATAGAAATCAATTGAAATAATTTAAAAATATTAAAAATTAAATGTTTTAAAACACTTCAAGATTTCGTTTATTTTAATAACAATGCCGGATTAATTGACTTTTTATGTCAAAATCAATTTAATAATAGTCCATAAAAAAGTCATTAATTACTTTTAAGATTAATGTTACAATTTTTTTTTTTAATGTACTGTGTTTAACTCCAATGTATCTTTCAGCTGTAGTTAAGACCTCCATGATGTTTTAGCAGAATATCCGAATTTTACAATATGCTTTTCGACTTTGAACCCATTTATTTACAATTATCTTTGCCAAGGCCTTTAAATTACCAATTTAACAATGTATGCAATTTGAATTGAATAGATAAATACAATCATAGATAAATATACTTGCACTACAAATAAGTGACTTACAACTTGAAAATGCCATTTGTTTAGAACTTCCCATCTTTTTTTAATTTGAACTAAAATTTCCGTACATGTTTCGATCATTTCCTTTACATTCTCTCTGTACAGATAAATATAAAAATTACGATTAAAATTCAAAATTATCTCAATTATTCTTAACAAAAACACTCATAAATTAACTGGGATAATTATTTACCATTTTGCATAATAGAAATATTGAAAAAGAACAAATTTTGAAAAAGCATATGTAATTTTGTTTTGCTACATTAATTAAAAATGCATATTAAAAAAATAGATATCTTTTACACAGAAACTGAAAAATAAAGAGTTAGTGGATCATTAAATATTTTTGAATTTATTGTGATAAAAAGTAATGGGTTAATTCTGTAAAAATTTTATGATAGCTGGAGACTTTTATAAAAACAGCTCAAAAATACAGAATATATATATATGCTAAAAAATATGAGAATGTTGTAACTATAATAATGAAGAGCATTTCAGTCAATATTTAAACTACTGAAGTAATTCTTGATACCAATAACTCATGGTTGCAAATTTAAAATAGCAAAGAAAGTAGACTAAAATTTAAAATGTAACTCAACTTCAACTCGAGTTCATGTTACCTTTTTTATGCAATATATCAGTTGAGAAATTGCTGCAAGAATTAAGCACTTTTTAAAAAAAATAATTAAAAACTTTTTATATCAAGCATACATAAACCTGCATATTTTCTAAACATATTTTTTTTCTGCTTTATAGTAACACCTTTTTTACTAAAAAATGTTTAAAATGGTAATTTTTAAAATTTTATATGCATAAAAAATTAAGTTTTGAATACGCAGATTTAAAATTTAAATATTTTTACAATTCTGCAAAAGTATGACCTCTGTTTTAAAACAAATTCCTGATGTTGACAAAAAAAAAAGAAACTATCATTACTAAAAAAATTAAACTTTTATAAAATTAACAATATAAACCAGGGACCTTTTTCAAAGTTTCTTAAAATTTCCAATTAACTTAGATGGATACATCATTTCTGAAAATGTGATATTGATGTAGGATACAAACATCCAAATTATCAAAAATTTTGTATTTGATTTTTATAAATGCAACAACAAATAAAATCTAACATGGCTGGGATGGAAAGTATAAATTCCTTTTTATGCAAACTCACAATATTTAGCAATTTATTTGCAGCCTTATTAAGCTAAGATAATACATTCCAAGACAAGATAGGGGAAAATGCTAAAAATTGACAACAGAACAATGCAATGTTTTAATTGAATTTTTTAGGTAAAATTTATAGAAAAGAATAATAGCATTTAAAATTATTCAACTAATAAAAAAAATTATCACCTCATATTTTTGAAGTTGAATCCAAAAACAAAATTTTTCTACTTTAGTTTTTTAAAAACCTACTGAACAACATATATTTTACAAAGAAAGGAAAATAATTTCACAATTCCTAGCTTTCAAAAGTAACAAACAAATTCACAAAGTTGAAAAGACATCAGCTTTGTAGTTAGAAGCAAAATAAAAATTAAAAAAAGACAGTTAATGCAATTTAAAAATTATAATTTTAACTATCATCATAAGATATCCCATTATCTTAAAATTTAGGACAAAATTCCTTTAAAAAACTTTTTTATGTATTTAAATAAAATTGGATATCATTACAAAGTTCCTTTTGAAAAGTCACCAATAATACGGTTTAATGTTATGGCAAAAACATGTTAAAATTTTGATTAAAATCCCATTCTTAGTAGGCCTCTCTAATACCCAGGAAGCAAATTCCTGCCAAATTTCAAATTACTAACTTCAATTATTTATGTTGCAAGTTTCTGTCAATCAGGTCAAAGTTCTATATGTATAGATTTCAATAGGGGGGTGGGGGTCTGTAAGAGTTACAAAAAGAAGAAAAATCAAAAATCATTATAAAAAAGATTGAATCTGAATTCTAAAGAATAAACATTTTGAATTTCTTTATTTTTTAAAAAATTCAAGTAATGGATCTAGCATAATTTTTAACTAAAATTTGACAAGTTTGGTCTAGCAATTAAGTTTTCAAATGGAAGGGGACATTAAAACAAATTGACATGAACAATTCTTAAGTGTGTAATGGTCTAAAGAAGTTTCACTATAAGTGTTTTCAGAGTACTTCCTTGTTCGATTTATCTCTTTGGCACACCAAATTCAGCCCGCTGTAATTTTCCTACTGTGCCCATTTTTCTTTAAACATATAAAAAGATTAAATATACATTTAGCAGGCATACCTAAAACATATTCTTCACAATCTTTGAATTCCACTGAAGCTCGAACATTTTTCAAGTCACAAGAAGCATAGCATATATTTCGTACTGGCCATCTGGGATAACCTTCCCAATATCTCAATAAACAATGGGCATTGTCGAAGAGGGAGTGGGGAAAACCATTAAGTGTTATTTTAATAAGCTGGCATCCCAAAGGGGTTTTTTTTTTTTTTTTGCACTTCTAAGAAAATTACACACCTTAAAAATGGCTTTCAAATTTAAGCACGTTTTACGATATTAAGCAACATGTGCATATTTGTGTAAATTACCAGTTTTCAAATAATAAATGTTGGATATTACTGTACTTCAGGAAAAATCTGACAAATACAATTTAGGTTGTGATGTAGCGACAGAAATTCAGATAATACAAAATTCATAAATTCTATGACAACAGTAGATTTACAATTTGCCACCAAATGCAGTATAGCCAATTCATGTGTAGCTTTTCATATTACATTATCGAAATAGTATAAACTTAATAAAATGCACAAAGCAATACAAAAAAAATGTGAAAGAAATACTCTCAAACTCAATAGTATAAAAATTTTCTTAGTAACAATATAAAATAAGGTACTTATGATGAAATCTAAACTTAGAAAAAATTTAATTTTTGACAGAGAAGTCGGAAAATTATGTTTATCACCTGACATTTATAAGTAGTGATGGCAGATTCTTGTAGTGTTGAGTTTAAATTATTCAAGCCTAATATAATAATTCTTTTATTTTTGCCCTTGCTGTGTGAAAGATGAAGTGGGCGGGTGTACTTAATTTGCATACTGAATACTAAATTTAAATCAGAATCGCTGCCCTTTCTCTTTAATTTAGAACAAATCCATGACTAAACACTGATTCAATTCCTGAAATTTTCAGTGGCAAACTTTATCACAATAATCATAACTCAAAATCTCACATGACACTAGCAATAAAATGGTCATCCCCCCCACCATCTTTTCCATTTTAAGGATGGACTCGGGAAGGATCAAGGTAATAAGTTAAGGCTAATATTGCAAGTAAAAGGTATTATATAAGTATTAAAATATATATAAATAGCTATTTAGAGCTTTTTAACTATCTACAAAATTAGTGTGCTTAAATAATATTAAAAACTGCCAGCATCCTGAATAATATTTTTACTGTTTAATTAAATTCAGGAAATTAGAATATATATTACATAGAAAACAAAACAATTTGTTCTATTTTTGTTTATAAAATGAAAGTCATACAAAATAGTATTAAAACAACAATAACGACTATTTTTTTTCCTTTATTCACAAATAAATGATTGTTTACAATCTCCTACCACGTCGTCCACCTTTCCTGCGAGTAGTATCTGATGGAATAGGGGTTACATCCTCTGTAAAAATTAAAAAAGCATTACAAATAACTCAAATAGATTGATACTTGTGAAGGGTAGAAAAGATTTCGATATGTATAAAGTTCCTAATAACATCAACATATTAATATTTATATAACTGTTTTAAATTTAAGATGTCTAAATGAAAAATTAATATTAAACAGCAAAAGATAAACAAACTTAAACATAACATTCATTGTTAAATTAAAAAGTAGCTTTTAAGCAAAATTGTATTGAAAAACATCCTCTTTCAAACATTAGAACTTGAAAGAGCATTTAAAATTACAATGAATAATATTTTAAATCTTACTATTTATTACTACAATTATTTAAATTCAGTTACTATAGAATACTGGAAAAACTGAATTTCTCTTTTCAAGATGAGAAAAATCAGCTACTGCTCCAGAAGCTGAAATGACAACAGGTGTTTTCAAGAGGTTGATAAACAAAAGAGAACTCAGTTTAAAAAATGGTTCTTAAAACAAATGTACATTCATTCTTTGAGAATTCTCAGAAAACCTCAGTCTCCAAAACTCATCTGCGTAAGCAACTAACAAATAAAGCTGGGTCTGAAGAAATTCAAATAACTAGGCTTAGCTCCAGTATACGGCCTCCGCCAAATTGGTGAGAAATTTGGCGATAAATGATAATTTCTGGTTGCCGTCATCGGCATATGTATTCTTTATGGTAACCTTAAACCTTAGAACATATTCAGTATTTTTATGTGTTTTTATAAGGAGCAGCTCACATATACAGCTATTAACTTTTATAAACTATGCTTTTAAAATGAAAAAAATATCAATGTTTTCATGAGAACATATTCAGCATAAAATTAAGAAATCGTTTTAAAAAATCGGAGCAAAAAATAATTTCGTCATCATCATTTAATATTAATTTTGAGCATTTCATTTTACTTAAAAGCAAGTGAGCATTTCGTCATGCTTCATTATACGTATAATTAAACAAATCGTTTCATTTGGATCTTTATCATAAATATTTCAATACCCCCCTCCCCCTGATTTATGCTCGTGTATTTTGTCAGTCCTAGGATTAAGCCTAACATGGCTTCAAAAATTAGTCAGTAATCACAACATTTATCTGAATTATTTAAAATAAAAAGGGGGCATCGCCAGCCCCTGACTTTAGTTTATTGCATTTTGTCAGTCTTGGGAATAAGCCTAATGTGGCTTCAAAACTTCCGGTTAAGAATCACAACATCCTAAACACGCATTATTGGCGACTTCATGGAGAAAAAAATGGTGCCACTAGGCCGTATACGGGAGCTGCTCCAACAATTATACTAAATAAAAAGCAAATGAAATTTTACAGTGATATTCAGGTTCTCTCAAGTACCCCTACCCCCATAATTTCAATAAATGAACAATTGGGACCTTTCAGTATACATAAAATTAAATTTTAAATCTTAAAAGTAGAAGGATGCTATTAGGACAGATAATTCATGATTTTATCCTTCAATATTACAAAATACTATATAGTGATATGGTGTAATCAAGAAAATTATTATAAACCAATTCTTCACTTAGAATAGTATGCAGATATCAAGGAATGAGTATCATCTTTACTTACATATACAAAGAACAGGTTACAGATGTGAAAAATTTATAAGATATATTAAATAAAATGTAATATTTCAGATTGGTGAGCTATATGTAATTACAAATTCTAGGAAATAAAAACCAACATTTTACTTACTCTTTATTATATTTTTAGAACATAATACTAAAGAATACACCAAACACTAAAAGATAGTTGATAAATATTTCAATTATGAAAAGAAAATACACTGCAAAAAAAATAAATTACCTATTCTTCCAATTTTCATTCCACTACGTGCCAAAGCACGTAATGCTGACTGTGCACCAGGTCCAGGCGTTTTTGTCCTGAAAAAATTTTACAAAAGTAGTTCATTGAAATTTATACGTTGTATAAAATATTTATATCAGATAGAAAACAATTTTTTTTCTCCTTTATCAGTTATCTTCTGTATCAGTTCAGTATCAAAACAATTAATCAAAAATTAGGAGAAAATAAAGAAAATAATTAACTTACTAGTAACCTAATCAACTGATTCTTAATTTAAAAAAGCATATTAAATCATTCTTTAAAAAATTAAATTTAATAGTAAAATATTGCCATGTTCTTTTTTCAATATTATCTGACATTTTTTTAAATATAACTAACTAAATAATTCCTTTAAAAAATAAACAATATTTTAAAAACTTACCTTGTTCCCCCAGTTGCTCTTAGCTTGATGTGCAATGCAGTAATTCCAACCAATTTGCATTTTTCAGCAACATCCTGGGCTGCTAACATAGCAGCATATGGAGAAGCTTCATCCCTATCAGCTTTTACTTTCATTCCACCAGTAACCCTTGCAATTGTTTCCCTAAAAGAGACAATCTATACTTATAATAAAGCTCAATGTGTGTGTGTGTGTGTGTGTTGGCGCTCTACAGACCAGACCATTCAACCTACAGCTACCAAATTTGGCACATGTATACCTTGGAGGCCGGGAATGTGCACCTGGGTGTTATTTTTTCGAATTTTTAACTAGAATTTAATTTATTTAAAAATTAAGCGAAATTTTGACGTGTTTCTGCTATAACTGCCGAAAATATTACCGCACAAAAAAGATTTTTACATGAAGTTAAAGATAAAAAATTTATCTTTTAAATGATACTACTGTTTCAATCTTAAAATTAAATTTCTATTTTTAATGAATTTTTAAATAAATATTTTAACTATGTTTTTCAATAATTTTTTTCGTCAAAAATAAAAATGAGGATTAAGCACGTTTCGCATTCATGAGAAAAAAATAGCTTTTTTCAAAGTGTTGCCATCACATTGATTAAAGCTCTAACTGAAAATAAATTAAATCTTTTTGGAAATGAAATCTGCAAAAATATAATTTTTGGCAAGTGTCTGTAGGAAATGAAACAAATATGAAATATTATTTTTTCTAAAAAGTAAATTCAAGAAAAATTATTTTATGATCTTTTACTCTCTCTATACAGGGTGTTTATTCAGTCCCGGATCCATTTTGATATTTAATGACTCATAAAATAATGAAGATGTAAACAAACTTATGGCATTTATTGATGGAATAACTCATATTTTCCTTTTCAGGTTTGAATATTTTTACTTTTGTAAATATCGTCTGCGCGTGTTTTTAATTTCAGATAATTTCATTTTCCAGTCTAAATATCTGTACTTTTCTAAATATCGTCTGCTTATTAATTGCATTTTTCTCTCTTTTGTTTTTGGCAACTATTGAAATGTTATGTTTACTTTTGATGTGTTTGTTCTAAGTAGTACTTTTGTATGTGATGTTTTATTCGATCGGATATTAAGGAGAATGCATACACCACAAGAGAAAGCACAGATTTTATGATGTTCATAGAGTTAATTTCCAATCAACTAAATCACTGACTTTTAAGAGTTAATTTCAAATCTCTTAAACTGACTGATTTATGAAGATTTGAATATCACTATTCAATAAAAAAAGGATAATTTTAGATTTTTCATCGATCGTTTCAAAGAAAATACGCCAATAAGCGCGCAGGTTTCTCAAGATTAATTGGCCTAAGATTATGAAAATGGTGAGTTTTTCTAAATTTTTAACATTTAAAACTTCATAAATAAGTCTTAGTTGATCGTGGAAAATAGAAACATTCATTCATTTATTTAAAATTTGGTGTGTCCAGAATATTTATCAGAATATGATACCTTACTGCATTAAATTTAGATTTCATAATTTTTTGAATATATTTATAAGCAGGAACAAAATATTATTATTGATTTCATTTCAATCCTTTTGAAAGCAAAACTAAAAACTGAATTTTATACTGAATCTCAGAAATTTTTGTTGAATTATTGTTTGAGATATTACATAAACTATGAAAAATATTTTGTAGTTAACATAAGACTTAAATACCGAGCAATTCTGTTTACAATACTCATATTCAATAATAATAATAATTAATAAATAACAATAAAGATGATAAATAAAATAAAACGCTTGGTTTTATTAAAAAAATATCTTAATATTAATTGCAATTTCGTCATTTACATTTTTAATTAAAGTTGAAGTTTTACCGGAAATGGCAACAAATTAGCAAAATATATATAGTAAATTGAACGAAACGATCTAAACAATATAAGTTTGGTATGACTATCAAAATTTGAAGATTAAAAATGTTTTGTTTGAGAATCCTTTAAGAGACCAGTTACTTAAAATATTTAATTGAAAATTGTAGCGAGCGGTAATACTGGCGAACCGGCTGGTCGCCAAAGGCGGCTAGTATATAATAAAAGAGACAATGTAGAATGATAGATTACATTTTAGAATAAGTTGCATTTTATGCAAAATTACTGTGCATCTGTCTCAACACCTGTAACAAATTGAAAAGGAAAGAGAAATACTGATAGAAAACATTCCAAGATAAAAGCTTTTTATTTTCAAAAAATAACCAAAAAATGAAATTGCATTAATTTTTTTTCCCATCAAGATAAATCAACTTCATTAGGTACAAAGACACTATCTACTTATTGATTCAAAATACGACATATTGTCATTAAATCTAGCTAGTCACTCATAACAAACTGTACTATTAGAAGCAACAATTTATTAAAAATCAAAACATTCATAAATTATCAATTTCAGAATCATGTTGAATAATAATACCTATATCCATCGAGTTTTTTTTTAATCTATCAGACAATAACACGATTCTTTTAATCACTCATTCATATATAGAAATTCATTACAATGTGATTAAGAAATGGTAAGAAAATCTTATCAAAAATCTAAAAAACATCAGGAAGTAAACTGATTCATTCCAAACTAAAAATCAGCCAATCATAAATTTTCAAGATACAAAAACCTAGCTGAATAAAAAAAAACTTTATATCAGTACTAGCATTAAAATAAAATCATAAATCCATATCTTCATAACTAAACATAAATTTAAGAGTGATATCTTTATCATATAAGTTAAAATTATTATTAAGAGATTACTTTATCAATATATAGATAGATTTTTAACAGACTTGAAATCAATGTAAAAATAATTGGAAATCTTCAATGATTAATTTCATTGAGAAAAAATTAAACAGCTGAAATCAAGACTGTTCAATTTA
>JAPMOR010018838.1:0-16373 GCA_026543865.1 Argiope aurantia | reverse complement strand
TTTTTTTTTCAAAAGCTGAAGGCAATGAGTGTGTTTTTGTCTTCTAAAAGTGGCTTTGTAAGTCTTTTCCAACTATTTGGTTTAATAAAAAATGTTTATGTATTGTTCCGATCTTAGCATGTAATGACAGCATTTGCTTGATAACAAGCCGAGATTTTATCATGCAACATTTTTTAAAAATCCAGAAGAGTTTCCAGTTTTTTTTTCGTGAATTTGATTTTCTTGAATAGGATGAGGAATAAAACAAAACACTTAAGCATCTAAGAATACATAAAACTATGCTTTCTAGAAATAGAAAGGAGGCTTATGATTCATAGGCCTTTTATTAATTCAAACTATTTTTTGACACTAACATATATATGAATATATAAATGTAATATGCATGTATATATATATAAACATAAAAATCTATGTTATTATATATGTATGTTAGCTTTAGCGATTTTTGACAGTAAAAGTAGACGATCCAAAAAAGCATTAAACATTTTCGACTGCAGTCTTTACATGATTTTCGCTTTTGAATTAAAAAGACAATTTTTGCAATTTTGGGCCCACAAAAGTATTTAAGGTGAAACATAGAATGAGGGTATTACATTAATGACAAACGTTTTATAGCTTCAATGCAAAAATTATCCTCATTTGGGTTGCAATGGATAATATTCGATAAGTAATAATCTGGTTCAGCAATTAGAAAAAGTTCGCGAAGTTTATTGGAATCTGGCGACTCAAATAAAACAGATGATATGAAGACAGTAAAAAAGCTTTTTTTTTCACATGGAATTATATATTTGTAAGCCGTCACAATGAAAAAAATTATAGATATAAGGTGCACTATATATGTAATAAGATTTAGAAGAGAGAGCACCCCATAAAGTTAAAAATAAACAATGCACAATAAAGAAATATTTTTAATGTAACTCTAAATGCAAGGAAGATTTAATATGAAAATTTTAAAATATTCTTAAGAATATTTTCTTTAACCATGTAAAGTTATAAGGGTATAAAAATAAAATTTTGGTCTTTGCTGTACAACGAAATTCTTAAAATTTAATCGTGCGAAATTACAATTTAAACGAGCTTTAATATTTAAACATATTAAGTGTCTCTTCTCTAAAAATGAATGCAATGCAGTCAAATTAAATAAATGTATTAAAAATGCATTATAATTTCCACTAATCCAGAGAAGGAATTTTTGTTATCATAGTATTCAACAACTTTTAACTCATTTGAAAAAATTTCTAAATTTCTCATACCCAATTATTCAACTTGAAACACCCAATATGAGTAAACATTTAAAAAGATTAAGTGTTTTCTAGTATAAACATTTAAAAGAAGAATGGCATTATCTGTGGAATTCCTCAATTTATTATCTAATTTAAACGAAGCTGGTGCTTTCAGGGGCTCACTGATAAAATTTTCGAGGCCTCCAAGACATGCTACTGGAAAACTGGAGGCCGCTGGGAAATGATATCTCGAATTTGCATTATTTTTGCCGTATTCGTGATCAGGGCTGGCACAGAATGGGCAATATAGCACCCCACGGAACGGGCACCTGTCTGTCGAAAGCTGTGTGACATCCCCTCAACAGTTGTTCTTATATGGTTTTCTCTCTCCTCCCCCAGGACATCGTATCTTGATTTGAGTTCTTTATGGGTAGCGATATGCCGGAGCTACTTGTTGAAGTCGTGTTTTACTTTCATAGTAATTCAGCATTTCCTCCCCCCACCACCCGAAATGGGATTCCTTCTTTGAGACGAGAGTCTGCAACAAAGCTAATAGGATGGTCATATTCAAAAATGCTTTTGCAGTTTTCTGTTTTTTATTGTAATTTTATATCTATGTGTAAATTCTGTATAAATACATGACAGCATATCGAATAGAGGAATGCAATATTGTTCTATCATATATCATTTCCTGGATTTTATGTATATAAAATGAATAATCAAACATTAGTACATCGAAGAAAGAATAATTATACTTTTTTTATTTACAGATTGTATTAATTTTTATTTTTTCATTATAAGGACATTTTGAGTGAATTTATGCCTCTAACAAGTTATTTCTGTATCAATTCTTTCCCAAATATTTTTTTCTTTCTTTCATACTTTCTCAAACTGCATAAAAGATTTAAAAAAAAAAAACTGAAATAAAATATAGCTTGCATGTAGTCAAACATGCACTCAAGAAATCAAAATGATAAGTTAACGCCATCAAAAAATAATTAACAACAACTAACTAATCATAATAATTTACAAATAGCAAAAATAATAATCAATAGCTAATAAAATATGAAGCCTAAAAAGAGCAAGATTTGAAATTAAAACTTATGTTTAAGAATTAGAAATGAATCGATAAGTGAAGAGAAGTAGAAGAAAATTGATAAATTTTGAAAATCAATGATAGCTGAAATCTTTATCTTGTTTCGACTGCTACTTTCTCATCTATTGTGACGCTTCTGGTAAAATGATTGAGGGATATTGAATCCTTTGGCCCACGTTTTTAAACAATTGAAGTTAGAAATCAAATACATGATCTCTTCGATTTTCTATATGTGTGTGCGATCGTGAGGGGATGGAAAAGATATGATTCAAAGATTCGAAATTCATCTTTCTCATTAAAAAGGAAAACATCATTAAAATAAAGTTGAATATTTTGAATTAAATCCGTAGATTCAGGTGTACCATTTCAGTATGAAAAACATCAATGGATTTGATATTTCTTAATTAAGAATAATTTAACTGAAATTATAAGATGAATCCAGCATGAAGACCTTTTCAAGGATCACACTCAGGCAGGGAATCAGACCAGGGACTTTTTCTGTGAGGGGTCGTCCAAAATAATGACCCTCCGTGACTCGAAAATCCCAAGAAATTGAGTTTTGGAGATAAGAATTAGTATCATAAAATCAAAGATAATAAATTACAAAACAATAATAAGGAAATTTATTACTTCAAAAATTTAAATCTAAGCAAGACCACATCAAAATTGAATCAAAGCAAGCCACAAAAAAAAAAAAAAACTTTTTATTATAGAATAAAAAAAAACATGAAAATCCCAAGAAATTAACAATAAATTACGCAATAATAATAAGCAAAATAAGTCTTCAGGGTGGATTCATCTTTTCTTTCTTTTTGGTTCCTTTTTTACATTTAACTTAATATTTACTTCTAATTCTAATTTCTAAAATTATCTAATAATTTATATGTTTATTAATCTTGCATTGTATGCTTAACAAAAGTTAATAGTCAGATTAACTGAGTTTAATTAAGAAAAGAAGACACGTTTTCTTCCCTTGGGTGGTCAAAAACGATCCGAATCGAGTGCCCGCTTTCACTTGCGGAGGCAGCCAAATGAAAAAGGAAATGTGTCCCGAAATGAATTCTCAGACGCCCCAATCATAATGTCCAAGGTCATAAAAGTGTCACCCTTTCCAGATATGTCTGAAATGCATAGGTCAATAGCAGCTTTTTTCTCTATCAGCTTTCAGGGCATAATTTTCAACAAATATAATCTCAGTTTTTTATGGTAGGAGAGAAAATGCGACTAAAAGCCTTTGAACAAGAACGTTGATACGGGCGTCAAACGGCGCCCTCAGCAACACTAGAAGCTGTTTTAATAGCAAAGAGCGGTCGTTTCTTAGTATGGGGCGCGCATTATGAAAATTTTTATGATTCATTTTCATAATATTGAATGGAGAATAGCGATAGGGAGCATTTTTATATTTTCCCACGCCTTTTAACTGGTTTGGGATGTTTATTTAAGGGGTTCTTTGAGAATAAGGAGCGTTGTGAGAAACTCGCGCAACTACATATACTACTCATACTAACAAGATATTTTATGACATGAAATCCTTTTCTATTTTCAATTAATTAAAAAAAACCGTGTAGATTTTAAAAAAGAATTTCTTCTTTTTTTGAAACTTAACATTTATTAAACTAATACATACTACTTACAAGATGGTTTCTTTGCAACATAAAATCCTTTACCTATTTTCAGTTAATTAAAAAAATCTCTATTAGTTTTTTTTCTAGTTCTTGGAACTTAGCATTCATTGAACATATTGGTAGATTTAACTGCTCAGTTTATAGAATTATTTGTAATTTTATTAATTTTAGCTCATAGAAAAATCAAATCGTTGCAGAAGAAATATTCTAAGTCTTATTTTCAGAAAAATGAAACACGCTACCAATTCCCTGATTTATTTTAAAAACCGTTATGAAATATATATATATATATATATATATTTCATTTCCAGATTTGATCTAAACGTCATCTTTTTTCTCTCTACTCATTCAAATCTTTGTATATGAACTAAATATATTTTGTTCAAAAAATATTTCCAGGGAAACTGGAATGATATTTTAATATTACCAATTAATTGTTGAGAAAATTTTTTCAAAAAATTATTAAACATTACAAGGTTATAATAAAAGAAAAATAGGAATGTTCAATATTTTTATGAATTTTTACATTTTAAGATGAATGATGTTTCTTCTTTTTCTCTTCTTTATGATTGACGAATAATTTCATTTATTTTGGACCCTTCTAAAAATTTTTCATTCTCTGAAGAAAGCGCAAAATCATTTGAGTGCATTTTTTAAATAAGTATTTAAACTTTAACAATATTAGTAAATTAATTATAAAAAATATTAGGTTATAATAATTTATTAATAATTTTATTAATAATTTATTAATAATTTTTATTTTATTGAAAATAATCGAGTCATTTATAATTTAAATGATGCTTTTTTTTTCAGATGACATCAACAAGATGAAAATATTTTATATTCTGGATCCTGAGACGAATGCAACAGGCGACATTTTTAAATTCAAAATTGTTGATGGTGGTAAGTAAGATTCAATATTAGACATTTACTTGATGTTCATTTTCTAGCATGATTTTGAAAAATATTATATAGAAAGAAAAATAGAAAGAAAAACACAAGTCAGTATTTAATGATCGAAATCTCAAACCAAAAATTATTCTTTAAAAGATCAGTTTTCTTTCTAACCTTTCTAACCTTTATAAAAAAATTTAATAAAAATTACATCCTTTGCTATTCTGACCTTTCCGTAATATTTTATACTCATAATCAGATACAAAAACTATAAACTTATTTTGTTCTTTAAATGAGTGTCTTACGAGACATTAGCAATTCTTTATGTCACCTGAATAATTTATTATTAAGAAGAATTTTGAATCCCTCAGAATTTTTCTGTGTTTTTTTCTTAATTATTTTTTAAAAATATAAGTACCATAACAAATATTGTTTAGTAATCGTTCCTTTTAACCCTTTATTTACAGAATTATTTTACCATCAATTTTTCAAATTTATTTTTGAACCATTACTTAAGTTTTGGTACAGAATTAACCTGGGAAGAAGAAAAACTTTTAAAAATTTTAATGTTATTTTTTAGTTGTCATCTACTGCTTTCTATTGGAAATAAGTTCTTCGTGTTCTTTCAAATTCTGTTCGAAAAAATAGTCACATTGTATTTTAAAGTTTAAAGGAGGTATTTTAAAGTTCCGTAGGTAAATAATGGGTTTATGTTTGTTTTTTAATTTCAAGAGTTTTTTTTAAATTTCAAGGGTTTTTTTAACCTTTCAACTATTGTAAATGTTCAAAAACTCCTTAATTTTTATAGCTTAACATTAATGCCCCTTCAATTTTTGCAATCCAAATATTTGTTAAATAAGAGCTCGAAGACTTTTTTCTGAAGTATGTGAATTTGTGATATCATCTATTGGAAGAAGACCTAATTTTTTTATTCCTTATTCCAAAATTCTTACGGACCCTCGACAAGAGTGAAATTCCACAGCTTCACATCATACAATAATTGGCCTTTAGAAAAAAAAGAATGAAAGAACGAAAACTAGATTATCGTCTGCAATCACCTATCTCATTACAAAGATGAGTAATTTTCTCTGTTCCTTTGCTATGAAAAAGTGACACATATCTGCTTAGGAATGAAATAGAAAAAAAAAATCCCTCACACACTGCACTGCATCCACTTCCTTTCCTTCCCTAAGATCCAGAACCTTGTTCATTGCTTTGGTGACACCGCCACCATGCGTACGTTCTGTTTTAAGAACACAGCGCTCATTGATGCCACCACGCATGTCGCAGGAAGAAAAGGATGATATTTTTCCGAGCCTGACACCCATTCATCACCATCTCTTAGCATTTTTTCTCCCTTAGAAAGCATCCAGCGATGGCACATAAAACCGTAAAGTGTGCTAGTTTGCACGAAAGGAAACCGGAGTAAATTGTCGAAAGTAGAAAGTAAAAGAATCGGTTTTCTGTTCAATGTTGCAACTATTAGAGCAGAAAGAAGAGTGATTAAATATTTAATTAACTTTAATGAAACAAATTACTTCAAATACACCAGGATGCTTAAAGTAGTTCATTCTGCCTTTAAGTACAAATCTTCATTTTTTAAGAGATGGGTTTAATTGCAATCCTGTTTGAAATGGTTATTAGATTTGTAATGAAATGTTCTTATGTCACTCTTGACTCTATAATAACAGGAGGCGGTCAACTAAGATTTCATAATATTCATTTGCATTTTGGTTAGTTCTGTTCAATATTAACCAAATCGAAATTAAATTCCTGCCAATGGTGGATTTAAAATGTATAATCATGCCTGTTATTTTCCCAATTACACTAAACCTTTTAAAGATAGCAAAAAAAAAAAAAAAAAGAGTTCCTTTTAGTTTGGGAATATTTGTAAATAACCGCCTTTGGCGACCAGCCGGTTCGCCAATCTTAATGTTCGTTAAAATTTTAATAATTAAATATTTTATGTAATTCCTAATTTAGTAGCTTCTTCATCAAAATATTTTAAAACTTCAAATTTTGATAGTCATATAATTTACTCATAATATTATAAAGGCCTTCAGTCATAACGTAATATATATCTCAATAATTTTCTGTTAGCTCCCATAGAAATTATGCTTTAAATTAAAGTGGAAATGATTAATCTGCAATTATTGTAATAATATTTTTTACTGATACAAAGCATTTTTTTATATAATATGATTATTGAAAACAAAGTCACTGAGTATTTAAAACTTATGGGCACTAATATCTTTCTTGATTTATGTAATATCTCAAGAATTTGTCAACAAGTCAACAAAAGTTTTTCAGATTCATCATGAGCAGATCGATTCATTAACAATGTTTCATTTTAAATGCATCAAACACTAAGAAAATAAACAGAATCGTTTAAAATAATCGATCGAAAATAGGTTAAAAAAACTACTTAAAAACAATGCACTTAAAACTATAAGCATATACAAAAGATATATAACTAACATAAATACAATTTAATTACAAAAGCATACAACTGATCTAAAAATAATTTAAATCAAGTTCGCACCCGTTGAAAATAGTTGTCAACAATCAAAACATAATGCGCATGCGTGAATTTTCAACGCTAGTTGGGGTAACGCTACACAGATTAGAAATTTTTAATTTCCTTTATTCTGTTTTTTTTTCTAATTCAAAAGTACTTCAGAATGAATCTGAAAGATCGATTCATTGACAATGTTTCATTTTACATGAATCAAACATTAAGAAAATAAACAGAATCTTTTGAAATAATCGGTCGAAAAATATTAAGTCTAATCTCATTAGCGTGAGAAAAACCTGAAGCCTTACTCATTGAAGATTTTTGGAGTGATGAAGAAATGATTTTTTTGGTGGTAAAATTCTAATTAAAAATGCAAAAAAAGGGAACCCAGGTGCACATTCCCGACCTCCAAGGTGTACCAAATTTGGTAGCTGTATGTCAAATGGTCTAGCCCTTACAGCGCCAACACACACACACATTGAGCTTTATTATAAGTATGGATATATAATTTAAAAAGCGTTATGCTAAAAAAATGAAATCGATTTACTTCGAAATTTGACATTTTATTGATGAAATCCCAGCGTTCTCGTGTTCGTTGAAAAAAGTTCCGACTCTAATACAAATAATTCAAATAATACACAAATTAATCTGAAACTAAATTTTTCTTTGTGAGACACACATAAAGGTTTCATTTATGATATTCATTACTTACTTAGTGATTTTGAAACATTCATGAGTATTTTTGAAAAACTAATAAATATTTTCTCTAATAGTAATGTGAAATTTAGTATCATTGTCGAAAATTATTGTATGGCTGTACATTTAAATAACACGCCTTCACTTTTATTCGTAATTTGAAAACTGTATAATATGAAAGCAGTTCCCTTCATTCATGTATTCATGTTTAATTCATACAATTCTATCATCTTGTCCCATTTCATTTCATCACCGACATTTTGCGAATTGTAGATTAGAGTGGATCGGTGAATTAAAATTTCTCTTATCAAATCGCACTAAGAGTCAGAAGTTGTCTCTTAAGTAATGCATTATTGCTGAGGTTTTTTTGAAAAATCTTTTTTACATCATCATCATTTCCCGCAACAGTCTCAAAATTTTAATTTTTGCAAAGAATTTCATTTTTTTTATCTTTATAGTTTAGATTCCAGATTTTTTTTTATTTATGATATTTTTGATATGAGTGTCGCAAGACTGACGTCATAAATAGCGGGGAATCGGAATAGTTTTAAGAGAACAACAGTAAAAGTTTCCATCATTGCCAGCGATACACTTTCAGACCATGGATTGGCGAACGCACAAATACATCTGCATTTTGTTGGATATCTGCAGCAGCATCAATAATTCTTGCCGCCATATCCATTTTGGAATACACAAGTGCCCTACTGCTCTTGTGAACAATACACCTAGCGCCGAATGAAGACTCTTCCGAAAATGGATTGCAATGCAAACCTAAATCCCTGTGTTGTCCCCTACTTCCCCTTAAAGTTTGTCCCAATAATCCTGGGACATCCTGTATATAAGATGTTTAAGACACGTGCGAACGGAACTAAAATTCATTCACTTTCATGCGGAGAGTTGTATGTGTTTATGTGGAGAGATACCAGCACAGGGTTGCATATACTTTAATAACTTAAGAATTCTTACTTAGAATTTTATGTCATAATTAAAGTTTATAATCAACAGAAAGTGTTAATTTTATCAAAGTAAGTCAGGGAGTAACCAAAGTAACTAAATATACTTACTACCAAGACTATCAATTAAAAAACGTGAACTTGCGCGGCATAGAAATTATTGCCGAATAACAAACAACGAAACGGAAACCGATTGCCACACGCCTGTTTCACTGAAGTTTATGCAGCTATACTTAATTCAGTTAATTAATAAAGCTTCAAAATATTGTTTGAAATGATCAAAAGAAGGTTTTCGGGATCACCGAAATCTCCATTCAGTTAAAGGAAAGCAAATCAAGATGTTAGAAATAGACTTCCAACTGAAACTCGAAAATTTGCTCAGCCGTTTCCAGATAGGTAATCGCTATGGTTAATGATGAAATGCTAACTTCATTGTAAAATCAAACAATTCAATTGCATGATTTTATCAATGTTATAAGTAATATAAAAATGGCTATTCTTATACATTAACTCCAAAGTAGAAATATCACTTCCATTTTATTTCCTGGTATAAGCAATTTTCAATTTCTACGAACAATAATTTTTAGTTGGCTATTAAATTCTAATTTCCCTGCTTTATAAAATAGGAAAGTGAAATTTTAAATAAATTCATTTCATAATGATAGTTTAAAAACCAAGAAAACCAATATTCCTGGTGAGCATACTAGTTTTATTATTATATTAATTATAATTATATTTCTTATATGAAATAAATTTTTTTGGTTATTACTAGAAAGGATGATGAAATTCAAAAGTTCTGAAAAAATTCAACTGTGATATGCCATTTAATACAATAGACATAATTTGATACTTATGTGTCACTTTATAAAATAACCTCCCCCCTCCCAAACAAGATCTATATATTGACGATTCATCCTTTAGCAAATATTACTATATAAAAGCATTTTAAAAATTCACTAAAAAGACTTTTCGTAGTTTTTAAATGGATAGTTCATCTGAAATTCATGAAGTTGATTCTTAAAGATCTATCAATTTCATGAAACGATATATACGAAAAAATATATTCTCCTTACCATTATGTACTCATTCTTATGTAAAAAGTATTAAATAAGAGATATCTTTATTGCGTTTATTTTTTTAAAGATTAATTTTGACGTACTCCTGTAATTATCTATCAAATTGCATCGAAAAATATTTTCTGGAGATTTTTTCCACTTATAGAAAAACGTTTTAAAATTACCCGTCTCTCATTTTCATAAAACATTAAAATAACTTCAACAACAGCCTAAATGGAGTGTACTTCTGGGAGGTCCTACTTTCCAAGCCATTATTTATAACATTCAAGAAACAGTTCTTAAAATGAATAAAGAATTACAAATAGATATTTGTTCCCTTTCTTTACTTTTCTTTCCTTGTTTTTTGCTGATTGTGGCATCGTTTAAAATGCTCTTTCTGGTGATAACACTTGAATTTAATAAAATGCGACTGAAAACTCCTTTAGTAATTCTTTTTCCTGATTTTAGCATTTCTTAAACAATAATTCTCGACGATGGTCTCGCTGTGATTCATTCAGAAAAGCAAATCGCTAGATAAGATTAAATTGTTATCCATTATTAATATATAAGTATTTGAAGTTTTGAATTTTCATAAGAAACAAATCTTATCAAAAGTAATTAAAAAAATAAAGTTCAACTGATACCGAGACATCAGCAAAGAGCAGAAAATTTTTATAACAGTTTTAATAAATTGTTTTATATAACTTCTCACAAATTGTTTTATGCAAGTTGGCAAATAACAGATCCCTTTAAAGATATAGATTTCTTTTGTAATTATGATAAAATATAAAGAGTCTTAAATGAGTTTTCTGTCACAGCTTTGGGAAAAAGGTGACCGTGACCTTTCAGAAGCTTTACCATCTTTTGTACTTGAAAGTTTTGCAACCCAGATTTTATGAAATGACTTCCGTGTTTATAAAAAAAAGTCGGTTTATTTTTCTGATATGCGATGTTTTTTGTTAGTCTTTTCATATGAGACGAAGAAAACTAAAAAGAAGCGTAGTTTACATTAAGCATTTAAAGATAAAATCTATTTATTTATTCTTTGTAACATGAAACGTATTGATTCGAGATTGACATTCAAGTGAACAAAACTTGCGGTTTAGTATTTACAGTGCGTTCATATTTATGTAGAAAAAACAGATACAATTCCAGGCTAAATTTGTATTATTTAGAGTACAATCAAATTATTTGTACATAACTTTAGAAAATAATTAAATTTAAAAAAAAATAAATCTTTTACAAAAGAAGTTCAAAAATTACAAAAATACTGAAAGGTAACAGAAATAAAATAGAAAAAGGATATTAGTTAAAAAATTTTTATTATATTGTTGTATTTCCAATAATTTATTCCCTTTTATAAACTTTATTCGCGTGGAAATAGATTTATATTATAATTAAGTGAGATAAAATTTAATTTAAAGGAAATCATTCGATCAATTTGTCGCAATAATCGAAAAAAAAATCAATTACATTGCAAAGCACGTTAAATTTTATCATATAAATTTGAGCGATGTTTGTCAACAACATTTGAAAACACTACATCAAAATTAACATAAATTGTAAATTTTACAAACGGGCTTTGTTTGACGAAAATTTTACATTTTAAAGTCAGTTACATATTTACTAAATTAAGAACTTTTTTTTTTTTTTTTTTTTTTTTTTTTTTTGTGAAGATAACCCTTTAAAGTTTATTCTTTGAAGTTAAGTCATCTCAACGTTTCATTGCTCGAACATTAAAAGAGAAATATTTTTAAAATGTGTTGCATTTCTTCTTTCTATCTATACGATTATATTTGTATAAACGATATATTATTTTTATTTCTTTTTTAAAAATAAGGAATTTTTATTTTTACTTTGATTGAATAATGCAGTATACAGTATACAAAATAATACAATATAAAAAATGAAAGAGGACTGGAGGATCTTTTTACGGGTTCAATAAATTACGTTTTATATTCAAGACGTAATTCATTACAACGAATTCCCTTTTATAATATAAGTTCAGCTTATCGATAATTATAGATTGGTTACATAAATGAGCATGCCTTTACTTGGAAATTCTTCATAAATAAAATAATTTGATATTTATTTTGATGTCTGGTGTAATTTATACATTTTAAATCGGAAACTATGAAATAGCCACCTATGCTTTAGTATGTAACCAGTCTCTGATATAACCTACATCAAAGTTCTTATAAAGGATCTAGCCTGTAGAGTGTTTCAAAATTATTATTAATGCCTAGTATTTATATGTTTCATCAAGGGCTATTTTTGCATTATTCATTGGATCTTTCTATCTCGATCGTCCCTTTCGCATTGATGACAATGAAAGAATAATCTTCTTGTCCTATGACGCGTATAAAATGACGCGTATAAATTATCCTATGACGCGTATAAAATGACGCGTATAAAAGCGTCAAACTGT
This sequence comes from Argiope aurantia, assembly GCA_026543865.1. Lineage (NCBI taxonomy): Eukaryota > Metazoa > Arthropoda > Arachnida > Araneae > Araneidae > Argiope > Argiope aurantia. The sequence continues at coordinate 3,888 of JAPMOR010018838.1, read as the reverse complement.
TGGTCAAAAGTCATCGTAATGCGCTTTCTTGTTATTTAGAAAGAGCTCGATAGAAACCGATCTTTGACTCCAAAATGAATTACAAATTCTTTCATTGCAGAATGCAAAATTTATAACTCACTTTAAGAAATTTCTTCCGTGTGACAGTGATTTATAATTTTTTTTTATTTTAAAAACTACCATTCTTATTAGAGAAATAGTTGCTTGCGAATGATTTTCAGGAGTTTTCTTTTTTAATGATTTACACGTTAAATTGTTAATGTAACATTTAGATATAATTTCTGTTTCTTATTAATAGTTAAATATCAAATGAAAAAGGTGCAACTCAGAGAACCTCATATATTTTATAAATACCCTATATTTATTCTTAATACAGTTTAAATTGAGTATGAAAAAATTATTTTTTACTTATTTTTGCACTCATCTAAATTATAAAAGTTATAAAAATTCAACAAATATCGGGATCTACATTTTGAAAACAAAACAGAATTGAAATATATTAGATATACTAATTTAGCTGACAACACGTATATTTATTAGTACGCACAAAGGAAGAATTTTGCTCTCATACTACTTTACTCTCATACTACTTTAAACAATTATTCACAATCACAAAAACATTTTACACCATTTCCTAAAATTCCCCTATTACATAAATCATCGCCAACCTATCCTCAATAATGACTTGTTTTTCTCTTAAGAGTGAGCTGAACATCATCAGGTTCCTTAAGTAAAGCCTCGAGTCAACCGATATTCTCTCGATCAAATGCGAAAACTAAATATGCTTCTAACCCCTGAAAAAGGATAATGAAGACAGCACTAATAAAGAGCAGACTTTGGGTTGTATACCTTTCACGACCATTCGTGTCTTCTCAGAATGTCTCCTTGATTTAGAAAGGAATGGGATGTCACTTTTAATCAGAGGTATCAATGCCTTTATGAGGTTCTTGTCTCTTCTGCGTAAGATGAAACTGAATGGACTCTTTTCATCTTTCGAGCCATTTCTCTCCAAAGCGAAAGGCTGCTTGATCATATCATTCCATGATTTGTTTCTCTTTTACGCCATTTTGGCGGGAAACGTAAACAAATGCTGAACTCAAACGGCCACCGTTGCCACATTTTTTTTTTATTTAAATGAGAAATTTTGAATTTTATTTCTACTATTTCTTCTTTTTCCCCAGAAGATTGTTATATTTAGTTATTACAGTTTAATTATTACTCACTTAAAATAAAATAATGTTATTAAATTACGTTGCGACCACTTTTTATATATTCCTCGTACGAAAAAATAGTAAATAAAAATAAAAAGATAATCAAATTTTGCAAATTTTCAGATCTGCAAAAGAAAACTAAAAGTTATGTGAGACTAATTATTTAATTTCCATTTAAACCGATACCAATTTTAGAATAAGTGTAAATAAGTACATTTCAATTTCGACCAATAGCTTTATTTCCGTTAGAAAGAATTTTGCTTCGCTGTTTGTATCAAGCATTCCAACTGAAATCGAGTAAACATTGCTGCCGACTCCATGTCGACGGGATCATCGCAATATCGATTATCAATGCTAATCTTCCCTTAATTTTTTTTCTCGTGTAATCTGACCTCTCCCGGGGAAGCACCTCGAAATGAGGATGAGATGCTTCCGGCATGGTGGTTGGATCTCGCCACCCTGGAGGGTACAATAATAGGGGGGGGGATCTGACTCCTCCCATCGATGACGGGACGTACTTCCATCGGGGAGGGTTGTACCGTTGCCGGTGACGGCCCTTAGGACTAAACCGCAGTTCCCGCCAATGTTTCTGTTGCGGCGATCCGGTCATTCAGTTTTTATGGTTTAAATCCGTGTGCCTTCGTGGCGGGTCGGAGAGTTAGGTGGTTGACCTCTCTTGTAATCTGAAGAACAGCATAACGCATCGGACAGCGAAGTAATACAGCTTCAAGCGATCGGTTGAACAACTAAGTAAGGCAAGTAATATAAATCCTTTGCAGTCGAATGTCTTCTTTCAGCCACCATTGAAGACGATGCATCATTGTGACATTTTATTATTCTTTTTTAAATTTTAACTGTTAAAGATACCTACAGAATGTTAAAATGATGCAGATTCATATTTCAGGGAAACTCAACTTAAAGCAGTTGCATGTATTTATTTTTTGGTGTAATAAACAGGTCCATGCATTAAGTGAATAATTATGCATCGAATTATCTTTCCGACTGCTTTAAATGACTCATGAGATGGATTAAATCCCATCGAAAAATGCGTTGAACATTCATTTTCTTTTTAAATCATTGCACAAAGCACTGCGGGTGCAATTATTATTATTTTTTAAATATGGTGTGAGTCATGGATGTAAAACGCCGATTTGCGGGGGAAAGTTTACGATTACAATGGGTTTTTGTTTTGAAAATTAGTGTTATATATTTTCTTTTTCGCTCTCTTGCAATTCAGCATATATTGAAATTTTTTTTTATCTAATACTGGATATTTTACACATAAATCTCTCGCCCTTTCTCCTCTACCGACATTTTCCTCCACACGACATCCGTATTCACCGTTTATGTTGTTGTTGTTGCTTATCCTCAAAAAGTCTGACATATGTCAGATCAGCTCCAGTAAGTTGTTGACCGCCAAAAAATCTATAATATAATAATAAAAGGATCAAATGTTAAGTCTCCCCCATAAAGTCCGATGCATCCCAGAATGTGATCAGGTGAAGCCGGATGGACGCAGTATTTTTTACAAGTGGGTTGGATTTTTGTACCACAGTCAAAGGAAAGACACTTATGGTGGTTACTTTTTAGTCTAGCCAGAGCAGTCTGGAACCACGTCACATTTGATTTCCAGCAGAGTGCCAAGAGATGTTCCCGTGTACCATTGGTGCGCAGGTGGAATACGCCATATTAAACTGAGTTTAGACCTTTCATTTGAGATAGTTCTTGATAAGTAAGCCAATGGCTGTTTCATTCTCACTTCCCTCTTTGCCCAATCCATCAGCGACCTCATTACCACTAATATTTCCGTGTGATGGGGCCCATTGGGGATGGAACGTCAAGATTCTGAGATCTTCCTTAGTTTGAGCAGAATAGATACGCTGGATTTATCATTTGCGGAGCACCAACCACTAAGATGTTGTAGCAAACTGCGACCGCCCGATTAAAAAAAAAAACGTTTATGTAGCATAATCGAGGCACTGCTGTTCGTAGAATTACAAAATTCATTTGATGAAGAGAGTGATTCAAATTTGTCATGGATAATCGAATTCCAGTTACTGGAATGAGAACTCAGCTAGACAGACAGATTATTTTCGAATATAAAAAAAATCATCTTTAAGAGGGCGAAAGACGATCTGCCTCACGAAACACGGCCTAGTACACAACGGTTGGCGAAACAACGGTGGAGGAACCCAAATAACTTCCTAATTCAGATATCAAGCACACCTTCTGCTTCGTAGATGAACATCCCTGTTACATTTCAGCCGGATCCCGATTGAGCATCGTCTAATAGACAGAAGAAGCTCATCTGCACCGTAATTGAGTGGCGGCACCCCTGGCGGATCGAGATGGGGAGGTCATTGTCATGCTCCACCCCTCGCTAAATACTTCGCTCCGAGAGGAGACATCTTTGCTGAAGATTTATGGCTTTTTTTCCCGGCTGGAGGATGTTACAGAAAGTGATGGCAAGTTTTAAGTCTTAACAGTTTGTGTTTTAAGTGTCACTCTTATTGGAAGAAAAAAAAAAAAAAAACTCATACAATAAAATATGTTTCGCCTTTACGATTTTAGCTATAAATAACTCGACTGTAAATGTTAAGCGGCCTTCTTTTCCGCTGCTGTCAGTGTCGACTTATGGCTAATTATTCTGAATGCTCATAAATGCCTAGTCATAAAA
>JAPMOR010018823.1:46762-82170 GCA_026543865.1 Argiope aurantia | reverse complement strand
CGATAAGGGAAAAAAGCTAGATGTTTAAAATTCAGTTCATAGATTTAGCATCTATAGTATAAACACCTATTAAATTTTGAGCCAAATCCATTAAGGAGTTGAAAGTCTGTCGGTCTGTATTTTCAGAAACATAAAAGCGTGATAACTCAAAAACGAAATGATTTAAATATATCAAATTTGATATGTAATTTTGTGACTCCGAGCGCAGGATTTTTGTCAAATTTTAATTTTAATCTCTTAAGAGAAATGAGTCTACAATACAAATTAAATTTTCAAATAATATTAATCGAATGCCAGGGATTAATCGCCAAAAAATTCTTTAAGGATCACACTACAGATTCAGTAAAAAGGAATGATAAAATTTAACATTTCGTAACTATTGTACCCCAATACCATGCAAGGCGTTCTCTGGGAAATATTTTTATTAGATAGTATGCGAGAAAATTTTGAGGTTAGTTCTCCTCAGCTAGTTCTCTCTACGCATGGGCCGCGGTGGCCTGGTGGTAAGGTCTCGGCTTCGGAATCGGAGGGTTTCAGGTTTGAGACCCGATTCTACCGAAGAACCGTCGTGTAAGGGGGTCTGTTGCACGTTAAATCCGTCCTGACAAAGCTTCCTCCTGCTGGTGTGGTACGGAGAGGGTGGTGCCAGCTCAGGTGCCATCCTCGTCTTCTGACCGTGGTTCAAAATTACGAGGTCCGCCCAAAAATAGTACTAGTGTTGCTTCAAACGGGACGTTAATATAAATAAACTAACTAAACTAAACTCTATGCTTATCTGAACTCATAGCACAATATTTTATTACTGCAATTACAGTTATTACTGCAATTATTGTTAGACGAAACCCATCATCGGATTGGATGCCTCTTAAAATTATATGCCTTTCATAATTATTATATTATGAGTTAGTACATAGCGCGCATTTTGTGTATATAAACATGAAAAACAAAAATGTAAAAACTGAATTTTAATGATGTAGAATTCTAATGATGCTCGATTATCTGAAATGATTGAAACCATAATGACCATGCATTTCGGTTATCAATGACCATTTTTATATCATGATTTCTTTTCTTTCGATAAGGTTTCGATACTAATAATTAATTAATTAAATTAATTATTCATTCTTTTTAAACTATAAAAAAGAAAATCCGTAAATACACTGGTGTGCAAAAACTTAAGCAACAGGTATGTTTTTTGCCATAACTTCACGAGAAATCATCTGAAAGACATGAAATTCAGAAATGAGATACAGCATTTTATTCTGAAAGAATGACGAAAGCATAGTTGCTCAGTAATGAATACAATGCATACAGTATGGAATCAAACAAAAAAAGGCTTTATTGAACTCATAGTATCATTACACATGATTGTCTGTCCAAGAGGAAGAACAGCAAGCAGATGTTACTTAGTATGGGATATGCCCTCCCCTTATTGCAATGGTTGCTTCACACCGTCTCCCCATACTCAGCACCAGATTGTCCAACAGTTCTTGAGGTAAGAGTGCCCATTCCTCAATCAGCCTCTGCTTAAGTTGTCGGGTGTTCCCAGGAGGATGTAATCGTGCCGCAAGGCATCTCCCCAAAGCATCCCACACATGTTCCATCGGATTTAAATCAGGGGAGCATGCCGGCCAATCCATTCGAGTGATATCTTCACTTTCCAGGAGCTCCTCAACAGCATGAGTCCTGTGTGGCCGTGCATTGTCATCCATAAAAACGAAGTCTGATCCAATGGCACCTCGGAACAGACGCACATGGGGAAGGATCACCTCCTGACAATAGCGATCTCCAGTTACAGAACCTCTGTCGAAAACGTGGAGCTCAGTCCACCCGTTCATCATAATGCCTCCCCAGACGACAACCCCAGGACCACCGAAACTGTCTCTTTCCGTGATGTTACTGGGATGAAACCGTGTCCCGACCTCTCTCCAAATCAACTGGCTTTGGGAATCGCTTGTAACATCACAGAAAGAGACCGTTTCAGTGGTCCTGGAGTTGTCGTCTGGGGAGGCATTATGATGAACGGACGGACTGAGCTCCATGTTTTCGACAGAGGTTCTGTAACTGGAGATCGCTATTGTCAGGAAGTGATCCTTCCCCATGTGCGTCTGTTCCGAGGTGCCATTGGATCAGACTTCGTTTTTATGGATGACAATGCACGGCCACACAGGACTCATGCTGTTGAGGAGCTCCTGGAAAGTGAAGATATCACTCGAATGGATTGGCCGGCGTGCTCCCCTGATTTAAATCCGATAGAACATGTGTGGGATGCTTTGGGAAGACGCCTTGCGGCACGATTACATCCTCCTGGGAACACCCGACAACTTAAGCAGAGGCTGATTGAGGAATGGGCACTCTTACCTCAAGAACTGTTGGACAATCTGGTGCTGAGTATGGGGAGACGGTGTGAAGCAACCATTGCAGTAAGGGGAGGGCATATCCCATACTAAGGAACATCTGCTTGATGTTCTTCCTTTTGGACAGACAATCATGTGTAACGATACTATGAGTTCAATAAAGCCTTTTTTTTTTGTTTGATTCCATATTGTATGCATTGTATTCATTTCTGCGCAACTATGCTTTCGTCATTCTTTCTTGAACAAAATGCTGTATCTCATTTCTGAATTTCATGTCTCTCAGATGATTTCTCGTGAAGTTATGGCAAAAAACATACCTGTTGCTTAAGTTTTACACACCAGTGTACTTTCTTTTATAATTTTACCTGCAATAGCCAATGAATTATCCGAGCAAGTCTTTCTTGCAATTACTAGAAGAGAAGAAAATAAGTGAGGCACATATATGTATCTCTTATATGAATGGTCAAAAAGTCAAACCCTGATATCAAAATTTTCGATTGTTACTGATTTTTCGTTGTTTCCTTTGTATTTTTTCTTTAGAATTAAAGAATAATTAAAGAATTTAGAATCAAAGGAAAATGAGTTAATTTCCATAATTAATTACTAATTATATAAAATAAACAATAAATTATAAGGATGTCATATGTTAGCCGACATATTATTCGAATATTATTAGAATAGAAGAAAATATTATGCGCATTAGAAAGGCTGTTATAGCATCTTCCCTCCCCGACATAAATGGTCAAAAGTTCAAAACTTCATATCAATTTTTTTTTAATATTCCTTATTTTCGTTGTTTCCTTAGCATTTTTGTTTGAAAAGAGGCCACAATAGCTTAGTGGCAAGGTCTCAGCATCGGGACTAGAAAACCCGCATTGTACCTGGCTCGGAAACCGTTTCTACTAAATATTTGTCGTGTATGCGGGTTTAATGCAAGCTAAATCTAGCGCCGTGGACGCAACGTCCTTCCGTTGATGTGGTGTGGAATTGAAGAGAGGAGGTATCAGTCTTGGTGTCATTTTTGTCATTTGATCGGGATGATTTAAACTTATGAGATCCGTCCCAAAAAAGCTGAATGTTGCTTTCAAGACGCGCTTTTATATAGATAAATTAAATTTTAATTCTTTAAAAATGTTTTTAAAAGTATATTTTCTTCCATTTAACAACGATAAACTTGCCGATATATTTAATGTGGCACTTTTTTTTTCACGAAAATGCATAGAACTTGTTCAGATTACCATTGATGCGCTTTATAAAATTCAACTGCTCTATAAAGCGCTTAGACAAAGTTTAAAATACCTGCTCCACTTTATAATTCTGCATTTATCGATACACATACTAATAAAATTATCGATGCCATATTGCTTTATAAAGGGTGTACGTGCTGAAAACATGATACTACTTCCCTGAAAACATAGCATTATGGTTTCATTTATCAGCGCTTTGAAAACTAGTTTCGAAAACTTTTTAATACTTTTTCGTTGCAATTGCAATTTTCGTTGCAACTTGTTGAATAAATTCAGATAATTTTTAATTATAAAACCATTCAATGATCCTTGCCTCAAATTTTTAAATTATTAAATAATTATTTCAGAATTTTTCAAGTTTTTAAATAATTATTTTTGAAAAAATTAACATATTGAAGTAAAATCTCACCTTCTGGACACACTGTATTATCTGAACATTTAGTATAGGCACCAAACACGCAGGGGAGTAACAGCACAAATAAAAGAATTTTCATCTGAAATCGAAAATGTTGATTTAAATTTATTATTAAATGCTAATTTAAATGTCAATACCCGGCATTATTTGGAATGATTCATTTAATCAATGAAAAATTTCCTGTTAAATTAATAGTCACAAAACCTTGATTTAAATATTATTTATACTATAGTATTTACGAGCTAGAATTGAGGTACATACTGAATGACATAAAATATTCATAGTCAAAGAGTTATCATATATCGAATCTACTAAAGAGATCTGGAAAATCTGTACTAATAATAAAGATAAATGTACTTATGAGAGCGATGGCACTGTACAGGCCAGACCATTTGGTAGCTGTAGGTGGGGTTGTAGGTTTGGTAGCTGTTTGGAGGGTAAAAATATGCACTTCTGAGAAATATTTTGGAAATTTTTATTCGAATTTTAATTAATTAAAAATTAAGCGAAATCCCGACATTTCTCTGAGATAACTTTTAAAGATATCATCGCACAAAAATAAATTTTACATCGTTTCAAAATTTAAAAATTTCTCTTTTTAATACTAATTTAATAGTCGTGCTATATTTAATATCAGCAATCGATTAAATATCAAAACAAAATCTTTTCTATTGTCCCAATTTAATTTTTAATTAAAATATGAAAATATTTACCACTGAAGAATTTGAAATCTCTCATCTTTTCAAAAATAGATAAATAAAAATAAAATACAGATTACCCCAAATGACTTTTAAAAATCACAGATCGTTTAAAATCACAAAACTTTTCTTAAGTTATTAATAATTTTTTAGGAATGATAATTGGCAATTTATAAATTGCAAAGTATTTCAGAGATATGAGTACGATTTATTAGAAATTAAAGCCTTGAATTAATTTATATTTAGAAATATGTTATTTATCAAGTAATTATAAACTAAGCCATTTGAATTTTGCAACATTTGCAAATGCAGTGTTTCTCTAAAGAAAAAAAAACTTAAATGAAATCAGAACTGTGCTCAGATATAAATATATAGTGTACTATTATTCGCTTACTAAACAAAATGCAGAGGTTCATATAAGGTAATTATAAACCAATTAACTTTAATATATTTTGAACTTGAATATTTTCTTTTGTGCACAATATTATTGATATTAACAGCGAAGTCTGTAAAAGCACATATAATCGTACAACTGATAACCTTGCTTTTAAAAATAGAAATAATATATATTCTAAATATAACTTACTTTTTTCAAAGAAAACGAGATTTTACAAAGTGCAATTTAAATAGAAAAAATTTATTTCTACATTCCAACAAACGGCTCTATCAAAATAAATACCACTAAATAAAACAATAAAGATTTACAATTAATAGGAATGATCGTAAATAAAAAAAGATGCTTCAAAATATTCTTGTTGTTTTAATATCCTCTATTCGATTAGATGCTGATAACATATCGACATTTACAACTAGATGTGATTGTTCTTTTTTTTTTTTATCTCTTTGAAACAAATTACCACAAATGAGGAGATGAATTTATTTATTGTTTGTCTGGAAATTTTAATGCAATCGAATAGTTAGGAAAATATTATGAACTAGCTACCCTTGGCGACCAGTTGATTTTCAAAAAATTAATTATTGCTGAAAATTTCAATCAAATATTTTGCCTAACTTGGTTTTAATGACTATCTCAGCAAAATATTTTTAAATTTCAAGTTTTAATATATAACTTATTCTATTTTACAAGCCATGCACTGTGTGTTCATTTTTCTGTGCTTTTCCCTAATTTTCTGTCTATAACTATTTAAGTGCTATAATATTACTGGCAAAAACAGCAGTGTTAAAAAAATATTTTAATTTTAAGAAAATTAATTTTTTTTAAATTTAGAAGCTGAATTTTAATTATAATCACAACGGAATTTTAATTTTTTTTTCAAAACATGTCTTAAGCTCAAATTTATTAAAAAATTACGCGGCAAACATTTATGCAATTGAAAACTTGATTTTTAAAAAAATTTAAGGTGATGTAGAAAAAATTATGATGTCAGAAAGATTGTATCTGTGATATTATATTTTCGGAAATTATCGCTGAAAAATGCAAAAATTTCGCCTCATTTTTAATTAATCAAATCAAGATAAATGTTTTTTAAATCTCTCCGAAATGCACATGATTGACCTTCAAAGTATTTTCTGCCAATTTTTATAATGGTTCGGATGTTATGGCCTATAAAGCGTTCACACATGTGTGCAAATGCAAGTTCACACACTCACACAAACATACTCACACGTATTAAACAATTTTTAATAAAACTAGAAACAGAGAAGGAACTATGTAATGCATTTCTTTGTTTCCCTCAGAAGTGGAAATGTCGATTACATTTTTAACTGAATTCTATATAAGCTTAAAAAAATGTAAAAAGAAAAATGGTTGCTTATAATATCAGTTATGGAATATTCGTTTTGCTTTTAAATGTTATTCTAATATGAAATTTAATTGACTACATAAAATTTTGTTATCAATCCAAAATTTCACAGAAGAAATTTCTATGGATCATAACGATATTTGTCCTAATTTATTGTTGAATTACTTTTCCAAGTATAATAATTTAATTTCACACATTTAATTTCTTACTTTTATTATTTCACTTTATTTATGCATGTTTAAGTATTTATGCCAAGCGTCATTTTATTTTCCATGCTCTAAAGTTCTACTTCTTTTCAAAAACCCCAAGGTGTGTACAAATTTTTATGAGTAGATTATGTTTCTACTAATAATAAAAGATAAAGTGTGTGCATTAGTGGTTTACATTTTCCCCTATTTAAACTAGATCTACCAAACTTAGCATATATATAAGTAGGTATAAGCTTCAGTAGCTGCCGATTTCGTGGAAGAACTTCCATGTAAGATCGTCTGATGCATATTATAACCATCCAACTCAAATGTGTCTTCATTGGTGTAGTGCAGAAGTTTGAAAAAGGAGATGCCAGGTCAGATATTGTCCTCATCATCCGACTGCGGTTTAAAATTACAAAGTCCTTCTCAAAATAGCACTAGCGTTGGTTTTAAACGGGACGCTAATACAATTACATTAAATGCATGGCATTTGCATCGATGCATAATATAATTATTGTTATAAAAATATTATTTTTTAGCATTACTTAATAACAGTTTCAAGGTCACTGCACTAATTCTGGATTTTAATGAAACACGTTATTTATTACTAACTGGAATTACAAGTGTATTTTACCAGAACTTAAAGCTATTCATTGTTTTTGGCTTATAAAGGTTTTTTCCGTGGCATTTTTGCAAATTATTGATTTAAAGTTTTGAAAAATTTGTATGTATGTATATTTAAGCATAAATACGTCAAATGGGTTAGTTAAAAAATTGTGAATTTTAAAAATTTAAAAATATTTTTTGATATATTTTCTTTGTTATCATATAAAAAATGCATTTGAAACAAAATGGAATATTATTATGTAACTACGTTTAAAAATCAAATTCTTAGACATACTTTTATATGGACGCACTGAATCTTTATAATCATTTTATGTTTTTGTAAATTAACAGTGGCTTTTAACTATCTAAAAGTGATCGAAACATAAAATGCATACTCAGTTTTATTTTACAATTTAACAAAAATTTCCATAAAAATGAAAACACTTGTAACATTTTCGAGGTATTTAAATCTGAAAGGAGCATCATTTTGAAGGCTTTAAAATAAATTCATTTTATTAACAATGCATTTTGTCCTGTTAATTTTGTCACACACAAGCATATATTTTGAAGATGAAATTTAAAACAGTAAATTTCAAATTAAGGCAACTTTTTGCTAATTTCAAGGACCACTGTCTTTTTAATTATTAAAGAAAAAAAGTTACACTTTGAAAAATCATTAATTTTCCAAAAAGAATAATGATTAGAATATTTTTAACTGCTATCTCAGAATTTTGCTTTCATTAGTATAAGCTGTACTTTATTAATGATTGTACTCGCTAATTAAGTCTATTGCCTAAAAATAGTTAAAAAATACTAATATCACAAGATTTGGCTTTCATTATTAAGAACAAGAATGATTATACTTGCTAATTAAGTCTAGTGCTATAAAATATTGAAATTTTTTTATTATCTCAAGATTTTTCTTTCATTATTAAAAGCCAGAATGATTATAAGTGCCAATCAAGTTTATTACCTCAAAATAATGAGGGGAAAAAACTATTACCTCAAGATTTTTCTCTCATTGTTAAGAGAAAGAATGATTATAATTGCTAATTAAGTCTATTGCCTCAAAACAGAGAAAAAAAAATTCTATTTCCTTAAAAAATTTTCTTTCATTCTGAAGCGAGAGAATGGTTATGCTTGCTAATCAAATCTATTGCCCGAGGTAATGAAAAATTATATTCATCATTCACTCCGATATGTTATGCTTTTTTCCAAAAATAAGCTTAAATCACCATGTATTACGCTTTAATTAAATAAGAGTTTGTGGTGGTATGTGGATTATTATGATCTGTGCAGGAAGCAACAGGACGAATGTTGTAGGAAACATTTCTTTAATAATCACATTCACATACTAAACAATTACAAACACAAAGACAAGACATTTACGCGCGCGTTTCACAGTTCAGCGTCACATCTCCTTCTCATTACAATCGCAATGCATTATGGGATGACATATGGGATGGCTTAATCAGGTATCGCCATCTAGTATCCAAAAGAGAAGATAAGTGTAATGCAACTGCTACAAGTTTCCATTATTATTAATATATACAAAAAAGCATTAAAAGAAACGTTTTGAAACATTTTGTTAAATTTAATTAATTACCAGCTAATTTGCCAATTTTTTATTTTTGGGTGTAAAGCAGAAATAACTAGAGGGGAGTAGACATTCTACTATTTATCTCTGAAGTACCTCTAAATAACGACTGGTTACTAACGAACTGGAAATCCTATGTATTCCTGAATCTGAAACAAATAAACTCGAAGTGAACTAAAATTTTGATTTATTACATTTTAAATACATACGTTGGCAACTTCTGTTAAGAAAAAGAGAGAAAGCTTTAAAGATACAAGATGAATTTCATGGTAGAATGGTTTAATGTAAATTATAACTTTTTTTTTACTTTTGTAAATTGCTTCCGATTTGATTTTGCTACATACATTTAAGAAAATAGTTTCAGAACAACTTTTTTTAAATTCATAATTAATGTAAACTTTCAGCTTGAATACTTCAATCCTATTTTATATCGAAAATTCACTAAAAAAATGTGCAAATTCAATTTTAATTGCTATATATTATTTAAACATATAGTCAGATTATTTATAATTAATTCACAAAATCTATTTGTATTCAATAATATTTGATAGGTTGTTTAAAATGAAAAAAAAAATTTATTTCTTTTTTTAATTTTTTTTCTCAAAGGAATAAACAAATTGCACAAGTTCATGTTTTTTTTTTTTTTGCATTGATTTAAATTGTTTCATTCATTTCTTTCGCTCATGAAATATTTATTAGTTCTCTAGATGGAAACAACTTCACCAAGAATGAATCCAGAGAGCACATTGATTTCATTTAGACTATAAATTGACCCTCTCTCTCTCCTAAAAGTCAATTAATGTTATAAAAAAGATTAAGTTGGCTCTGTTGATTATTAAATGATTTAAACAATTTAAATAGATATAAAAATATATGATATCCTGATCAAGAATTACTAATTTATTTAATTTAAATTTAAAGAGTGTCCCAAAATTAACGCTAGATTTGAATTTGCCACCATTCGTGCAATACAGTATCGAACCACGGTTTTTCAGTGTTTACAGTATTTCAAAAATAATGAAAGTTTGGCATCTCCAATTCGAAAATATGAGAACTCGCCCCCTAGATCGTGTGATTTAACACTATTGGATTTCTTTTTATGGGGTTACTTGAAGTCAAACGTCTATGCCAACAAGCCCAATAGCAGATGCATGCATTGAAAGAGGATATTCAACGCTGCATCAACGATTTTCAGACATATTTATACAAAATGGTCATGGAAAATTTCGACTAAAAAGTGCGTATGCGCTACCAAAGCCGTGGAGGCCGTTTGGCCCAGGTGTTATTCTATGCATAACCCTATCCTGTGTATTTTGCAATTCAATAAAATATAACAATTTAAAGGGAAAAAACTGTGTTCATTCAAATCTTGCGTTAACACGTTGTTCTATCGCGTAACGCTCCATTTTTATTAACCTGAAACTATCGGCTGTCAAATGATATTTTAACAGGGTTGCCAACACTTTATTACACGAATACTGGCAAATTCAGAACTTGAATTAATTTTGGGACATCTTTTATAACCAGTATCATTCCAGCCTCTTTTGAAATGCTTCTAATTCCTGCCTTTGCACTCAGATTGATAAGATGGCCCTGTTCTTAATTATATGACTAAGAGCAGTTATATTCCCTTTGGTAAAATAACAACCAATAGAAAAAGTTTTGTCCAATCATCTGCAACAATTGCAGGTTTTGGAGGATGATAGGAATTCAAGAGACATTATCTATTTTGGGTTAGGGATTATGATCGATTTTGAAATGAAATCAGCCAGAGTGGTCTTCTGGATTTTTTTTTAATTCTTTAATACAGTTGTTATTTTCGCTCTCTTCCAGCATAAAATTGTGAATTTTAAGCAGAGCCATGAACGTCATGAATGATTAGATTTTTATTCTCAGAGACTTGCGCATGGGATATTTGTGCTTCATAGTAAAGAAAATCTAATACGTATTTGGGATCTTTTTTTTTTCTCGACTGATTTGAATCAAAATTTGACATGCAACTGCGATTTTAGTAATAAGATCATATACAAAATTTTATTTATCTGTTGCTACGTTTTGGAATTGTCGTGTTTACATGCATTGAAAGCATAGACCGACAGACGGTTAACCCATTGATGGATTTATTCCAACATTTACTACTTGTCTATATTTTAAATTCTAAATCAGTGTACCAAATTTTATCTATCTAGCTGTTTACGTTTCGTTGTTATAATACTCACCTGTATTTAGACAGACAGACTTTTTCTAAATGGATTCCATTCAAAATGTAATGATTTCATTTCACAATTGATAATGCTATTCATAATTCAAAGTAGATAAAGTCTCTTGAATTCCTAGCACCCTCCTAAACCTGAATTTGTTGCAGATTATTGGGCAAAATTTGTTCTATTGTTTATCATTTTGCCAGAGGGTATCTAATTGGGAGATTATTCATATAATTAAGAACAGGAACGTCTTATCACATTTGAGTGCACGAGGCTAGAGTAATTTGGTACTCCATTAGAAAAGCAAATTGACATGTGATCATCTGTGGGGCAACAAAAATATCTTACTAATAAACAACTCTTAATATTTTTAATACAGCGCTTGTTAGGGTAACCGAGGAATTGAATTATGATACCGCTTTAGAGGCCTATTTCATCACTAGAAAGCGTCATCCAACATTGTTGATTTATCGTGTTCACAGACTGTTTCATTCCACACAGTTCACTCTGAATTTTAACGAATTAGAACCACGCTCTGCTACCAAATTGTTGTTAGTTTTCAATAAATCTCTGCATGGTTCTTGAAAACAGCACATTTACTAAACATAGAAAAGAAAAGAATATAGTTATTGTCGGTTTCGCCCACAGCATCATGTTAGGCAGTTCACTGGAGGAATGCGCCGGAACGAAGTCAGAAGCGTAATCACACAGATATTTTTATGCGAGAAAAAATAGTTCACTCGTTTCACCTCAACACAGACAAATATACAAACTCGCAGACAGACATAATCCTAAAAACCTTTTTTTCCAGGTGCAAGAGGATATTCAAAATCTCAAATTCAAATTTTTTGACCATTACAATGCTTTCTCTTAGTATACTCCATATAATAGAAAGTAAAAAGTAGTTAAATTTTTGAATTAATGAGATTTAAAATAGCACAAAGATACCACAACAAGCATGGATTAAAAGCAGATAAGAGATTCAAACTATCATTTTATTAATCATAATTTTAATAACCATATTCTTATACTCGCAAAGGCGAGTACCATAATGACCTGCGGTACCAAAGATGAACCTTTATCCAAACAGATTCCTTCGACGTATTTACCACATCGTTCACCACTTTCACAACACCATTCTCTGCCGTACTTTTTTACAGGAGCACAGCATTTCTGAAGAAATTTACAGCATCCGCTCTGACAGCAGTTTGCATACTTATGAGGGCAGCAATTGCTACCGCAGCAAGTTCCCTGTTTGCAGTTGATATCTTCATAGCAGTAGCTGAATGCATTCTGTGGGTCAGACTCATTCGTGAAGAGGTGAGGTGGGTTTGAAGGGACGACTCTGAGAGATTTCTTGGTTTTTACGTATTCCGAAAAAGAATCGTCAAGATCACAGCATCGAATTATGCCTTCGTGTGTAGTACAGCATTTGGTACCTGGAAAAGAAGATACTTAATAATATATATATATATATATATATATATATATATATATATATAATGTGATATCTTCTATAAAGTTCCCTTTAATACTTCAATCAATATTTTATTTTTATTTCTTTAAAAAATACCGAACATCTCTATATATAAAATGCTAACATACGGGGCTTAGAAATCACTCTTATTACTTATTACGGAATGGCAGCAGTGAAATGCCAACATATCCATGTACGACATCTTCAGCAAACTGCTTTATTCACCGTATTTATAGCTGCACTTAATTCAACGCTTCGGTAATTAAATAAAATTATTATATTATAAATGCTGCTGTCCGTGTCAAACATTTCATTCAATTAGAAGATATAAAAGAAATTAAAAATAAGCATTAATAGGAAAGTTTAATAATCAAGAGTGAAAATAGGCTTCACCTTCACTATGGATACCCGTTATGACTTATCTAACGGAGATGGATGACTTCCAAAACTATTAATTTCCCAAAAAGTATTTTACATTATCTTAAAACTCAAAAAAATTACTTTAAATTTGAAATTGAATTTTTTAATGATGTCGAATTTATTTCTGTACAGTTTTTTTTTTCTTTACTGTTAATAAATTCTTCAGATTTATTTTACAATGTTATGATGTTTTTAATGTTATGAAATTCAAACTCATCCATCGAAATATTCAATCGCATACTTTTGCTACAATTAAAATTAACATTAAAAAGTTGCATTTTTTTATCATTAATTTCAAAATAGGATTTTTACTTCCCCTTATATTTCATAGTATATGCTTTTTTAATTTGTGCCCACATTAATTTGCTTCAAAATGATTCAGTTAAAGTCATATTTTTAACGCGTGCAAAATAAAACTGAACTTTTTAAAAATGCATTTCATATTAACTGTTAGCCTCAAAAGCCAAACTTGGCGAGCAAGCTGGGTACCAGAGGCCGCTAGTTTAACTAAAATCTCATGGTCCAGTATTTGAGACATTTAAGCCATTAAATTTGGCGTCTGTGCACAGGTTCAGGGGAGATGAATTGGCTTGGCAATCCCCAGTCAATAAATAAATTTCGTCAACTATGTCAGAAATAACCTAAACATTGATGAACGAGCAACCATTTTTTACAGAGAAGTAATAAGTATAAAGAGGGCAATTAAGTACTTAAATTCTGCACCTTCAAAGCTCGTGCAAAATAAAAGAAAAAGACTTCACAAACTGGACATTTTCTCTTCTTGAAATTTAAATTCTGCACCTTTAAAAACAAATTTTTAATTCTTTAGAAACAAATATATACTTCCAAATTGAAAACGATATTTCTATGTATTTAAAGCGCTGTTTTAATGTGCATATATTCATATTTGTACCATACTAATTTTCAAATAATGTTACATTAAACAATGTTTGGTGAACAAAGTAATTTATTTACGTCTTTTTTTTTTCTTTTTTTAACAGCATTGTTGCGGATTTGCGATGAGCGAGGATAGAATCTGGGACCTTGTGGTTGGCTGCCCAGTAACATGACCACATTACAAAAGCAATTGCTCGTGCAGCATAGCTGTTAACTGGCTTATAAGCTTTCACTACAGCATTTTTCAATAAAGAAATTTTAATTAAACAATTTTTATTTTGAAGCAATTAATATAAATAAAAAGACGTTATAATTAATTTTCTAGAATTATTTTTTCTATATTCCATACTTTCAATTATATAACTTTAGTTGAAAATGTATTTAAAAATTTTGAAATGCTTAGGATTGATTAAAATGTAAAATTGTACTCCATCATAAACTTTATTTTCATATTTCGTGACTTAATAAACGGAAAAGTATTACCTTTTGGGCATGCTTTGCCATCTGAACATATAGTTTCAGCATCAACAATGTAGAGAAGTGCCAGTATGCACACCAGAAAATTCATCTAAAATATAAAAGCTTCAGTTAATAAATGTGAATATAAATTAGCATCCTCAAAGCATATAAATATTATTATTTAAAATTGCTAAATTTATAAGAAATAGGTATTCATTTTGGCACTCTACATTTCATCGAATAACAAAATAAGAAGTTTTTTTTATTTTCTCCTGTTTTAATTTGGAACAAATGTAAAAAATGTTAGAATAAATAAATAAATTTAAAAAAAATAATAAATAAATAAATAAAAACGAAAATATAAAGTTAATAAAGTTGAAATTTCTCTCTTTTCCACGATATTTTTCCAAAATTATTTCATTTCTTTTGCTTGATATAATGCAAGGAAACATTGTAGTTATTCCCACATAAATTAGAACACAACAGAAACACTTGTCTTTTTTAAAACTTTTTTGTGTGTAATTAGGTAATTATTGCTACGTGTTGTATGTTAAATATTCTGCACTGATTTAAAATTTATAATCCAAAATGTCTCTTGCACAGAAAAAAAATAGCACTTATAAACAAATAATGTTTTAGCAAGTGACATCACCTATTTGAATTTTCCAAATTTTGTTTGAGGGATTGAATTTTTTTACAATTAAAAATGAATATGACCTTTCTTGCCCTCGAATTTAAAGTAAATTAATGTTTCCATATTTAGATTTAATGTGAAAATATCCACCGTATTCGTTTTGTGTTTAGAAAAAAATATTATCCTTTTATAAAAGTGTCATTGCTTATTAAGTGGTGAAATACAGTTTGATGTTAGATGACAATCGCAATCATGTTTGTCACATGACTGTGTCACATGACAGTTTGAGTTCTGAAGATTTAATAATGAATATGAATCGATATTTGATTATATAAGAAATCCAATCCCAGACGAAGTATACGAAATCCCAGATGGAAAGTAATCAAGTTTTCACCCATAATTTTTTGAAATGTTCAACAAATTCTGAGAAGCCAATGCTTCTGCTAAGATTAGAAGTCTTTTTTTATTTGTAGTGTATACTTCATAAAACAAGGATTTTCTTAACTGTAAAACTGTCTACATAATTAGTTTGCCATTCATTTAAGTATTGTAATTAATTCTTAATAATTTGTACAATATTTTAAATTAAATTAAAGTTTACTTAATTAAAATAAAAACTAATCGTAATTTAACCTCATAATGTTCATAGGCCCAAACTGCTTAACACTTTTTTAATAGTTAAATGAAGAGCCCAACTCATTAACTTTTCGAATGCAAAGCAATCGGCAAAATTTAATTCTGTTTTATAAGTCAGAATGTGATTTAAATATTAATACGTTAATAATTGTATTAACATATATGTAAGGTATGTGTAATATTAATAATTAATAATTGTATTGTTGTAATCAATATTTTCTAGTTCCTTTTTTGTCCCTTTAATGAAATAAATGTTTTCAGCATATCAAAAGAAATATCATAATAAAATGCAAGATGGTTGATGTTTTTAAATATTACTAGCAATCAGATGTGGTTGTACCTAGTGGTCACCGAAGGCGACTAGATTTAAAATTGGTTATTTGAAGTAATATGATTCCCTAGTTAGAGAGAACATTTGTATACCATTATTTTTTAAATGGAATAATAATTGTCTAAGATCAACAGAAATTAGAATCTCAGTAAAATTGGCTTAGTTTAGTTTATCGCCGTTATGAACCCAAGAACTATATTTTAACAAAAGTGCATTAGAAAACTGATTAAAAGGGAAATAAAACTAACAAACAAACAAACAAGAAAAACGAAATTTCATTAAAAAATTCCAATTAATCAAGCATATTTTATGGGCTCATGATATTGAATATGAAATTAATAAAATGAAATGATACATTTATGTATGACATACTGTAAATATTTCTTTGAATGCATTTTAAATGAAAGAAGTCTCGTTATCAATATAGAATAAAAACTATTTTCAATTAAAATAACTTAAAATCAGTAAGAAAAATGATATTGCTTTAAAAAATAATCTTATAAAACTCCTGAATTTATGAAATAGTACTTTCTTTACCATGAAAATATTTAATTACGGAAAGTTAGAGTTTGAAACTTATTAATCAGGAATAAATTTATTAAATTTTATTGACATAAATTGATCAACTTTTATAAATTTACAAAAAAAAAATGAAATAAGCATCCGACTACTCAAAATTCTTTATAATATGAGAAAAATAGAAAGTTTAAAGTAAATACAAATAAACTTTCTACCTTGAATATGCTTTTGAAATATATCCAACAAATTATAACACAACTAGCACCAAAACATTTCAAAGTTTTCTTTCGATTCTTGATGCTAGTATGGAGCTGAAATTTATCCTACATTTACTCATAGAATTTGAAATCTTATCTTGCGATTGTAGATATGAAATTATCGATACTTCTTCTAATCTATAGCAGGAAGTTTGTCAGTTAGACTGCAATACTATATTCCAGCATTTTAACCCGTCTGCCACGATATCTAATCATCAATGTCAAATCGAAGCAGATATTTTAAAACGTTTCCAATTTTCTGCCTATTTTTTATATTCAGATAGGCTGCTATCTATACCTATGTGTAAATTTATAACCTGCGTACTATCTATTGATACGAAATTGTTATTATTTTCTTTTTTTAATTGTTGATAGTGTCACAAAAAGCTCAAGTCCTGAGTAAATTTAAAAATTAATAATTTGGTAATGGATAAAGATTAAAAGATGCCAGGTGTTTAAAAAAGATGGAAATGAAATGACCATTTTGTGACAAAAGAAAAATGTATTGATTGTTCTTATATTTAAAAAAAAATCTTTAACGTTGAAACATTTTTATTTTTATTTCATATTTGGTGTTTTGAATTATTTGTGCACACGTTTGCATGTAATATTATTTCTAATGCTATAAAAGGGAAAAAACAATTTTAGTTCTAAAAAATCGTTTTGCTGCTCGAACATTATTTACTTATTTTTGGAACATGTTTAAAGTTTAGTCATTTTTAGCAAAAATAAATAATAATAATAAAAAAATACTAAAGAACTGAAACTAAAATTTCTTCATCTGGCTTTTTAATTCAGTTTTTTTTATTTGTAAAAAAAAAGTAATTTTTAGATGGTTTTTAGAACATTTATCCCTAATTGTGAGCAAGAACGATCAAAATGCTTTTATTCGTTGTTTCTTAATTCATCTTGATGATCTGAAAGATATTTCTTTGCTGATCCATAACAGAAACAAAGACCCGTAGGAGAAATTTTGCCTCATCATTGATTTGGCAAAAAGCTAAATTGAGAACTCAAGTATCATAAAAATGCTTTTCATATATTACTTCTAAATTCTAATGGCACCTTTTGAACAAAGTTCTCTAATTATATTGCTTCTCTCTTTCTCTCTCTCTTTTAAGAGTGTCATCATTTTCAAACATTTATTGTTCATTTTATTATTTAAATTGACCAAACAACATCATTATAACGATCGAAAATAAACTTGCAAAATCATCATTATTTTTATTTCAATTTTTCTTTATTTTATGTTATTATGTTTATGACTTTACTGACATTTATCATGTCATGAAAACCCCGTAATTTAATATGCTGGAACCACTAGATTATTTTTTCGTGTAGGAATGTATTATATAAAATAAGAAATTGGTTTTAATAAGGGCTAACAAATTCTTAGAGTTCCGTTCCTCGTCAGTAAGTAAATTTCCGTTTCGTCTTCAAACGTTTCAGTCATTCTTATTTTCCCATGCCATAGAAAATTAGTCTCTATGCCTGTACTGAACAATGTAGCCGGTGAAGTACAATAACCTATCCTTCATTTGTAGTGGTATCTTTAGGTAATTTAAATCCTGCCTTTTTTAAGGAATTTTGAACAATTTATTGGTCAATAACGGATAGTAGGAATTTCAGTTTGACACAAGCATATTCTAATATAGAAATCTCACTAAACAATTTGTAATTTTTAATTAATTTTCATTAAAAATTTAAATTTCAAAATAAATGTTTTCGATTATTTTTCTTACATTCTTTACTTTAAAAGATATACTCAACTACAACTGAACAATTGTAAAACACACACACACACACACACAAAGGTAATAACAAATGAAATGCTAAAATGAACTATTTATGTCTTTTTATAAATAAAACACATAAATTCTTCATCATGAATGTAGAATTTTCACATCTCAGCTCATCTTTTTATATAGACGTATGGATCTGGGGAAACTATTTTAAATAATAACGAATAATATGTTTATATTTTATTTTGTGCGTCATTTCTTGTGCTTAGTTGTAATTTGACACTTCTGCTTTATTAGTTTATTTGGACATGATCATTGTATATTGTATGGACAATCTTCATGATCAAATCATCGTTTTTGAGTTGAGCTCTGAATTATTGATCATTGTTTTGGTTACTAAAAAAGTTATACATTTTTTCTTTGTCACTTCAAACGTTATCAGAGAGATTATTTTGTAATCGTTGAAAAATTTTGACTTACATTTTACAAAATCTCCATATACCTACCAGATATAGGAAGGGGAGGAAAATCCTTTTTGAAATTATGTACAACTGTCTGACCACGTGTATACGAATACAATAGAACGGGAAGACCTGGAGTAAGATCTTTAGGGGGCCCTCAGGTAAACCATTTAATGCTCTATTTAATTTTGCTAATTTTTCAAAAAGTGTGGGGGGGTAAGGACGTTTTATTTATTTTTATTTATTGTTCAGTGTAAGAAATTTTGATGAATTGAAATTGCGGATTAATTTCGAAAGTGTAGGTTTTATTGTATCGCATATAAAAAAATAAATACAAAATTAAAGTTTAAAAGTATTTTTTTTCAATAGAATTATAATAAAAAAAACATTTTAACGAAATCTAAATACTATTTCATTGTGCGATAGAATTCTTTTTTTAAATTATAAAACAGAGAATTTTCAAGTAAGATTTTACTTTACCATAAAACAGAAAGCATTCTACATGTAGTTTTCCGTGCATACTTACCTTCGTTACGAATTAAAAGTAAACTTCTCATAACATTTTCAATTGGTACACTATTTTAGAGTTTTATTATTTTTATTATTCTTAGAATTATGAAGCAAAGCAATGTAAAACCTGCAAAAAATTATTAATGTGGAATATTGGCAGAATAACGTCCCGAAATATTCAAAAATACTTGCTTTTGATATGAATAAATTTGAAAACACTATTTTTTAAATTAAATGAAAGTGCAAAATTAAATCGTCCAAAAAATGTGCAGAAAAAAAACCCCTGAGGCCAAGCCCTCTCTTTTCTCTCTTACAATTGCAACAACCTACTTCTCCCATTCAATAATATGGTCTTAAGATTGCGAACGAGTAAGATAAATGACATTTGATAGTTAATGCCATGAGAAACAACAACAATAACAAACTTCCCCTATAAATAGCATTCTACAACGCAAACGGGTGAACGGATTACAACGAAATTGGGTATATAGGCTATACATGAAATGTTCTCATGGAATTTCGGGGGAGAGAGGAAAGAAAAAGTTTCAAAATGTCCACCAGAGGGCGCCTTTTCTGGGAAAATATGTAACAGAATAAGCGACCAAAACGGAAAACAGAAACAATATTAACAATCCAGAACAAGAATTATGAGCAATAAAATGACAAAACTGCAAACTCCATGAGCTTCGTGAGTATCACAACTGCTCATTTACGATCTGCTGTTGAACACATTGTCCATCGATTTGAAATTTTACAGGAGAGTGAGGGTGGTCGCATGGAGCACTTTTCCCTACATCGTCCTGGACACGATTAACAACTGCTCATCTTGTGCAATTTCGTCTTAATCGGTTCTCGTTTCTGCAAACTGAACTTTTTTTTCTCTCTCAAACAGCGTACTGTTATTTTTTCCTTACTTTTATTTAATGTGGTTCGATGACAAGGTGATCAGAAATTAGTCAATAAATGTTGATATTGTTTCTGTATTCTGTTTGGGTCATTTATTAAGTTAAATTTTTTTTTCCCTGGAAAAGATGCCCTCTGGTGGACATTTTGGAACTTTTTTTTTTTTTTCGAAATTCCGTGAGCGCATCTAGCTTACCAAATTTCGTTGCAATCCGTTCACTCGTTTGTGTTGTAGGATGCTATTTATAGAGGAAGTTTTATTATAACCATCCCGTAAATGTGAATATTGAAATCAGAAGCTAGTTGGTTGTAATTTGATATATGCCTTAATCACAAGAAAATCTGTATTAAATTTTAGAACAATAATTCAACAAAAGAGGTTTTTCCTATATTTCTAGATGCATATTCGGTTTTCTTCCTCTTCTGAAAAGCTCTAGATTTTTTTGTATGTGGAGATGGTGGTGTAAAATTGTAGTTTATTATTTTTAAAACTGTATGATGCGTCTCTGTCTTGCCAAAATTCTTTTACCTTAGGTTTAGATTATTTTCAAGCGAATCTTTAGAACAACATTTCATATTCCAAAGATTTATTTTAAAATCGATAGAAAAATTTCTCAATAATGTGTCTTATATTTAAATATAAGAAAATATCTCTTTTCCTCCAAAATAGCAATTGTGTAGACATTACTTCAAAATTTCTCTTTTTTAATTACAAGTGGCATTTTTTCTAAACATCAAATTTTTGTTTTGTAGCAATTTTAAACAGTTTATTTTTAATACTTAATTTATTTAATTTACGAAAAAAATTTATCGCCCTTGAAAGTGTAATAAGTGTTTAAAAATACGTTATGCTTCCATTAAATTAAAATTATTATTAACCAGCCATTTTGCATTTATCTGAACAAAATAAACGCACACGGGCTCGGCCGGGATTTGAACCCGGGACCTCTCGCACCCTAAGCGAGAATCATACCCCTAGACCACCGAGCCGCGTTCATCCTTTGAAATTGCAGGAAAGCAATAAACATACTCACTCCGCGTTTATGAAACCAGAAATTTTTTAAATTGATATTATTTTATTATATCAACAAAGTAGACAGAAACTTTCATTTTTTTAACACAGTCATAACTATTCTCTATCAAAATGATAACTTCTCAGTCAGTGCAATTTTTGCTGTCAGTTACTTTTAACGGAAAAGTTTCAGTTTCGTTTCGGACAGAGTGTTGGCAACATGCTCAGAGCGGATAATTTGTTTATCAGCAGTTGGAAGTTTCGGTGTTTTTATTTTGTTTGTTATACTGTAGCTGCATTTCAATTACGAATTAGCAATTTTCCGCAATATTATATTTTAAGAATTAATTTGCTTGTTGGAATTAAAAACTAGAATGAGTGATTTTATTTATTACTGCTTTCTAATTCCAATCACCTTCCCAGTTGTTATGTTTTTCATCTTTTTTGCTTGGATGGGGTTTCAACTGTTTATAAATAACTGAATTATAGTGAACCAATAAAAAAGAGAGAATTTTAATTTATTACTCGATAATGGCTACTTCGGTGTCATTTGAAAACTTACCACATCTTTCGGTGGGTTCAATAACAAGGATGCTAAATGAAGAACTAGTTGATCGAGCAATCTTACAAATACTTGGCTACAAAAGAGTACCTGGTTCTAATTCTAATCGTTTTAGACTTCTATTGAACGATGGTGAAACGTTATTTCCATTTGCCTTACTTGCAACGCAATTGAATCATTTGATTGAAATGAAGAAACTCGAAAAATTTACGATTCTAAAGCTGAATAAATATGTTTGCCACCCTATTGTATCAAACAAAAAAGTTATTATATGCCTTGAAGTTGAGCCTCTTATACCAGGATCAGTTGTCAACTATCAGATTTTTGCAACCCAAGAAACTACTTCTGTTGAAGATACTGAAAATGCATGTAAGTCAGAAAGTATTCAAAATATTATACCTGTAGTTGACAACTATCATTCACCTAAAAAAAATTCTTCAACTATGCATAATATTATTTTAAATACTATTACTAATCAACCAAGTACATCTAATGCTTCATTAAATTCTGAACATTCTTCAAAAAACAATGTTATATATGTGAATAATCAATCCAATAATTCTAGTTTTAACCACAATTGGGATACCCAAGCCTCCACAAATGCTGGAAATGCAAACCGGTCGAATATAATACCTATTGCAAGTTTGTCACCATATCAAAATAAGTGGACTATTAAAGCTCGAATTATTTATAAAACATCAATTAAAAGTTATAATAATGCCAAAGGTTCTGGAAAATTTTTTTCTTTTTATTTATTAGATGAAACTGGTGAAATAAGAGTCACTGCCTTTAATGACTTAGCAGAATCATTATCGATTTTTCTGGTGTTAAATAATGTGTATTATGTTTCTAATGCTAAAGTGCAGCGAGCAAAAGATAACTCTGCTGTGAAAACCGATTTTGAAATTGTAGTGAATACTAATACAAACATTGAACTGGCAAGTGATATATCTTCAGTACCATGCATGAAATTTGATTTTGTGCCTATTTCCCAAATACATCTGCTTCCAAAAGATTCTTATGTTGATATAATTGGTGTGTGTTGCTATGTTTCAGAAATGACTACTATTGTTACAAAAACAAATAAGGAAGTATATAAACTTGACTTGCTGTTATTAGATTTTGACAAACGACCCATGACACTTTCTTTATGGGGTTATGATGCTGAAGACTATAAATGTGGGGATAATCATGTAATAGCTGTCCGAAGAGCCAAAGTGACAAGTTTCAAAGGCTGCTCTTTAACTGTTTCACCTGATAGTATGTTTTTCATTGATCCACCTATAAAAGAAGCATCTGCTCTAAAGTCATGGTACGAACATTTAGGTGATACGTTTGATATTAAATTAGGTACTTCTGATGCTTTTAAGGAATGGAATTCTCAACCATGGAAGATTTGTTCTGAAATCAATGCTATAAATTTTGAAGATTCAGATCGAGCAGAGTATTTTACCATCAAAGCTACTATAACAGAAGTGCAAAAAGAAAAATGCATGTACCAATCTTGTCCAATAGCAGATTGTTACAAAAAAGTTGTTGATCTTGGCAATAGTTTTTATAAATGTGCAAAGTGTGATAAAGAATATGATTCATTTAAATGGTTGCTTTTACTGTCTTTTAATTTAGCAGATTTTTCTGATAGCTTATGGGCAGTAGCTTTCAGAGAAATTGCTGAAATAATAATAGGATATAAAGTTGATTTTCTAAGCAATGCAAAAGAGCATGATGAAAATAAGTATTTAAATATTTTATCCAGTTTGCATTTCCAGTCTTTTATATTCAAATTACGCTCCAAAATGGAGATTTACAATGAAACTTCTCGTTTAAAAACTACTGTTCTAGATGCTAGACCTGTTGATCCCATATTTCATGCAAGAAAGTTATTGCATGATATTAATCGAATGGAAAAAATACTAAGAGCGAATTAATTATAAATTAATATATATATTTACAGTGTAAAGTAAATTTTCTTACATTAGACTTTCCAGATCTGTATTTTAATGTTTTTTTGTCTTTCTTATTAAATGCTTTTATATTACTTGTCCCCTCAAAATTAGAAAACTACTAAATTAAAATTTTATTTTTTTCAATAAAAGTGGAATTTTTTATGTAATGAAATTTTGATTAAACTTTATTAGTATATTTTAAACAAGACCACAATAAAACTAATGAAGCAGCGTTTTTATCCCTGAAAGACATGATTCTACATCTTAAACAATGTCATAGATCTATTATTACCAATTTTTAAATTTAAATTCATTATATACAAAATCTGATAATAAATCTGTTTAGAATTTTGTATGTAATATTAATTATATATTTAAAGCATTAATTTAAATCATTAATATTCTGTTTCTTTGATAAATATATACAAAATCAGATTCTGTCATAATAATTATATTTTTTTGTTTTATTTTCAATAGACATCTCATTTCCTCCCTTCAATAATTTTATGTAGCAATGTTTTTTATGAAATAATTTAGTGAAAATAACTTCATATTTAGATTTATTTTTTTGATTAATAGTTAATTTAGTTAAATGCATTGAGTTACTTTTGTATTTTTTAAAATTCTCCAAACTTATAAGAATCATACTGTAGATAAATCTCCTTTATATCGATGAATTATTATCATCTAATAAGGTTTGAATCAATAACCTTATATGTTGTAATAGTTAAAATTAATGGATTTCAAATATTTAATGTGTATTAAAATTTCTATATTTCGTAATTTACATTATTGATAAAATGAATAAATCTCCAACATTGTTTAAGTTTATTTTTATTTAAAGTTCATAAATATTGGAGCAGTACTACAATATATCTAAAAGGAGGAACGTTTTCAATGCTTTTTATGTATTGTGAAGCAAATGAAATTTTTTTTAAAAAATGAGTTCTATTTCTGATCTCTGAATATATTTAAAAATATATATGTTCATATGCTTATGTAAATATACTAAGTGCCTGATATTTACTTGCCTTAGAAATATATTTTTATTAACTTAATGAAAAATATTATGCATATTTTTTGTTTAATTGTTATATGTTATAAAGATAAACTGGTAAATGATCAGTATAATTTGGTTGTTTTGTATATTGTTGTTTGAAATATAAATCTTTGTTGTATTTTTTATTGCAGAATATTTGATTTATATTTATTAATTCTTTTGAATAATTGTACTGAATAAATGGAATATTTTATGGATTTTTATCCTTTTGGTAATTCTGAATGCAGTTAGATTCATCTTGATTACATTAATGACTTTTAGATTTCTTGTGATGAAATAAAATAGTACTGAAAATGGTAGAAATGATTTGGAATTATTACATAGTTATATATGTTCTTATTCTTCAAACATTATTAAATATTCTTTTTTTATGAAGAATTTTTGATTTTTCCCTTTCATTAAATTAAATATATATTGTTATAATTAAATATCTTTTAACTGATATAATTAATATTAATCTTAATCAGTATTTCTAGCTTTTAAATATTCAGATAATTCCTTGAGATTCCAATTTTTTTATAATTGAACCATATTAAAATCATACTTATTTCTAATAATATGAATACTTTTTGATTTAGTCGTTTGCAGCTTCAATCAAAAATTAAACCTAATCACATTTTATCTCAGCAAGCTCATTTTATGTAGTATTCTTCAATTATATAACTGTTGTCATTAATTAAATTTTTTTTAAAAGTATTATTACCATAATATTGACATACATTAATGACTTGTATTGGTTCTATAATTTTAAATGAATTTCTATAGACTATAAACATAATGTAATACAAAAGTATGGCATGTTATGGTAACATCATTTTATTGTTCATACAGATATTCTATTTAAAAATAAATAATTAATTTATATATCATAATGAGTATAATTATTTTTATTCAAAATACAGATAGTATTCTGTCTATCAGTGTTGACATGTGTATTTCGTTATTAACATTTTATTCATTAATTGATTTAAAGGAAAAATCTTCCATTGTATATTTTAAAATTGTATTTTTTTGATACAAATATTTTCTCTACTAGATTAAATTATTTATTGAAACTTTGTCTTTTTTAGAAATTGTTTGAACTATATATATTTATATGCAAATGAATTTTTTTAACATGTAAATGAATGATAATTTTTGAGATTTTACATTAATAAAAAACATTATTTGCTGACAGTTGTTTCAACATGTTATCAAGAGAGTATTATAATTATAAAAGTTATGCAATTTTAGAGCATTTTGATTTTACAGTAAATATACCATACAGCTATTCAATTGTGATTTGAGAAGCAGAATTCCATTTTAAATTTATAGAAAATGGATGATTGGTTTTGAGAAATGATAATTTTTGAGGTAATTATACATATATATTTATAAAACTTCTCTGGTTTGTTTTTATTCAAAATTTTGTCTATTTGTCTATTAACATCATCATTTCTAGAATATTTAGGCTCTTCTATTTATAAAGATATACACACATTTGTTAATAATTTGATTTGTTTCTCAATTAACAGCTTTAATTGGCAATCATATGCAATAAGTAGTTTAATGAGAAAATAGTAAAATATAAAAAAAATTTTAATATCATAGAAAAAAAAGCTGTCACATTAATAATTAAACTACTATTACAACTATTGAATAGAAAACTTAAAACCAAAAAGTAATAACTGTACAAATAATTATATTTTTTTCAGATTTCATTCATCGTAATAATTATTCTGAATAAATCTGATTTCATAAT
This sequence comes from Argiope aurantia, assembly GCA_026543865.1. Lineage (NCBI taxonomy): Eukaryota > Metazoa > Arthropoda > Arachnida > Araneae > Araneidae > Argiope > Argiope aurantia. The sequence continues at coordinate 55,525 of JAPMOR010018823.1, read as the reverse complement.
AGCTACTAGTCACCAGTTTATCTGATACCATGAATTATATACTGGGTCGTTCGGAGGAATATAAAAATTATGGAACAATAAATATCGGCCCTTTGAAAAAATTGTATCAACAAGTAACTACTAGTGTTTTCTTCACCTTTATTGACAATAATCCACATATTTATAGCCATTCATTTCTTTATGTACTATAAATCCATAGCATTAAGCATACTCAAATTCTAAAATCAGTTTATTGAAAAAGACTTAGAACTGATTAGTATCCAATTTTTATCTTTCATTATAATCAAATTTATAATTCATAATGCTGTTTGACCAACAAATGCTTTGGTGAGGGTTTCTATTTCTACTATCAGTACATTCTATTTTGTAAGAATTTATTTTTGCTTTATATATATATATTGAATTTTATATTTTTATTGTATAATAAAAAATACTTTTATGTGTATGCTATCTGAAAAAGCTAAAACATATAGGTAATAATGGCATATTTTATTTCAGATTAGAGGTAATAAAGTAAGGTGTGTTTCAATTTTTTAAGGACAAAAGTAAAAATGAAAATAAAGGCGTAAATAATAAATATTTGACATTTATTTCTGAAACAAGTTAGATAAATAACAAAAATAAATAGTGTAAGATAATTTAGATTAAACAAATAAAGATTAAGCAAATAAATTTCAACTTTGAAATAACTAAACAAAGGAGTAGCACAAATTTTGTGTTTCAAATTTTTAGGGACAGTGGAATTAAAAGCTTCAAAACTTCAAATTAAACTTTTTTTACCGTTCAATATTAGCGCCATTTTTTCTGATGACATCATATATTCTGTTTGGCATGGAATATATTAGGTTCTGAAGAAGTGTTGGATCCAGAGAATGCCAAGCTTCCATTATTGCTTGTTGAAGTTGACGCCCTCCTTCATAAACTGTTCTTGCCAAAAGACCCCATAGATTTTCAATGGGGTTTAAATCGGGGCTTCTAGCTGGCCAATCAATAACTTTCACATTGTTATCTCTAAACCACTTTTTTGTTGATTTTGAGCTGTGGATAGATGCATTATACAGTTGAAAAGTCCAATTTGGACGACATATTTCAGGTCCTGCATTAAGTAAATGTGTGTGTAACATTTCTTGGTATCGATCAGAATCCATTCTTGCATTCACAAATGCCAGTTCGCATGTACCATTGAAGCTAAAAGCTCCCCAAATCATAACAGATCCACCACCCATTTGCCTTTTGGAGAAAATCTCTGGTTCTTTTCTTAGATCATGCCAGTAATATCTCCAATCATCTGGCCCATCTAGATTAAACTTCTTCTTGTCATTGAACATGACTTCTATCCACTCATCTTTGAAATGCATGTATTCCTTTGCCCAGGATAAACGATGTAATTTGTGTTGTTTGGCAAGTGGTGGTTTGCAAGCCCTTTTTGCATATTTCATGTTTTTATTGCTCTTGATTGACCTCCAAACAGTAGTGTAAGAACATCCTAGTTTCAATTCTTTTGTTACTTTTCGTATTGATGATTTTCCATTTACACATTTCTGAATAATTCTCCTGTGGGTACGTGAATCGAGCTTTGGCATAGGTCCTCACTTTTGAATGGCAGTTGATTTCCCATTTAACTGCTTCGCATAATTTTTCACAGCACGTTTTGAACATTTTATGAGGGCTGCAATATTTCTCAAAGACTTTTTTTTGTTGTAATAAGCTTTTATTTGGCCTTTTTCAAGATCTGATAACCATTTACCTTTAGCCATATTTCTTCGGCAAAAAATTGAGTACTAACGTGGGCGTTTTCAATATAGGCTTTTTAAGTTATTAAAACCACAGGTAGTAAATGAAAATGAGCAATAATAAAAATTTAACTTGAATTTATATACCATCTCATCTAACTGTCCCTAAAAATTTGAAACACAAATTTGGCATTTTTTTCTATTTTCTTCTTTTATTAGCATTGATATTTATTGAATTATTTTAGATTTTTTATTATATTTAATTTTTCATGTTTTTCAAAGAATTTTTTACAGATATTAGGTAAAAAGTATTTTGATTTTATGTTTTTAGATGGTGTCCCTAAAAATTTGAAACACACCTTATGAATAAGTTTGAGAGGCAGAAGAACATCATAACATGTCATGTTAAATATGATCATGATTGAAATGATTGAGGTCCTTGTTGTATTAAAATGAAGAAAAAAAATTCAAATTTGGCATTTTTTTTTAAATGTTTGTTAGTTTTGCTTTTAACTGTTTTACAAGTCTGATTTCAAAAAATTAAATTATACTCATGGAATCATAAAGTTAAAATCATACTTGTCATTTAAATTCGCTGTTAGAAATAATTATAGCTTGTTTTAATAAGTATTTTGTTTTCAAAAATAAAAACACAAAAAATATTTTCCTTGTCACTCAATTTCACTGTAACTTTAATTTCTGATTTGTGCAGGCTGTTACCAAACCAAATTCCTTTTGGAAACTATAAGTTTAAAATATTTTCTAATGGTCCCTTTTCTCGCACTTCCTGTCTTCCTAGTCAGTATGCTGCACTGTCCTCATCATGGTTTTTAACAAAGAAATCTTGACAAAAGATTACTTCAAATCATTTAAGAATTTTTTCTCTTAAAATAACTTTTAAATCAAATAATTTGATTATATATATATATATATATTGTTTCTAAATTCATGAGGCAAATTTTAAAGCTAAGTTAAGCATAAAGAAATAAATCATCTTTGCAATAGATAATGAAGTTCTAAACATGAACTTAAAGGCCTCTTTGTGAATGAATTAAGTGAAAGCAAAAGATACATTAATGTATAATGTAGATTTAATAAAATGTAAAGTCACAACAGCCAAACAGCACACTTGTACAAAAATGCAAAGTTCATTTCATTTCAAATGTTTGTTGTTGAAAGAGCATCCAATTTGCCATCATAATATGTCTTTTACATATGATCTACATATTATTCATGTAACTGGGGTTGTTTTGTTTTCATAAATTCATATTCCACTAAGTCTATGTTGTACCTTCTATCTAGTTTATCCTTTTCTTTTATTTAATTTATTTATAAAGAGTCCCCTTTTATATTTTTCATTCTTTGTGCTTGAGATCCCATAATTTGTATAAAAAATTATTTGTTCATGTATGCTTCAAAATTCATTCCATGATTTTAGAAAACTTTATAGTGAATTTAATGGGAAAAAAAATTGAGAAACGGTAATATAACAAATTAAGTAATTACAAAGAAGTTTAATATGAGAAATAATAATGTTACCAATTAATTTATTCAAATGGAATTGGAAACATTTTTAATATCTAAAAGTGAACATTAACAATTGTAAGAATGATACTTTTATTGACAATGTACTTTTCAATAATAATATTAATAATGCAAATATGAACTAAAGAACTTTTATTTACATTAGCTATATGTACAGTTATTTTTCTTCAGAGTGTTTCTTGTAAAATTCTTGAAGAGTGGTATGATATAATGCTTTACCTTTAAAAACCTGAGATGTACAGTCAGTAATCTGAAATTCAAGAATAAAAAAAATGTACACTAAACTAGTATATTCATTACATTCTAATTATGTAAAAAAGTAATGTAGTAAAGTAATAATAATATGTATGTAAAAAAGTAATATAGTATATTCATAGTATGGAAATGTTATGCATATTATGTTGTGGACTCTTTTGTATAGAAAATAACTGATATTGTAATTATTTTTCTTAAAAGCCTTTAATATAAAAAAATTGCTGTATAAGATTAATAAACAAAAACATCATTGTTTTGATCAGGTAAAATATGTTTCTTAAAAGTGAGATTTTTGATAAAATATCAGTAAAATTTTTAAATAATTAGATTTTTTTTCATATTAAAGAATGAATTTTATTTATATAATGAGCAAGAGATTCATATTCCCTGAAATTAACCAAGTTTAATTTCATTTAGTATTTTAATGACAAAATTTGAATATGAACACAAAATCAGATCCTCTTTGTTTGCAAATTTTACACCCAATGATTATATTTTACTATTAAATAATCTAATGTTGCAGGGGTATTCGAGATTGAAGAATTCTTTTTAAGTCTCAAATTATTCCACATACTTTTTGCTTAAATATACAAAAAAATTTTAATCAAATTATACAAAACTTATGATTATGTGATAATAAGACAGTAGTATTGTATTATATTAAAATTCATTCATATTCATGAAAGACATTCAGGTATTACATTAATATGTTAAAGAAATATGAGCATTTGTAATAAATAATTTTTAACTGCACATATTCATGCCATTAATAATTTTATAGTAAGAAATGTAGGGAAATTTATATAAAAATTTCAGTTGGACACTATTAAGATTAAGAAATTGATTGCTCTCTAAAAGAAGCTAAATGACGAGGGAATTTTTCATATAATGATATATTTTAAATATGAATTTTCGAATTGCCAGAGCAAATTATATAAAAGTTTAAAATATGATTAATACCCTTGTATACTTATAAGTTAAAGGTATAATTTAGGTATTATTCATTCATAAATATAACATTAATTCCATTATTTGAGAATGAGTATAATTGTAAAATTATATAATTTGCATACTGTAGAATTAAAAACTCTGGGTATTTATGTACTGCTTATCTTGCAAATGCATCATTTAATTTGAAATAATACCACTTTTTTTATAGTTTATCTATTTGTAATGATTCAAGAAAATGTATGCTATTTTAGTAAAAAAAAGAAAAAAAAAAGTCTCTGAGTTGTGTCATTGATGTAGAGCATTGTTGTCTAGCTGAAAGTCAATGTTTCTATCATATTTGTATTTGTCTGTTCAGTGTCCAGATCTCAGTCTTTCAAAATACTTATGGGATAAATTGGAATGTTGAATTCAACTTAGACCTTGCATTAGAGAAAAAACTTATCAGTTTAGTTTTATAATAATAACGTGCAACTGTTACAGAAACATTCCAAATACTAGTGGATAGACTTCTTCGTGGAGTAGCAGCCATCACTGCATTCCTATGTAGTCCCAATTCTTATAATTGATGAATATGAGGGATAAGCAAAACAAAAAGGTGTTTGAATGCCTTTCTACATAATCCTTTTTCTGAATCTTTTTTTAAATAGTATATATCAAACTAAACAATGTTACAGTTCTAATAATGTGAATAATGAAATAAAATTTACTGTTTTTATGATATATAATGATAGAAATTTGCTTTATGCACTTAATATAAAAGTGTACAGTAGTATTTAGCATATTTTGAACTTTTTTTTTTATAATACAACTATTTGAAATTTCAAGATTAAGAAATATCAATTTGAAGAAAATCCTTTATATCGATCCAAATATATCTATTTTTTTTTAATTATTTGTATGCATGTATATAAATGCACACTATATATACAACCATAAATGAAAGTTGCAAATCAATATTAGTTTTCTGTGAAATGCATTAAGCCCAAATCATTTTCTGCTTAATCAGTTTCAGATCAATTTCTTAAATGCATTTGCAGTCAAATCTTCACTTAAAATGTAAGCGAGTTCAAGCATATTTTTTTATGATCGAAATTCAAGGGCAATTTGTTAAATCTTTCTTGAGAAACTCAAAAAGATGTGTAAATTCAAAAGCGCTTACATAATTTTCATCACAAAGTATAAATATAAGGTAGATAATATCACCAAAACAATGGCAAATATTGGCTGTAATCTGTATGCAGTATTAAAAACAATTCTTTTTTATTTAGTTGCATATAACATTTAATTTTAGATTGAAAAATAAAAAGGAAGCTTCAACAGCTATGTTACCTGTACAACTATATAATCTCCAGGGCATGGTAAACGGTAGTTTGTAGAATTTTCCTCAATTGGTAATGGAAATTGAGGATAAATAATTTTGGTGTTCCAATCATTTCTTCCAGACCAATCTAATTCTGAACGTTTGCTAGGCTGTAAAAAAGAAATATGAGTTGGATAATCTGCTTAAAAAATACATCTTCAAAATCAAAGTTACAGATACTCTTCAATTAATGTTTAACTATCTAATAAGGAACAAACGTAATGGATTCACTGAAAATTTTGTAAGTTCAATTTATAGACTTGAAATATGAGGCCTAATTTTAAAGTTGCACAATAAATTTAAATAATTACATAGATGTAATCATTGTCATTAAGATTTGAAACTTATGATGTATCAAAATCTTAAGTTTAAAATTTCTTTTGATTATATTTTGATAATTTGACCAATTACAAATAAATGGGATGTTTTTATTAAATTCTGATAATGAAAGGCTTTAAGAACTTCTGTTCAAGGATTATATCCTCTTAACACTTTGCAGTGTAGTGTTCCATTACAAGGAATGCCTAACTTTGCTCGCTTCTAAAATCGTTAAAATCAATTATAAATAGAAAAAAGGAGTTTTAAGTTTAGGATTTATTTTTAACTTTCTTTTTTAATAATGGATAATAGTTTAAATCAACTACATCCATAATTTCCAGTTATAGAGCCCATGTTTTCGGGGAATTTTGTTAATTTTATTTGCTAATAAAAAAATTCTTGGAAAAAATTTTCAACGTTATTTTGTTGACTGTATTTTAAATTATTTACTCTATAGATTTTTAAATTTTTAAAAGTGAAAACATACATGTAATCAATGAATAAAATTTGGTGTTCCATCAGCTGGAGCAACGCGCCTATCATGTTATATGGTGGGACGCTATGAAGGAAAAATATCACCTATGCCCTCAGTTTCTTTTCAGTGCAAAATGAACTCATTTTATGGAATATTTTTTCGAAGGGGTAAAAATTCTTGGAAATGACCAACCCTTACTCAAAATCTCTAAAGTTTAGAGGTTTTTTTCCTTCTTTATTTTATCAGTATTTTTGATGTTTTGGTCATATGGAGATTTTTGCTCTTTATTTTGAGTTTCATTAATGTTCGTTACATATAATTGTGTAAATATTTTTTAATCATATATATATATATATATATATATATAACTTATTTTTTATTTTAAATATAATTGTAGCTATTTTATTGTAAATTAATTGTATTGAAAATTTAAATTGTAATGAAGTAAATTATAAGTAATTGTATTGAAAAGATCATCTGAATTTCCAAATTAAAAGAAAAATGTTTCAAGTATTGTCCTCGAATAACAAATTTGAACATGCCTCCTTGTGGTGCACCTTGGATCACGCTACATTTGCTACACGTATAAAGTATTATTTTTTTTATTGAAATGCAAGCGATTTTACTAATTTTTACACTTTACTGCTATGTTCTCTTAGTTGCATTTTTTAGAGCTCTAGTAGCACAGTATTTCAGCTGATGGAACACCCACAATATCAAAACGATGAGTATAATGTTCACAAAATTTAACCTATGTACTTCTTCAGGCCTTAAAAGGTTACCTACAACTTTTTTTTGTTCTGAATTTAAAAATTAGTGTGCCATAAAGTATTAAGTAAAATATTTTGCAAACAGCAATTCACATATATAGTACAGATAGTGAATTCTATACATCTTCAGATAAGACATTAAATTACAGTACAGAATAAAATAAATTTCAAGCTTTAAAATTATTTTTGAAATTGTTTGAAGTACATATCAAATATATATATAGTATTTTAATTCAAATCAAGTAAGGCATAATAGAATTGCCAAAAGTTATGAGTAAATGAAAAATGAACTTACACCTAATACTTGCACTAAGTGGTAGTGTCCTATTTCTTTTTTGTGTAGCTCTAAAGAACATTCTCTGAAAACAGCATATGCTTCATCTGCTCTTCTTTTCTTTACTTCTTCTGGTACATTATCTTCTAGTTTACGATGTGCTTGTGTTTTCTGCACAATAATTTTAATGTAATATCACAGAAAAATATGGATAAAAAAAGCACAAAGATAACATTTTTATTTTCTAAAGAAAAAGCATGTAAAAATTACAAAATGCTAATTTATCCATATTTCTTTCTTATATATAAATATATTTTGTATTAAAAGAAATATATGTACCTATCTTATATACCTATTAAACAATCCCATCTGAAATAGTGTTACATCTGAATAGTGTTAATATATATATACAAATCATAATACAATACAGGACTGATACAAGTGTAAGCAATTTTTACATTTTATGATTATATAATTTGATACTGGGAAGTAAATACTGAAACTAAAAATCTAATAAATTTATAATGGTAATTAAGTTTAGTGTATTTTGTATTAACAGCCAATTAAAAATTGAATATATATATGTATGTATCTAAAAATGGTATAAAAAGCTTTGTTCATTCGTGCAGGAATCCTATAGAACAATATTAAAGAATAAGATAAATTGAGAAGAAAAATTTACACTTAAAGTAAATATACCTGCCGCATACTATATGGGAAAATGTAGGCAAACTCGTATTTCACAATATTCATTAGAGAAAGTGTATCTTGATGAGCTTCTTCGGTTTCGCCACAGAAACCACATATAAAATCAGATGTCAAAGCAACACCTATAAAACAATAATATATTATGTTTATGAAGATTTAATATATATAACTAATAAGCTTGTTTTTTAATAATTTTTAGTAACAACAAAAGAAAGTTGATATTTTTTTTTATCACCTGTCCTTATTTTTTAGTTGATAGTGCATGAATTAAATACAAAATAAATTTCATCTTTAAAAATTACAATTTTATAAATAAGAGATATCATCAAAAAATTCCTCAAAAACAAAGTATCTTTTAACATTATATGACTAAT
>JAPMOR010018823.1:12689-46752 GCA_026543865.1 Argiope aurantia | reverse complement strand
TTAACTTCTGATGAATAATTATAAATAAAAACACGACATTTATTGAACAAATATTTTCAAACCTTAAATTTGCAACCAGAAGCAACAAATAAAGTTACGAGGACAGCCATACTTCATTAGTAATTCAAAAATATAAAAGAACCTCATTCAACTTTCTTTTTCTGTCATTATTGTCAATGCCCTTGCTGCTTAAGATTAATCTCACTTTTAAGAGACATAACTGAAATTAAGAGTTTTTAAAGTGAGATATTAACTTAATATAAAACATGTAGTGATAATTTTAAGTTTGAAAAATATAAGTGGCATATGTATGGAAAAACAATTTCTAAATTTCCAAGTCATATGAATGTGAAAACATTAAACCCTCCAGAGATGTAATATATCTCTTGCACTTTATGGACATTTGATAAAATCAAAAATTCAAATTTAGTTTTTATCAAACAACATACAAAGATGGGAATCACAATCCTGAGACATTTTAATTTCTATTACAAGAAAATCACTTGCTTTTTTTAAACTGTGGTTCATACTATTACCATCCAAAAACTTATTGCCTATACATGTTTAAAAATGTAGTGTTTAGTCTTTATTCTCACTAGTTTGACATTTAATACACATTTTCAATTCTTATAAAATTTTATCCATTTAGCCTGTTTTGCATTTAGAGCTATCATGTTCACATGCACACAGATAATTTTCTGTGTATGGCTTTCATTCAAAAATCTACAATTTTACTGTAAATATCATTTGCCAAATTCAATCTTCTTGCTGATTGCATTTTTAAGTAATCTTGTTCTCAGACAGATTTAATTTGAATAATAGTAGTTAAAAATTCTGGAAGGTCATTGAAAACAAATTTCCTAATGATTATTTTCCGATTGTATATATCATATTCATGGCAATAAAAAGATGAAGAAAAGTCTTACTTTTAAATTAAAAAAACAATTTGTTAATATATTACTTTCACTTTTTTTTATAACCAAATAAATTGTAATTTCAAGTTATACCTCAATAACAATGTTGATTTCATTTTATTGAAATATAAAGCATTGTCTGCCATATAAAAAAAACTGTTTTTTAAAAATCACTATGCATTTCTTTTTTTCTGTAGCAAATACAAAATTAACTTGAAAAAAAATAAGCACTAATTTTTTTATTACAGCATCATTTAAGTTTATTTTGAGATATCTGTATCCCACATGTATCTTTATTTAACTACATCACTGATCTGGATACTATTTTAAATATTTTTGAAGTTATACAGTGATTTACAAATAGATTAACTCTATTGAAGGCAGGTGAAATAAAATAAATATATAAAAACTTGTGTATATATTTCTGTAAGTGTAATAATTCTATTCTTTATATATATATTTATTAATTTATTGAGTCACATAGATAAGATACATCTTTAAAGTGAAATCTTACTTACCTGGCACTATTTCTCGGATATGGTTAACTAATTCAAGATATGCTTCTCTAGTGTATCCTCTTCTCATTTTCTCAAGAATTTCACTATTGCCACTCTGGGCAGGTAGATGTAACAATTTACAAATGTTAGGTTTTTCATTTATCACATGAAGAACCTGCAAATATAGGTCTCAAAATTATATATGTACAATATACAGAATTTTAAATTTTCCTTACCTTTAAAATTTAGCTTTCTAATTTTTCTTTAGAAAAATCATACCATAATATCCTTAAATAATTAAATAAATTAAATAATTTAAAAAAATTGTATGCATGTTAAATTTAAAATGTATACAAAATATTTGCTTAAAATAATCTTAGACACAATTAAAATCTGTTCACATCAAAAATATTGTCATGCAATATAACAATATTTAAAATTTTTACATTCATTAACATGTATTTTATTTCAATGGATAATGGTTGGATATATTCCTGGAATTATGGTAGTTGTTTCTGATTAATTTAAAATCTAGTTGGAATGTAAGTGAAAGTAAATAACATAACTGATTCAGAATGTTACATTAAATTAAAACAAAGTCCTAAGATTTGAATTTTTAAAAAAATATTATTATTGTTTGAAAAATCCCCCACCCCAATCTAGTAGTATTAACAGTCTATGTGCTTTGTTATAAAGATTCATAAAACTGTGATCTCTTATAAATAAAATCTATAACTTAATCAAGGAGAAGAAAATATTTATCTTATCAGTAATACTAACATATGATCACATCTAAAATAATGCATTCCGACTACCCTAAATATTTCCATAAGAACATTTTTAGTATTTTCTGACAAAAATCTACATGGAAACTATTTTAATGATCAGTGGATTTGAAGGGCATGATATCTACAAATAATTTGAAAAATGACCAAAACAGGGGAAAATTTACACAAAAATACTCCTCAACTATTTCTTTTTATAGTAGAAGATCTACTTATATAATTATGACTTGATTAAAAGAAGATTTCTAATCTTATAAATTTTTGTTATTTACTTTTTACAGAGAAGGGGGTAAGAATCATTTTTATGTATTTGGTAAAATACTCTTTTTCATTATTATTATTTGTGACTGAAATGTTTTAAGAGCAATTTAAAATTAAAAAAGACAACCAATAAAGAATTTTCTGCATATATAAAATATTTTCTTTTCCCCATTTTATTCAATAAATATCCCACTCCAGTATCTTCACTCACATATAAATAACTTTACAGGAAAGAATACCAATTTTGCACAATTATAAAGCATTTATCTTTACAGAAAAACTTATTATTCAGAGAAAAATCAGTTTTTAATATTTAAATGACAATAATTTTTATTAAAGTTGTAAACAAAACTTATTTTTAAAATCAATTTTAAAATATTATGCCCCATAAATAATAGCAGCACATCGATGTGTGGCTAATTATTCAATGTATTAAAAAAAAGAAAGAATTGTTTAAATACATTGAAAGTAATATATCAAGTGGAATGTATGCAATATATTAAGTGCAGGTTCAATGTAAAAACGATTGTCAGAATTTTGAAAAATATACTGCAAACATATTCTAAATAAAGATATAACTATTTGTAAAACTATATTTAATAAATTCTTTGAAAAATATATTTCTTACATCATCAGGAAAGTCCTTTGGATGTGGAGACGTAAATCTTATTCTGATTTCAGGATTAACATCAGACACTTTATCTAACAAATCTGCAAATAAAAGACCCCCTTTCTTTGTTTTATAAATTGTCTTAAATCCAGAACTAAGAATAATTTTTGATTCAACTCCAGCTGTTCGATCTCTATAACTATTTACATTTTGGCCTAATAAAGTAATTTCTTTTACTCCCTGAAAGAAAAAACATAAGCCAATAAGCATTGAATTTATATTAAATTTACATTAATTTTTTTTCTCACAGATTCATATTAATGGCTGATAATATAAATAGAGTACAAAATTCAATGGTGACCAGATTAGAACACAAATCTAATCTTTTGTCAAAATTTAATTTGTAGTTTGAAATATTTTATAAAATTTATTAGCTAAATCTGAAAACACTTAGAAGTCCAAATTTGTATTTATTTCTATGTTTGTTAGTTTTTTGTGGAAGAAATTATGATAAGTAATAAAGCTCCCATAAGAAAGCTCAGAATCAGCGACATTCATTTAAAAAAAATTTAGATTAAATATTCAACAGAAGTAAAATATAAGTGAAGTTCATTTCTAACAGTATACTTTAAATTCTTTGGCAAAATTTCCATATTAACTTACTAAGCAGAGAAAATTGTTTCTATGAAGAAAATTTTTTGAGGAATGCAATTGAAAGTTTTTTTTTTAATCAATATGCATGTGTATGTATATAATTATACTTAAATTATTTTTACTTCGAATATTCCACTGAGTTATGCTTTCATGAAAGTTTTCCTAAAAATGCTGCATTGATTAATTATATCATAATAAGAGAAATTTGACGTTATTCTTCAATATCATATATTGAAGAATAACATGCCATTTTCATTCAATGTATGCAAGAGAGAAAGAATGTTAAAATAAACTGCTACTTAATGAAATAGTTTTTTTTTTTTAAGATTTTTTTTCTTATTTTTATCCTACATTACAGATGCATACAGTAAAACACTATTTATATATTTCTCTTTTATATGTCATTTGATCCCAGTTGTGATTTATTTTTAATAATTGTAATAATAAATTGTTTTGTTTGTACAATGTAGAGTTTCAGTTATATTAAGCTTTTATTTTTTAAGTAGATTTTTTTATTCATTTTATTTATTTATTTATTTTGCCTCCATCATTATTTTCCCATTCTAATTAAATAGATAACCTATATCATTACTAGAATAATTCAAAACTAATGAATGCCTAACTGTCTAATGTTAATGTAAGTGATGATGAAGAAGAATGCAAAAAAGGTTTCTGCTTTCTTGTCAAGATGCAAAGGATTCTTCAAATTGCCTTCAAATTTGAAATCTTCAACTGAATTAACTGTTGCTTACTAAAAACTAATGAAAGAAGAAGAAAAAAGCCTTTATTGAACTTAATTTGATTTATATGCCATACTTAATAGTCACAGATATTCAGAATAGAGGATTATTGGAATTTTTATTATTATTATTAAACAGCTAATACAAAAGGATATCTAACACAAAATGCATATAAATTGTAACAAATACAAAATGTATAATCGTAATCAAGATTTGTAATAATGGTATGATTTTGTTTAGTTTTTAATTAATGTTTAAATTTAAATTATTATTATTTTTAATAGTATGTAATAACATATTAATAATATCTTTTAAAAAACCTTACAATTAATACTCTAAAATGAATTTTTATTTGTAGCATTAAATTTGTAATAACCAAAATTGTTTTTTAAGATTTCAGTTACACAACTTTTCATTCGTATCATTTATATCAATTAATTGAAAATCATAAAAATAGTGCTTTACTTTAAAAAAACATAAATTAAATTAAACATTATTATAGACAGATAAAATGAAAAATACACAATCCCCAACAAAATCTAAATGAACATTTTGCAGCTCCGCTAAATGAATTCATCTTCTTTAAAAACAACATTAAGTTTGTTTTTTTAAGGGGCAAAAATTTTATTCAGAAATGTCTTTCTTTATAAGTATTTTATTTTATACTTTTTTATATTTTATACCACTTGATCAGATTTATAGTATAACCAGACTATAAAATCTGCATCATCCATAAGAATGCAAAACTGCAGCAGCTCCATCACTTTTCAGTGTATAAATATAATCATTAAATGTATAAATATTATTATCTTTAAATCATCATTGCATGTAATATTTAAATTAACAAACAATTTAATGCACTTTCCCTTCAAGAGCTCAATCTTTATGGAAACAATGGGAAAATGACATGATTTAATTAGAGAGATTTGATTAGATTTACATGATTTGATTAGATTAGAGAAATTTTTTGAAACCCTGTTAACTAAATCATTACTGTTTGCCTATTTTTGTGTATGCACATTAACAAAGATGGCTAGTGATACTCTTCTACTAAACACTTAGTGAATGAAAGAGGATGCAGTTAATAATGTGGGAGAATTCTAAAATGTATTTTAAGCATTTTTCCCAGAACAGAAAGGTCTTTTTTCTTTTTTTCCCCCCCAACCTTAAAATAGAAAATAATTAAAAAAAAAAGATGCAAGATAAATGAAAATTCAGCATAAATATGTGATAAAATTTCAGCATTTCACTTTCATGATATTTTTTACTGTTCAACATGAAAGTCATGAATGTTCAACAACTGAGCATATTTTCATAAATGAGAGTGAGAATTGCAGGAAACATGATAAAGGAAATTTATTTTGTAAATGAAATTTTAAATAAAGATGAATCAAAAATAACTAATTGCTGCCTTACATGGATTTTTGTTCACACTTTGCTTCATCATTAAAAATTTTATTATTTTCTTAATCAAACTATTCAAAATTAATTTAAAAAGGCAAAAGTTTAAGCATGCAAAAATACATAATTTTATAATGCAGTAAAGTTACCCACCACTTTGCCACTCAACATAAATTTTTAAAATTAAAATCAATATTTCAAATAAGAATAAGATCTGCATTAAAAGAATCAAAAAAGTATTTTACTTACTTGATCAGAAAGGTGTTTTACTTCATCTAAAATGGATGAAATCGGTCTGCTACGTTCTTTTCCTCTGGTAAATGGCACAATGCAATAGGTGCACATATTATCACAACCCCTCATTATAGATCTATGTAAAAACAACAACAAAAAAAAAAAAACATTTTTTATCACCAATTAAAAAAATTATGAATTTAATTACTTATTTTCAATCAATCTATCTTGAACCAACATCTTTTAAAAAAATAGATGTTTGAAATATTTAAAGAATGAAAAAGCAATCAAGTTTAATAAAACAATACATAGTTTTTATTAGCTAGTTTAACTATATATATATTTCATATTAACTTAAATAAATTTTAAATTGTAAACTAAATAACATTTTTAAGTAAATGCAATAAAAATGAATAATTTATACTTTAATATTAGACCAAAGCAAAAGTAAGTAATTTTTATGAATCAGGTTAAACCTTATATCATAACTTTGTAAATCATTATTTAATTGAAGTAAAAAGCATTATAATCTTTACATTTTTTTCCAACAAGAAATAGACTTCTTCATTCTAGAATGAAATCCTGGTGATCTAGGACTAATTAAAATTTTATTAGTATTTTCAGCTGCTTCACAGTTGTGGGGTTATTCATTGAGAAAGCTGTCAAGAAGCAGTAATCAGTTGTAAAAGTAATAATCGATTGGTATAATATTAAATAGATAGACAAGTGATATAGAATTAAACTGTCAAGTTCCTTCAATTTCTGGGGAATATTTTTTTTAAAGACCAGTGGTCAGATATTATCACAGAAAAGAGTTTGTCATTTTCAATTGATTTGTGCGAGATATAAATATCGTAATTCTTGGTACATTTTACCTATTTCCTGGTAATTTTTTTAGCTACAATATTTTCATCAATTTTCATTAAGTTATAGTGGATCCTTTTGATGACTAACAAACTGCAACCATAATCTTCTTTCTTAATTACTTTAATCAAATTGTCTACTGTTGTATAGAATCTATTTTTCAATGTATATATAACTATCCCTAGCAAGAATGGAGCATTTCTCTAACTTAGAAAAATTGCCAAACAAATTTTGGATAGACCAAACTACAGCTCTACTTTTGTCTACAGCTCTTATAGACCCTTACTTGCCAAGGTTTTTTTTTTTTTTTTTCAAACAGGTAAAGTTGCTATACCAATACAAATTGATTGATCTTTGATTTTTCTATAGCATTCTCAAGCTGTTTTGATTTAGTGATGATTCTAAGTCCATTAATAAATTTTTTAAAGCAGTATTATGCTGTATATATCTTATTTGTTTCCAATCTAATTATCAGTTAATGTTCTGGGCAACTTTTGCTTTATGTCTCAATTTCGTAAAGTACACATTTTTCTTCATATTTTAACAAAAAAAAAATATTGAAAACAAAATTCTATAATATAAAGAATAAAATTCATAGTTTTAAATGGAAGTCTAAAACTGTTCTGAAAGTCTACAAATAGAGAGATTGCAATTATTTAATTTTATTAAACTAAATATCTGCAAAGAATTAAAATTTAATCATATCCATTCACATTTATAAGCAGCAATTAATACTGCATTAAAAAAAATTTGAAGTTAATTAAAACTTACATGAAAGCAGATTTAGACTCCTCATTAATTCTTACAGGCATAACATCTGCATATGTCTCATCTATAGACAGCATCACATTAACTGAAATAGAAATGTATCAGAGCACTCATATTTTAAGCAACACGAAGAATTTAAAAAAATAAAATAAATGCTTAACTATTCCTTTTACAATATCAATATATTCAGAGCATATAACTAGTTGATGAACAAAATAATAAATATTATCATTCAAATAATTAGATAACTAGTTTTTAAACAAAACAAAAAATTAAATCTATCTTTCAAATGAAATTGTTAACAAAATACAATTTACTTTTTAAAAATCCTATTTTGAAATTATGCAGCATGTTATTATAGATAGACCACAATAATAATTTGGTCACTATTTTAATGTTGGTCAAATGATGATAATATCTGAGGAAACACTCTGATTTCCAAAGCATCATACAGCATGCTTACTTCTACATCAAAAAAGAAGGAAAGAAAAGAAGACATATGTCTAAACTTTCTTGCATACTATAACTGTCCCTTTATACTTTGAATTATTTGGTTTTATTTCTAGGTTATCTTATTTGGATTGATTCTAATTAATTTGTCATTGGAACAGCTCAACATTAATATTATATTTAAGTGTATTTCTGCAGCACTTTTTTTTAAGGAATGGCATTTAGGAATTTAATAATCAAAATTTCAGTCACTGAATCTGTAGAATAAAGAGAGTCAATTTTTCTAGTTTGAATTTTTTTTGATCAACATTCAATTTTTACTTGAAGTACAATATATTCTTCCGACATGCAGACATAAGAGTCTTAAATCAGGTGTCAAACCCAGAATTCAATATTATTCACTATGGACTCCCTAATGAAGTCTCATTCTTAGATACCACTTTTAAAATTTCAAAAATCAAATATTAATCCTATATAACAAGGTTTCTTTTTTAAACTATATATATATTATTAATAGTTTTACTGGGATATTCAGTGAATAAGTATTATCTGATGTGTGATGTAAAATCAGCCTTTCAAGACATACTGTAGAATTTTATTATCATATATTTAAAAAACAAAACCACTAAATTATTCTTAACACAATAATTAATTTGTAACAATCTATTCCAAGCCGTTCAAGTACCTTTAAACCAAATCAATCTCGAATGTAAATAACATAGCAAATAATGCATTGTTGTTATTGCTTTATTTTTTTTTCCAAATATAAACTTAAAAAAGAATATAAACTTTACTCTTTGTCCTATTCTGCTTCAGTGATTCCATTTGACATGATTGAAATAATTTGCTTTTAATAATCCGTAGATATAATCAGTAAAGCCATTATTTGCACTTATATAAAATTTATATGTTGCCTAGATGACATCATGATCTGGATGCAAATAGATAATGAATAAATTATTTTAATTAATTAACCCTGGTTGAATAAATAATGTTCAACAAGAAATCTCTATTACATTTATCCAAATATCTAATTTTTTTACCTAAAAAATAATAATTTATTGAAAGTGAATGAAGTGATACTAATATTTGTTTTTATAATATATATATATATTTTATCAAAGATGACTACTTTTCCATATGTGATAAAAATAAAAATAATTTACAATACTTTTAGAAATATATAACACTGAATGAAAAGAATTTCAACAATCTTTTAATGATAAGTGCAGCAATAAAGATTAAATATTATTCTTGTAATAAGCACTTTTTTTTATGTTGAAACAATTTAAAACTTTTATTTTCATATAATTAGAAAACAAACAGCAATTAAAGAAGTTTGTAAGCCAAATATAGAAAAATAATAACCTTGAGGCAAAATTATCTTTGTTACTATCATTTCTATCTAAAATCATTTTTAATGCAAACTCAAACTAAAAAATTATTATTAAAATATTAATAAATTTGTATAAATGTACATTTATTATCAATATTCTAAATTTAAAAAAGTCTAAAAAGTAAAATAATTATCTTATCACAAAAGATTCAAAATATGAATATTATTAAAGAAATAGCTTTAGAAAAAGCAAATTAATATTCTTATAAAAACTTTACTCACCAGCTTTCTGACCCTCATCTGCTAATGATAATAAATTAGGAAGATCTTTATAACTATCAGGACCTGCAACAATGTCAACAATTTTCTCTTTTTCTATTAATTCATACCTCAATCTTTCTGCCATGCAACCTGGGGGGAAGGGTAGTATCAAGTCAGTGAATTTAATTTAAAAATATAACAAATCTAAAGAGTAAAACTGAATTACATATAAATATAAACAATAAAAAATATTGAAATTAGTTTAAATTTATTTCATGATATAAAAATAACAGCACTTTGAAGATATAAATGTAAATAAAAATATTATGCTTCAAAAAATTTCTACAAAAGTAACCAAATAGTGAAATGGAGAAGCAAGTTTGGAAAAGATGTTCCTATTACACTCTATTTTGATAATAGCAAAAGAATTGAATATGCACTAGAAAAGGAGAAAGTGTATGAAAACTTAGAAAATGCATACAACAAAGTCAATGAAACTTTTATAGAAGTTATTGAGTAATGTTCATTTGTGTTAGTATAGGATGTTATGTAACTTCTTCATTGTATGTGCATTAAATGTTTGTATAAGTAATAATAATGATAAGTATAACTAAAGAAATAATGCTTTTTATTTCCAACCATTCCAGGGTTTTTCAAACTGTGAACTGAGTTCAAGAAGATCTTGAATGTATAAGAAATTTCCTACAGTTTGCAAAAATATGTTGAGGATTTAAAATATCATCAATATAATAAAAAATATATTTTGTAAAATTATACTTAATGTTTTCTACCTTGCAAAGTTTCTCTTAGGCCCATAAAATTCCTTTCATTAAAAAATGTATTATTAGTTAAAAAATTAAATGCACTAAGAAAAAGGATTGTTATTGATTACGTTTTTAAAAACTGTGCTCTGGCCTATTTGCAAGTAAATTAAATATTTCAAACAGTTAAAAAAATTAATATTTTACAATAATAACTAGTAGTTTATGAAATAAATATCTTTTTAAAGCTTATAAATAAATACAATTACAAAACCCAGTATAGTTATATTACAGAAATATTATAAAAGTATTATTTTCAAATTATATACTAGTTTTAAGGGACTTGAGATATTTCATATTTTTAGTTACAAAGAAATAATACATAAAAAAAATTCAATCTAATGAATTTTTGGAATAATTTGAATTAAACGAGTTCTTATAATTTTGCCAAAATTTACTCACCAAAGTGTAGCATAAAATTTTTAATTTGTTACTCACCTAACACTCCAATTTTTAATTTATGTTGTGAAATCCTGTCATGTTTCTTTTTTAGAGTTCTAAAATACTTTAACCTATTCCAGATCTTCTGTTCAGCTCCTTCACGAATTGCACATGTCATGATAAGGATGACATCAGTCTAAAAAATAAATATCTAAATTTAAAAGCATGGATAATAGTTTATTAAATGTATTTAGAAATCTTATGTAAATATAAAATTGATAAGATTGCTTCAAATGCAAAATTTTAAAAACAATATGATAAATAATTTTCATTTAACATAAATCCTTCATAGAACTAAAATCAGTATTTTTTAAATTTTTTAAATCTAATGTACCAACTACAACTGAGAATTGCTAAGGCTAAAATTTTGAACGAACTTTTAATGTAGTTATGAATTTTTTTTCTCATTAATATAGTAATAGATGGTAAATGTTTTACAATTACATCACACAGATCAGTTTTTAGTATAATATTCTAAATCATTGCAGTTAAAGAGACTTACTTCTAATTTCATGGACACATTATTATTTCAAGTAATTTACTAAATCAAGTGCTTTCTATAGTGCACAATGTCTCTAAAATGATTATTATTCCAAAAATTCATAATTTTCAAATAAGATTTAAAGCAAAATAGCAAAAATGGTAATTTTGATTTCAGTAATTTAATTATATTTTATTAAAAATTAATTTTTTATTAAAAAGAAAATTTTATTAAATTACAAAAAATTATGAATTGTGAAATAATGACACCTTGAATAAAATTAATAATTTAAAGTTTTTATTTCCTATATATTTATTTTTCTAAAATAATTAAATTACTCTCACTGAATATCAAAAAGCAATTTTATGCTAGCTTATTAAAATCCCTTTAAATTTTTTTCATTTTAATGCACTTAAGTAAAAAAAGATGTTTTCTCTGTTCTTTTCTGCATTAAAATTTAAAAAATGATATAAAATTTTAGTTACATGCATGACAAGTGAAATAGATATGCTTTAGCTGATATTATCTTAAAGATTTATTTATACTTAATTTTTAAACCAAATATGATAAATAGAACACAAATACTACTACTATATCCTGATCATTATTTACTTTTGCTATGCCACCTTCACAAGTACTTAAATTAAATGCATCTCAAATTTAAAAAGAAAGAAAAAAAAAGATTATGTTGCAACTGTATGAAAATTAATATTTAACTATGAAATTAATTTGATCCTTCACATTTCCTTCAAAAATGTACACCTAATTTATTAGATTTATTTTATAGCACTAATATTCTAAAAATTTTATTACTTTGAATTTAACAAGTCTTTAGCTCTATACTTCTGATGTGTTTTTTTTAAAACTTAACACTATATTTTTATCTATTCTATGTACAATTTTAAAATGATAAGCAAGAACTGATAAATATAATAAATTAAATAAGGTTTTCAAACAAATCGATGATAATTTATTATCTAATGATGAATTTTTTTAAAAATTCAATTTAAGGCATATCTAAATTTCTAAAGTAATCTGAAAAGTTTTGATCTGCATCTGAATGGAGTACATCTTAAATTTGCAGTTAAAATTTAAAATCTGTGAATACATACATTTCCAATTAATATCTTCATAAAAATTAGACTTGAAATATCAATTTTAAATCCTGCTGAGATGCAACATTTTATTAGTTTTATAGATAGGTTTTTCCCGAGAAAAGGCTGCCAAATTAAGTCCTAAAATCTATAAATGCAACAATGAAAATAAATAATAAAAAGAGATGATAGAAAAATAACTATATGCTACAGGGGAAAAAACAACAACATTGATTATTTGCAATTATAGCTACAGCCAAAAGTTTAAAAATATATATAAAAAGTAAACAAATAATCAGCTGTGATTTATAGCAAACATGTAATTTTAATAGAAGATAATTTCTGATACTTCAGCTTACTTGAGTTATGTCTTGAATAATTTCAAATCCAGCACTTTTAAGAATAGAGTTAATGATTTCTGTATCACTCACATTCATTTGACATCCATAAGTTTCTATATAAACTAAAAGTATAAAAATAAATCATTAAAATACAAAAATCACGACATAGAAATTAAATATATATAAAATAATTATAGGAAAAAAATTACTTTTCCTCGAAGTATTATTTTCTGAAGAAATGTAAGGAGGATTATCAACATTTGTATCAATCAAACTCGGAATATTATTTTTATTTATAAAATCTGATAAAGATGGACCATTCGTAATTTTTTCTTTGAATTTTGTGGTATTCTCTGTATTCAGATTTGTCTGTGATGTACTTTTATGTAACAATCGAAAACAACTGTGTCTAGAACATTTTAAATATCTGCTCAACAGATAAGTGGGACGAAACATTATTAAATAATAAATAAATAGGAAAAATTACGATTTATTCTGAAAATCTTGTTCAACAACAAGTAAAACTATTTCTTACACTCTCACACCAGCATGACTATATTTGTAAACATAACATTCGAAAGAGTAGAGTTGTAAGAAAATTGTCCAAAAGCAATTTTTAAGAAAAACGGGTTTCATTCTAATGAGAGATAATTTTGACATCATTAGTGACAAATGAAACTTAATTCCGAACATTTACTTATCTCTATTTTAAGTATACAAAATAATTTCTAACCAAGCAACTAGTTGATTCTTAAAAGCGTTTTCCAACAATTTTCATTGTCTTGGTTTCGTCTATTTAAATTCAATGCCCCTTCCATATCACACACACTGGCATAAAATTTTTTTAAAAACTTTACATCATTTGCTTTGGAATGAATGGATTGAATTGTACAAACACTACCATTGATTAAAGTCTGTAAAAGTAATGAAGAATAATTTAAGTATTTAATTTGAACATCCGTATTTAAAAATTAAGCCCCACTTATCGTGGCGCTATCTATTGACGAAATAATGAAACTGAAATGATAAAAATAAAAATGAAAATTTTCATTTAAACGGTGAGACACACTACCACAATATTTTAAATATTTTAGCTCTCAAAATTAATTATATTATAAATATAATTCTATAATGCAACTGAACATCGATGCTTATATTTTATATATAAATCAATGTCATTCGTTCTCATGTGCAACACCATTATGAAATATTATTTTATTTGACTCAAAGATTTTTGAAAATCTAATTCTGAGTCTTTCGCAGGTAGCTTCAAATCTGATTTAACAATTTTTTTCCCATTTTCTCAGTTGAGTCTTTTGGAATTTTTTTAAATTATAGATAATCTGCTGACTCAAATTAATAAATGAATGAATCTGTATCTAAAATTTAGTTTTTAAATCTTTTAAGCTCTGAAATATTCTCTCAACAAGCATCTAATGTTATTTATAGATAAGTCTATAATGATGAGCACAAATTTTTTTCAAAAATTTGAATTGATTCGTACTCCAAGATATTTAAAAAAAATTCGAGAAATAAGTGGTGGATTCTTTTTTAAAAAATGTTCCGAATTCGAGTTTCTAGTTCCATTGGATTCATTATTCGATATTAGAAATTTTTTCTGTTGAAACAACAACAGAACAACAACAACATAAATTTTTCTCATTTTCAGTTAAAGCAATTCAGTTAGACAGATTTCAGTTAAAGCAATTATAAATTTTCGAAATTAAGAGAAAGAAAACATAGAGAGAAAGAAGGAGAGCAGTATATAATTCGAAGTTTATACTGCTCTCGTTTGATTTAAGCATTCATTTTCAAAATTTAGAAAATATAATCAAGTGAATATGTTTTCCTTAGGTTTCATCAGTTATTATGTATATTATTTCACATTTATTGTATCCCATATCATTTGGAAACATGCAGTCTTCACATGATAATATCTAAGGTAATTAGAAAGTTATGATTTTGTAAAAAAATTACTCGTATGCATTTAGTTTTATGAAATCTGTCCTACTTTTATTATTTATTATTTTCTGACCAATAAATTAAATGGATTTCATATGCTGTGATAGTAAATTTTTCTAGAAATAACTGGTTAATCTCTAGAAGTATGTATTCATTTACCTAGAAAAAACACACTTTTACAAAAGCAATGATATCCTATAACTACCTATTAAGGGAGATCATGCATATACTAAAAAAATGAATTCTGAAATTTCTTATTGAAATCGTTGCAAAAGAAAATTAATATGCAATGCATTCCCCTCTCTCATCAAAACAAAAAAAAAAAAAAAAACTTTTTTTACCTCAGATTATTAGTTGTTAAAAATTAAATAAAAAATTAAATTAGAAATGAAAAAAATGATAAATACTTCATATTTAAGACTTTTTTATTTAATAAATTACTTCTTGTAACCGTATTATGTAGTCGACTATGCTCATCAAATCCTCTATAATAGAAAGTAAAATTGCAAATGCACAAATGCACAGAACAGCACATCACTCGAGTGATGTTAAATTACATCAAATGCCCTAAAAATGTTAATTAGATCTTGAGAAACTTGTATTGGAATTATATTATGGTTGCAGTGGAAGTATTGTTATACATCTAAGGATATAATGCTTACATTTCCATGATTTTTAAACGATTTATATGTAAATCAAATGAATACTCTAAACTGTAAAAACATTTATATTTCATAATAATTATTAATAGTTTATGAAATAAATACTTTTGTAAAATTCACGAATAAGTGAAATTAAAAATCCATTGCAGTTACGCTAAAGCAGTTTTATAAAATTATTATTTTTAATTTATATTTTAGTTTTAAGAAGGTTGACTTTCACATCATCTTACTTTGATTTGAATGATATAAGAAAAATCAGTGCTTATTTAAATATGTATTCTTTATCAAAAATATAAGAATATAGTTGGAATTTATAAACAGAGTAATATAAAATTCATTGTAACAATGAACAAAAAAAAATTAAAGGGAAAACATTAAAAAAAAAGGTTTGGATTAACTCAAATAATCCAAGGAAAGTTGATTGTTTAATATCTCGAAGTTTATGCTATCACAGAGCTCAACGGACACCTTCGCTTTTGGAAGTTAGGGCTTCAAATTTTAATTTCAAGGATTGTACAGTTAATTAAATAAAATAAATCTCATGTGTGTAAGGTGAAAATTATCGCTGAGAAGGCATTTTGTGGAACGCTATATTTTAGAACTTTGAATTTAAAAAAAAACACATTTTTGAGATTATGTCTATCTGTTAACCAGTCTGTTTGTCTATGAACACGGTAACTACAGAATTGTTTCAACTAGAAATATTTGTATACCAAATCCTTCAAGATCAAAGAATACAAATACAATTTCTTCTCCCAATTTGTAGATTTCTATTAAATTTGAACGGAATTTATTCACTGGAAATCTATCAGCCCAGCTATTCAAATACAAGTTAACACATAACTATATAACGAAGAGAGCTAGATGGTTAAAATTTGGATACATATTTAACATCTAAAGTCAAGAATGTATCAAATTTGAAGCATTTTTGATATCTGGTTTTTTGTTTGTTTTTTATGTTGAATTACAGTATTGAAAATCTGTTTTTCATGAGCTTTACATGGATATACATTTTAAATACAATGTGAAATCCATTCTTTCATCTGCTGCAAAATAATTTTCTCTAGACTTTATGTCATTTATTATGCTATAATTAGTTTAATGCCAAGTTAATAATAATATTATAAGAGCTAATTCAGCTAAAATAATGTGCAATTGTAATTTAAATTAGAATTTCGTATGATTAAAATATACATAATCATAATTAACTCTCGTATATACATTTCCAAAATTATTTTCATTCGGCGTAAAGCATTCAGTCTGTAAATCAAAATTTTACTCAAATACAAATACATTTCGTGGGTACTTTTTTGTATTTTCCAATTCATTTCTTTTCTCTATGTTGCAATTGATACTTTATACTTACAAAAATTAAATAAGTTGTAAATTTTAGAACTGACTAAATGAAATGAAATTAATATGATTAATATATTGACCAAACTAATTCCAACGGGGGCACCTCAAAAAGGGGATGAGAAACTTCCGGTATGTTGATTGGTTTTCGTTTTCCTGGTGGTATAGTAAGGGTATTTATTAGATTGAGTCACCTTCTACCAATGATGAGACATGCTTTCTATAATGTGTCTCTCATAAGGATTATCATATTTAATTAAATTTAATTTAATCTTAATTGTGCGAAATTAATTAAATTGCAAATATAAAATACTAAGTCATGCAATTAATGTTCTTTTACATTTAGTAATTGATTTTTTTGCACTCATAAAAAATTATTTCGTTATTTTGTTATGCTGAAGTCACATCGAAAAAAAGACGAAATTACTTTAATAAAACAAGAAACTTTTTTTTCCTGCATACATCTGTAACATGGAATTCAGAATGAATCTAAAAGTTCAAAAAATATCCTGGAAAAGGGGACAAAAAAAAAAAGATTCAAAGAGGCCTTTTGTCGCATTTTCGAGTGCAATGTATGGAGTATCATATCCTGCTAAACTCAAAAACATCAGGTTTTAATTTAATTAAACTTACGAAGACACGTATGCGGTCTCCATTGTTGCATGCAAGAATTTACTTTTCATAAAAATCTATGCCTTTTCAGATCTGAACTTAGCTTTCACTCGGAACCTTTTTTCTTTTTTTTCTTGCGTCTTCTCTTTATAAAACCGAAACCTTTTCCACAAATGATGAAAGCAGGCACACTCGAATTAAAAAACATAGAGAGATTTTCACAAAAACAGTCTTTTTCCTTTTTTTTCTTTATTTGTTATTATTATTATTACTATTATCATTATCTTTCTTTCGCCATTTTATCACATTCTCGCCAAGAAACAGGGCGTTACGAAATTCGAACAATATGAAACTCAAAACATGTTTCCTCTAAGACATTTACGGTGGGAGAAAAAGAAACGGGCCGCAGCCAAGAAAAGAAAAAAAAAAATGTTTGAAAAAGGAACAACAGAGTAAAACTTAAAAGGGAACCTCTAATTTTCTGTGCGTTTATGTTTCCTGGAGTAGCCCCTTCCCTTTAAGACCTGAACACACGATATGGCAGAGATGGTTTTTCCTTTTTTTTCCCCTCCATTCTTTTGTGGGCTCATCTGCATGGACTTAAGTTCATTTAGTCCGTCCCATTCGCTGCAGAGAGCATACGCCCTTTCCTTCATTTGCAGTAATTACGAGTTTGTGCAAAGAAAACTTGGGTCTGAAGCACAAAAGAAGGTTGGGCTCTCATAGACGGTGAATGACAAGCCGTTGGTGCTGATGGGTATAAAGAAAATATTGCATGTTTGTTGGATTCGGCTTGATTAGCGAAACTATTCGCTCTTGGGCACGATCTTGGATCTTTTCGTAAGAATCAGCAGCGAGGCTTGAGCGTGAGTGTGTGCAACGTAAATTTTGCAATTAATGTTTTGTTACCTTGAATAAACAATGAGATGGCAATATGCAGGCGAGATGAGATTTAATTCCTTTACTGAAAGATAAAACATCTTACTTTCATGGTCTGCTAAGTTTTTATCATAATCTGGGACATTATTTATTTGTTAATTATGATTTTCCCTTTAATTATCGCATGTTTTTTACTTCCTCATACTTAAATTTAAAGAATTGCAACAGTTAAAAAGTTCGAACTCGAGATTATGAAGAATCTCCTCTTTTCAAACTTCCCCGAATCTAAAAACAAATTTCAGGAATACGGCTGTTTGTAAAATCGCATTGAACTAGGGGGATGAAATTTCGTATATATTCTTTAATGTTTGTAACCTTGAATAAAGAAGTGAGAAGAGATTTAATTCATTTACTGAAAGATAATAGATTTTACTTTCATGGTTTGTCAATGTTTTATAAGATTCTAGGCCATTATTTATTTATTAATTATGATTTTCCCTTTATTTCCCGTATGTTTTTTACTTTCTTTTATACAAATTGAAAGTACAGTACACTCCCGAGTATCTGGCCTAATGTGGCTGAAAGGTAGGCGGGATAACAAAAAAGCGGGATAGACCGGTGTTCTATGAATTCATTTATTTGCCCACCAGCACCAGAAGACAAATTATTATCCAAAACTCACTGTTATAATACGTATTTTATCCTTATTAAGTACTACGCCCTCCATTTATCACAATGTGAGAGTAGACGAGGCCTGGTGAATCACAGCAACAGTTGCCGTTAACGTGTCGAGGTAAAATAGAAGGTTCTGTACAAGTACACTGCAAGGTCAGAACAAGTGATATATTGCACTGCACGTTTCAATATTAAAGAAAAAGTAAATTAAAAGATATGAACTGTTCACATTTTAACATAAATTCTGTAAAGCTCAATTTAAATACAGAAAACATAAGCAAAACATTAACTTAAATCATAGGCCCAATTCTTAAGAAAATTGGCTCCAAATGATTTTATCTATCACTGATAAATGATTACATAGATATGAAAAGTTAATCTAAAATAAGAATCAAAACTTATAGTTCTTAGATTTTAAAAAAGACTTTAATAGACTATTTAATAGACCCTTTAAATGCGACAAAAGAAAACTAGGCCGGATAGTACGGAAGTCGGATAGTTGCTAACCCTATACTTGCATGTTAGTTGGATTCTACTTGATTAGTGCAAATATTCGCTCTTGGGCACGCGTTTTGATCTTTCCGTAAGAATCAGCAGCGAGGTATGAGCGCGAGCGTGTGCAACGTAGAAATCTGCAATTAATGTTTTGTTACCTTGAATAAAGAAGAGATTTAATTCATTTATTGAAAGATAAAAATGTTACTTTCATGGTCTTCCAATGTTTTTATAAGAATCTAGAACATTCTTTATTTGTTAATAATTATTTTTCCTTTAATTCTCGCATGTTTTTTACGTTTCCATAAACAAATTGAAAGAAATGAAACAGCCAAAAAACATTCAATATCGAGATTATGAAGAATTTCTGCGTTTTCAAACTTCCCAATATAAACAAAAACGTAATTTTAGAATTATACTTGGCTGTTTTTTGAACATGCATTGAGCTACGCGGGGGAAATTTTATGAGGTCTTTGCGATAAATCTGATTTTGATCAAATTTGAAATGAAATCCATTCAGAGGAAGTCTGTCTGGCCGGTTGTCTAAGTAACTGGATAACTAGAAAATGTAAAGAGTTAGATTGATAAAATTTAATATGCTGATTTAGCATTTAAGTACTGATCCATAAATAAAAAAAAATAATAAAATAAAATCCATAAATATGACAAAATTTTGTACAGAATCCGTAAAGTTGTTGGACATTTTCGATCTTCACTTTCACATGTAAGTAAACACGATAACTCAAAAACTCATGGATTTAGATAAATGAAATTTGAAAAGTTTTTCTAGCTCGTAAAGTGAAGGCATTTTTCAACATTTTAAACCAAATCTGTTTAAAGGTGGATCTCTTGTTGGTTTGTACTTTCGAATTCAAGTAAACGCAATAACATAATAATGAAACAACTTTCATTTATGAAATTTAATCCTGTTTTTAAAACTCTTTTATTGCAGAATATGTAAGAAACAGTAAGGTAAATGAATCCTGTTGCTTTTATGCTACGATTCTTATTTATATATCAGTCATTTTGATTAACACTTTATTTAATTAGATTATTAAATCTATAATGATGTAACAAGAATAAGTGAGGCCTTGGACATAATGCAATATTTCGCTCCCGTTTGTCATATATGACTTAGTGTTAGTAAATGGCACTCAGGACGCATTGTCTTTTCGTTGCCTTCAAAAAGTGACAAAAGCCCGTAATTTGCTGGCATCCATTGCTCCTTTTAAGACTACCGCCTGGGCCCTTTACCTATCCTTTGCCATCCGTTGCGATGCCATTGTATATCTAACAAAATTATACATCTAAAACCAAATCAGCATAATAAAAAATATTTCCTTTATTTAATTTTAATTCCCTGATTTCTCTCTTCTTTCAAAATTAAGAAAAAAAACAAAATCAAATTTGGAAAATCTTAGTTTTGGAAATTGACCAAGCATCCTTTAATAAATGCATGAACAAAAACGTATGTATTCAAAAGAAAACCTCCCCTTTCCCATATATGCTCAAGTTTCTTAATTGAAAATGTAAAATGAAGTTGTCATATTCGATTTTATTTTCTCGTATCTCGAAAAAAATGTATTTGCAAGTAGACATTTTTGTTTCTAATGTGAAAACTATGAATAATATAGAAATAAACGAAGCAGTGAAAAAATTGTAGTAATAATTATTACTGTTTGATAGTTTGACAACGAATGGTCAACATCTTACAGCATTATTTTGAGATTTGGGATAAGTATCGAAGATATAACATACTACCGATTCAACGATTTATTAGGCAAACATTTAATATAAAAGCATTGGATATAGTTCTGAAGTTTTCCATACGTTTCAAATTAACGGATCAAAAAAACAATTTTTGAACTTCAAAAAAGTTAGACGGAGAAGAAGTCTGTTAGCGATTATAGCTCATCTGCTCTAACAAAAAAAAAAATATTAATACAAGTTAGCTATATTTTACACCTTATTAACTTCCACCAGGAAACTTAGTATTAGCAGTATTTAATATATATATATATATTGGAGTATAAAAATGGTATATTGAAGTATATGTTAACATTTCATATTTGATGATTTAATATAATTTAATAATTGATGAAGTAATATAAAATTTGATGATTTGAAATCTTCAACTACATGCGTTCGATTGAGCTTAAGTCCTCTCAAACTTTCAAGTGAATATTCTTAAAGTACATTCATAGATAAATATATATTTTTTTAATTTTAAAGTACTTTCGTATTCTTTCCGTCATTTATTTTAAATAATGCAGAATTGATTTAAATCATTTGCTTTTCCTTTCTTACTTGATTTAAAATAACAATTATTTTTTAATCACTTTATTTGTTTTTACTGTTGAATTAAAGATGATCTCTATAAAATGTTTAATTTGAATAACAAACGAAGAGTTTTTATAAATTAGAGGTATAAAATGTTTTGCTAAATACTTATTTTTCAGAAAAAAGGCAGAATTGTTATGAAATATTCACTTATTTTGCTATACAAGTAAGAAAAAAATATTATCGAAGTACTAAGCAAGCAAGCAAGCAAAAAAAACAAAAAAAAAAAAACAAACAAACCCTGAGTTGAATTAGAAGTGTAGTTAAGATATAACTTTTTTTTTATTTAAAATTATTTATAAAATGTTCAAAATTCTTTTATTGTGCACTTATCATTCAGATGAAAGACCCGCTACTCTTCAAATTAAACTAATTTAACTGTGTTATTTCAGAAAATGTTAATACAATTCTCTAGTAAATGCAAAACTAGATGTACCAGAATTAAGAAATAACTGAAATAAAAATAAATGTTTTTACTAGTTCAATGTTTGTGTAATAATTTTGTGTATTTTTCAATGTTTGCGTATTAATTTTATATAAAATATAAACTCGTTAATAAGTATATTAACACAACGTTTATTTATAATACAGAAAACATCACATAACGCATTTACGTCATCAGACTCAACTGATCATGCAAATGTTTCTTTTTGAAATTAACAGGGTTGGAAGACATTAAATTATGTTTGTCTTTCATAGATAAGTTAGTTGGAGACTGGCTGTTACAGTTATTTGGATTATCATTCGCTCCAATGTGCAAATGTCTCTCGGCCGCTTGCGATAGAAGTAAAGGACTAGATCGCACAAGATTGAGACTAAAATTGGAAAAGTTTATGTTGGAAAATTCATCAAGTTCGCCATTTTTTATTGATCTCTCGCTGTATTCTTCTTCATTGCTGCTCACAGGTTCTGAGAGTGGAGAATAACTTCTTGATTCTACATCAGGATCAGTTCGTGGAGCTTTAGTAATTGATGAACCTTGGTTTGGATGCCCAGCATTTGGAATTTCCGAAAGTCTGTAAGATAAATTCTCAGCCGTGGCACAGTATTCTTCGGCTGGATCGTGCCTTTCAACCATCTCGATTTCAGAGTTATGTGTCAATGATGCATGTCCTATGGTGTCAGCACTTACAGATATTTTTCGCCTTTTCTTTTGTTTTGAAAATTCAAAGGAATCTTTTCTTTTCCGTTGACTGCTTTGCTCAGGTTTAGAGTTTGCTTCGAAGCTGTTTGCCTCGGAAGTGGAATGTGTTTTCTCAGATTTCGATTTGGCATATTTTTCCATAATGTCTGGAGGAATAGGTATGGGTACTGGAATCGGCAATGGCACAGGCAGTACAATAGGGAATGGAACCATGACAGTCACAGGTGGAAGGGAAGGCGGAAGAGGAAGTGGAATTTCTGGGTGAATAGGCGTCTTGGAATGAGCAGTACCATTACTACTATTGGTATGTCCAGATGCATGCCTGCTGTGTCTATGTTTATTATGGTGACTGTTATTTTTGGAGGAAGAGTTCTGACTTTGGTGGTGATTTCGAGAAGGTGGTGAAGAATGGGGCAGTGAAGGACTTTTCGAATTCAAAGGTGGGGGTGGCAAATGTGGTGGTGGAGGTGGATGAGGATAGGTTGGCATTCCCCAAGGTGGTAAAGGTAATGGTGGTGGAATTTTTGATCTCATATCCAATCCATGCTGGGATCTGAAAAATGCCTCCATTTGCTGTTGAGCTAGAAACTGGAATGGAGGTGGCATTACATTGTTGGGTAGAAATGGTTGTTGTCTGTTGGGATCCATACTTCCTATTCCCATGGGTGATGGCACCGGAGGACAGGGTCTAGGGGGCAATCCCATATGAGGATGCCGTCGAGGTATATGTCCAACAGGAGGTGGCGATAGAAGGGAATGTGTTCCATTCGTGGACTGGCTACGAAGGTGAGCTGGAGGTGATGCTTGTATTGGAGACCGTCTTGAATTCATTAGAGGTTCATTAGCTTGAAGATGCCCATTAGTTTTCTTTTCTCGGTAGATTTTAGAGTGGTGAGATTTTGATTCTACACTATGTTTCTTAGGGGAATGCTTATTCGAAGCTTTCTTTGAAGGTTTGTCTCTTTCTTTCTCAATATGGAGCTGTTCTGGTTTATGTTCCTTCTTTTCTTTCACAATTGGAGGTGCTGGGGGTGGCACTGGTGATTCAAGAACCGGAGATGGAGAAGGAGCAGCAGATAAGTTACCATCAGAGGTGATATCCTCTATACCCTCTATTGCCTCGTGAGGTGAAAGGGCATTACCATTGGTTTTGCAGTCTCTGAGCCATAATTCTGGAGTTATTAAATTCACAGAACCTGAAGCAGCCATTTTACATGCAGCCTCTTTCAAATGCGTGTGCATCTGCAGGTGCGCCTGCGTTTCCTTGCAGAAAATGTTCATTTTGTATTGATTTAAGCACTTATCACTACAAAATTGCAGTTGTTGCTCTCCGTCTTGGAAATCAACGTAATTTACAGTGTGTCTGACATGTTTGCACCAATCACAGATTTTATTCTTTTTGAATGACGCTCTTCGGCACTGAGTAAAGCACAGCTCACTGCAAAATGCCTTACATCCATTCGGTGTCTTTAAAGTAAACAGTTTCATTCCGACTTTTTGACACCACGCACAAACGATGCATCCTGGGGGAAGATTTGGCGAATCTGAAAAAAAAAGCACAAGGTAGCGTAAGCATTCGCTTAAGATATTTCAAAAATTTACAGTAAATTTGCACAGAGATAGAAAAATATTAGTCATAATAAATTTGATATATTGATGATTAATTACAATAGATTTATCAATAATGAAAGTTTAGAAATGTTTTACATTTTTCAAATTCAGAAAAGAAAATGAATAATACAGATATGTATGTTACATATTTTAATACTAGGCGGCTTTGATAATTAGCTGGTTCGTAAAGAATATTCATTTTGTTTAATTTTAATTTTCCCTGCAGATGTTTACAGCTCCCTCTACAAAATAATTTTAAGCTCCAAATTGTGATGGAAATTAAAGCAATAATAGTTTAACTATCTTATACTTGTTCTGTTTATTGTGTGAATTAACCTTCCTAATAAAATAAAATCACATGACACTATAATAAATTAAGAATGTAACTGTCCTAATAATCTATCTTCTAATTATAAATTGTCTTTTACGGTGCTATAATCGTAATTGCACATTCCAATTTTTCCTGCAAACTGCATACATAATAAATAGAAATCCTTTTTCTCTTTGCTTTCGATAATGAAAGAACACCATTTTATTCAAATTTTGACAAAACAATGAAAATGGCTTGAATTTTATTGCAAAAATGAAATTTATTGTTGAAGATGAAAAAATATTTTGTAAAACTTCAGTAAATATCGAGAAGAAAATTTCACTGCAATAAAGTTTATATCAGTAAAAAGATAACTTTTGATTTTCAAAATCTTTTGCTGTATTATTTTCGAAAGCTATTTAATGAAAATTCCAAATTCGTGCTAATTTTTAATGAAATACTGCCAGGTCTCACCTTCCAAAGTATATTTATGCCGAATTCGGTAATCCGAGAACAAACAACCTGGTCTAGACAGTGTCAAAATGCGCGCACGCGCACACACACAATGATTCTTTCATATCAGTAGAGACTATTCAAATTTAAACAAAGATGCCTTTAATTAAAATGAATATATTTAACGAAAAGGCATTTAATGTATGGTATTTGATGAAGTCTCCTCAATCCAAATGTTTCAGAATAGTACTAATGCTTGTTCGAATTACTGTTTAAGAAATTGAAAAATAGGAACCAGGAATATAAATAAAATATGGCAACATGCAACTTAAAATGTTCATTTGTCAACTTTTTTGTCATTGAAATCCTATACTATCTTTTTTTTATATATATATTATTCAAACTAAGCGCATAATTGTCTCTCCATAATTTATTGCCATTTCACAGAAAACCTTACTTGTTAATAAGAAAGTCACAATGAACATTTTTTTTTAAATTCTTAATTCGACCAAGAGATAAAACCGTGGTAGTCGTTTCCACTTGAAGAATAGCTGGTTCGATACTCGATTCTATGCAAAATTCATTGTGCCTGTGTTCATGCTTAATCTGTCGAAGGTCAAAAGTCCTAATGTTAGTTTGGTGCAGAAGTTTGGATAGATATTCAAAATTAGAGGTATCACCCACGTCATCTGCACAATGTTTAAAATTGGAAAGTCAACCCAAAAATAGTTTACTCACTATTTCAAAAATTAGTTTTTTAATTTGCTTTTGCAATGTAATGCAATATTTGATTACTTACACATAACGAATATAGGGATTTACTAACTTTAAACCAAACAAAAAAATTCTTTTAATCCACCAGAAAATTGCCTTCACACACAAGCAGGAATATACTAACTTTAAACTACACAAAAGAAAATTCCCTTCATCAACCAGTAGGGATTCACTAACTTTACAGAAAAGAAATAACTATACAGAAAAGAAATTTCTTCATTTCACCAGCAGGGATTCACTAAATTTAACTTACACAGAAAGAAAATTTCCTTCACCTAACAGTAGGGATTTACCAATTTTAACATACATAGAAAGAAAATTCGCTTCATCCACGAGCAGACATTTTTATCATTGCGATTATTTGCAATTATAATTTTTCTCAGAAATTACTGTTTTACCATTACCAGCCAGTCACTGTCTTCTTCAGTTAATAGTTTAAAATTTTATTTCAAATATTACAAAATAAATAAGTATAATATCTTTTAAAAAATGGTAAAATAAAAAGAATCGGTATTTTTTGTGACATACTGATTAAATTATCTGCAATCTGAAGTATGAATACGTGTTAGCTCTACAGATTTGCAATTTCAAATAGGTAAATTGACCAAGTAATATTACTAAAATTTCTGCTTTAAAACTTTAAAAACTTGTAATAATATTAAGTTGATAAGTTTTATTTATTTATAGGCTCAGAGCTACTAAAATATTTTTTTGCTCACAAAAATTCTCTTTGGAAGTTAAAAAAATTTTGTGACCTCATTAATATTAAAACGCATTTTCCATAACCCAGAAATCG
Source organism: Argiope aurantia (assembly GCA_026543865.1). Lineage (NCBI taxonomy): Eukaryota > Metazoa > Arthropoda > Arachnida > Araneae > Araneidae > Argiope > Argiope aurantia. Next base: position 19,733 of record JAPMOR010018823.1, on the reverse strand, counting down.
GAAATAGATAAGAAAAAGCATTAACTAATAATTAAAATAAAGGCAAATTAAAGAATTTTTAATTCTTTTTTTTTCGTTGATTGTTTCATTTTTTAATTTATTTTTATATCTTTAGAATGCAACAATTTTCTTTGCAATCTAAAAATGCGAAAGGAAATTGGAATTAATTCAAAATGCATATCCATTAGAATTATTAAAAACGAATTTTTTTTTTAAGCGAAAGTTATCCTTTTCAAATGGTTCAAAAGAATAGATGCTTAAAACCTGAGTAGTACTTGATTAATTCTAAGATTCCATCTCTTCATTAATTATTTACGATTCATCTTTAATAGATATTTAAATACGCTCGAGATGTTTCAATTTCATTTCAAGTATAGAAATTGATTTTATTTTTCCTTTGAGAACGTCTTCAAATCACGAACAACTGCTTATTTAATTCTTGAATGCGAAATACAAAAAGTATTACTTGAGAAAGAATTGCTTAGATCATACTTTAAACATATAAAGAATCAATTTTATTTTAAATGAATCGCGATTAGAAGAGATCTCGCTTGATATCAGAAATTGAAATAGTCTTTGACTATATTAAATAAGCTAAATTTCGCATTTCCTTCGCGAGAAATGGCAACGATGAGGAATAATTGCTTTATTAATCTCAACAGCGAGAATGAAAAAAATGATTAGAAAATACTTGATTAAAAAAGTGATGAAAAATTGAATTCTTATTTGCTTTGCTTGGTTTGGAGAAAAATTAAATTTTGTCTGCAGAGACTTTAAAAATTACAATTAAAAAATCTCAAATAAGTTTCAACGCTATTTAACCATAAAATTATTTTTAATTATATTTTAATCGTAATTGTTTTTATTTCCTAATATGGATATTTAGTGAAAATAAAAACAATATATTAATAAGAGAAAACAAATAAAAATTTGTTATTAAAAATAAAAATGAAATCATTCGATGAAATTCTTGCATAAAATGACTATTTTAGAAAGAAAATGAATTAAAAATGACTTTTAAAAAAAGCAGAGGAGAATGAAAATTAAAAAGTTTCAAAAACTATTTTTAACTATAATGTAAAAGTTATTATGAACTGAATTTTTAAAAAAATATTTATAAAAAATTTAAAAAAAATCATTAATATACTTGTCAAACTTTTATTGAAAGGCTTCGTATCATCTTTCTATCGCAACTACTTAATATAAATGTCAATTACAATATTTTTATTAGTTAAAAGTGATTTTTATATTTTAAACATTAATGAAATAATTTTAATAGTCTTCTTTATGTATTTTTAAAAGATAAAAACATACGCAAACTATTTAAAATTTCAGAATATTTTCTTACGGAACTGCATTGGCGAATATGTTTTTATTTTTCTAAAAAGAGTTTTTTCGTTGTGATTTATGAATTGGTGAAACTATATTTTAATTATGTTGCGTTTTCCATGATTTTTTTGTAAAGGTCATCTTTATTGAGGCAACCTACTGCTCCCCAAATTTTCACGCCATCACAAGCAGGTCATTCGATCCTTACCGTTCAGATTTAGTTTGCACTAACCCAAACTCAAGGCTTGCAGGACTCATGCAGTCCTTATAAATGTCCCATAAAGTCCTTAAAAATCTTTAATGAAAATAATCCAACTCAAATTTTTAAAAAATCTGAATTATACTCCTCAACACATCAAGCTTAAAAAAGAATCATACCAAATTTGGCGGGAAATTTTTAAGCTTTAGAGTTGTGTTTGAAGATTTTAACAAATTGGAAAGATTTTTTTTTATTTTCTATATAAGTATAAAATTAATAAGTGACCATATGTAAATGAAGGTAATAGGCATTCATTCTTTTCGAATTTGAACACAAAATTAAGTTAATTTTCCGATGCCTGAATTTTACAAATGTTTGCCTGCCATATTTAAAAAAACACTGGAAAATTATCATATGAAATTATTTCCACGTTTATAAGCCCTTATACGTATGAATAATTATTTTTGCTTACGAAAAATTAATTATGTCTCCTATCATATCCAGAAATATTAGAATTCACCTCGGATCAGTTTTGAAATTGTCACTAAGGATATAATAAAACATAAGAAAAGACATAAATTTTACTATTGTACTTATATTTCCATGATGTTTTTCGAAATAAAACTATGCTTCTATAAAAAAAAATGTTGCCCTTTTTTATCACTCACATTATATGGCCTAGATTATTATTAGTGTTTGATAATATAGCACAAAACCAGCTCAGACGATGGAGCTTCGATCGTGCAAAGATTTAAACTGCTATCTTCCTGAGATGGAGATTTCCCCATTAGGCCAAGACGGCACGAACACCAAAAATAAAGAAATCTGGAAAATTAAAGAAAACTTGAGAAAGTCTTCAGAGACCAAACAGAATAGATTAAACTGGATTAAGGCTCACATCGGAATACGCAGAAACGAGAGAGCAGATGAATATGCAAACAAGGCTGCGCAGAAAGACCAAACAGATAATGTAGTCCAATAATCATTCCAAATTTTTAAAAAGGAAATTAGAAGAGAGATGTCTATGCAGTAGCAGGATAGATGGATAATGTTATGCAAAGGACAAATAACATACAAATTCATACAAAACCAAAAATTATGAAAAGAACATTTCACCCGATGATAATTCAAATTATATTGGAACATGGAAGGTTTATAGAATATTTCTACATATAAAGTAAGGATGCAAGACAATACATGTATATAATGATATTTTAATATTTAATTTAATCCTAATTAATTTTCAAAGTTTTATCTTAATTCAGCCCATATTAACTTCATTCTAAAATGTTCTCTTATTTCCTGATCCAATTCCACCTTTTTTATTTAAATAATGCAACAGAAGCTCTGTAAAATTGCTGAGATCGACAAATTCCCACACTCCGAGTGAAGGGATAAAAATTTGTCGATCTAACATATTCCTATTATTCCCTTACCTAAATCGACACGTGAAAAGAAATTAATATCAAAATTTCATAGTATAAAAAACTCGGGAAAAATATTTTCTATCCCTTTTTCGCTTTCTTCTGTTCTTGTGCCGCGCTGTGAACGGACTGTTTTGTCCGCGCTTCTTGAACATAAATTTATGCCGCCCGGGATGAAATAAAAGCGAAGTTTAAAAGTTAATAATGTTCTCTCTCTTCGGCCTCTGCTTAAAAAATTATATTTACATGTGTATGTGGGAAAATAAGATCAGTCCATCATTACATAACAGAATGTGTCGAATTCAAAGAAATTAGAGGAATACGGATAGTAGTTTTAATACAATGTTACAATATCCTGGAAATTTAAAAATATTAAAAGAAATGATGGAAAAAGTTCTAGTCCTTTACCAGCAGTCTGAAGATTCATTAAACTTTTGTTGGCCGTTGTTTTCTTATACAAAAATTTGGATAATTAATAATCATAACAGCCAGTCACAATAATCTCTGTTTATATGGCTTAGTTCTGTGGTAACGGGGGTGCCTGGATGTAATTAAAAAAAGAAATGGGTAAGACGACACCATCTAGAGTTACGTAGTCGAAAACAATCAATCCTTTTTCAGAATTCAATCCTCTTTAAAAGATTCAAATCTATATATTCTTTACAGAGTAAAATTCTTTATTATTCAATAAATCATTCATTTCCTTCATGTGAATCAGGATGAGAACACCTCGGGATGTTTTTATTAATTCTTATTTGCTTTTTATTAAGTTTTATTTTTTATTAAATATTTGATTCAGATCGTTATTAACTTCTTCATCTATGAATTTATTTAACCTCCTAATTAGATTATACATCATACTTGAGACATTTACTATCATTTCAATCTTTATAATAACATAGAGGATTTACCAAGTAATTTTTACATTTAAAACAATGTAATATTTAAAAATAATTTTAGATTTAAGTACTGAAAATTCAATAATTCGGTGCACATGTTTGACATGACATAACAATGTAATAGGTTAAACATATACTGGGTGCTAACTGTGATCAGTTGGCTGATATTTTCTGTAACAAAATTTTTGTATTGAAACTTGTAAGCACAATGAAATCAAACATATAACATGATTTATCAAGTGATATTGCTATAATCATTAAATAAATAAAATGAAAGGAATATTAAGATAATTTTTTTACTTAATTTTAGATTTAAGTATTGAGAATTCAATAATTTGATACATGTGTTAGACAATGACATTACAGTGCAAGAGGTTAAATGTTATTGAGAGCTAACTGTAATCAGTTGGATGATATTTTGTGTAACAAAATCTTAACATTGAAACTTCTAAGCATATCCGATGATTCAAATATGCAGTATGAATTATCAAGCGATATTGTTAAGCCATAGAATAAATAAAGCGAAAGAAATATTAAGATAATATTTTTAAAAAATACTGTATGTTTTAAAAGAAATAAAAGAAAACGATTCTATACAATTTTAATTACAGACAAAATCTCTAGATATGTTTTTAGAGAAATTTCACAGAATTATTTTTACGATATTTGATCAATTATACGCATGGAAATCTAAATAAAAGAAATTAAAATATAAATTCTAGTAGCAGAAGTTTAAAAAAATAATTATTTGAAATAATTATGTTATAAGAAAGAAAATACGATAACTCTAAGTTTCAAGGGAAGGAAATAATAAAATTGATTTATACAAAAACAATGAGGTAAAAAGTTTTTCTAAATATAAAATAAATAAAAAAAATGATATTGATTTTTTTTCTTGGTAGAAAAAAATTTCATAATTATTTCAATGAATACAGCAATAATATTCTATTTTTACTGAGAATGAAAATCAACATTAAACTGAAAAGTAATATTTTTGTAATATTTTTGCTTATACATAAATCTTCAAGCGATACTAAATTTAATTGTAAAGTTTTCAGTCGTTGAAATAATAAAGAAAAATGAAATTAACAAACAATTTCACATTAGAATTACTTACTTCAAGCAAAAATATAATTTTGTATATTTTTTATCTATTAAAATAAAGCTACTTTCGTATCAAAATATTTTAAATGACGCAAAAACAACAAGATATATAGTTTTGTTTTTCTGAATCAAGATAATATAAAAATTTTCTTTTTTTGTTCATGCTTGAGAAAAATTAATTGAGCAGTGAAGAAATAAAATGATACCGTTTTATTATTAAAATATAAAAGTAAAATAATACATCTTTCATGCTTCTTAAAAAGTATATTTATATTTGCACGAAAATATAAACTTCTCAATAAAAATATATTTTTTAGAAAATTTTACAAATTTCAATATTGATCTATTGAATTTCAAAATAAAAATAAAAGATGAAAAAATGCCACGGAAATAAAATTCTAAATAAATATTAAAACATTACCAATAAATTTAGAATCCTCAAATATTTAATATGAAAAAACACGTATTTTTCTTTTGTTTAAAGTTCAAATTTCAAAAAAATCAATACATCCCTTTAATCGGATTGATTAAATGAATAAAACGATTTAAAGTCCATTTATCCATTTAACCGGAGTATATATCACTTCAGTCGGAATGTATAACTTCAGTCCAACCCATATGAAATATGGCATGATTATTATTAGTTGAAGAAAAGATTCAAAATTTTCAAACTACATAAATTAGTATAAATAAAAAATTCTCTATTAAATCACATTTAATAGAGAAACATTTCTAAAACTTACATCCTAAACTTACATTTTCAAAACTTACATTTCTAAAACTTACATTACTTTCTAAAACTTAAACAGCATTTTGTGGATTGACTTTTAAAATAATTTGCGTTTCTTGATGTAAGTTTGTAAAGAAACATATCACTTTAAAAGAAGGGAATTTCATTGTGATGTTATGAGTTACGAATATTTTAAACACAATTGTTTTTTTTTCAAATAATAAAACTTAAATAAAATTGATTTTACAATTTAACTAAAATCAGAAATTCAGAATTCGTTTATATCCCTAAGTTATAATAGAAAATTTGGAGTTCTTTTTTATGATGCAGAATCAAGAAACGTTTTCTATAAATTTTATCACTGAACTTGCAAAAACTTGTATTTTAAAGTGTTTTTACTGTAAAATATAACAGAAGATTAAAGAAGCATTACAGAAGAATTTTCTGCTTTCACCGGCAGTTTCTTTCTACTAATAAAATGTCTGTCGTCTAAGGTGTACAGAAAAATCATAAAATCCTTTTCATGGTTTGTGTGTGTGATGATAGTTCAGGACGTAAAGTCTCAGACAGAGATTATTATAGCCTTTAAAATTATTTTTAAAAAGCTAGCATCTAGTTCAAAACATCGTGATATAATAATGCATTGGGCTTGGTTTTTCTATCTTGTTTACATTTGCCTTGATTCATCAACTGTTGCATTCTGTGAGTAATGATTTTTACAACACACAATTAAGAAAAAAAAAATTCCATTCATAAAAACATAACCATGCCAATAAAAGAAAAGGCGATAAGCTTGAAAAACACAATGAAATTAGTTTGGTTTTTATAACAATAATAAAAATAATTGTGGCAAATTACGTTTTAAATTTATTAAATTTAGAGAAAAAAAACAATACAGAAATAAAATGTTTGTCACTGAAAAGCTATTTTTTTACATTTAAGATTATATAATTTTCTTAGATAATATTTTCTGAACTTACGGATGACAAATGATAACATAACATTTTAATTAATTAAAAAAGAAATTAAAATTTTGAGAAACACTTTATTGATGAACATCTAACATCCAAGAAGCAATTATGAAAAAAAAATTGTATTTCTAGGTTCAACAATTTTTCTTGTAGAGCTTTACATTCTCGGAGTTATGATTTTTTTATACTACGCAATTTACAGAAAATATGTTAAAATATCATATTTTTAGAGTTTTATTTTCTTGTATAAAAATATTAACAATAATCAGAGAATTTAAAGAATATTCTTTATAAAGAATCTTAATATCTCTTTCAAATGAATTTTATACCACCGTTTATTTTTATTATTTAAAGAACTCATAAATATCTTGCTTTTAACCATAGTATG
>JAPMOR010018816.1:279352-290359 GCA_026543865.1 Argiope aurantia | reverse complement strand
GCTTTTGTAAGTTTTAAGTAGCTTTTAAATAGTTTTTTTAACCGGTTTTCGACCGATTATTTTAAACGATTCTGTTTATTTTCTTAGTGTTTGATGCATTTAAAATTAAACACTGTAATTAATCCATCTGCTCTTGATGAATCTGAGAAAATTTTGTTGACAAATTCTTGAGATATTACATAAATTTAGAAAGGTATTCTTTAGTGCCCATAAAGTTTAAACGCTGTTTTCAGAAATCATATTATAAAAAAATGCTTCGTTTCAGTAAAAAATATTATTATATTAATTGCAGTTTAATCATTTCCACTTTAATTTAAAGCATAAATTCTATGGAAGCTAACAGAAAATTAGAGAGATACATATTACGTTATGACTGAAAGTCTTTATAATATTATGAGTGAATTATATGACTATCAAAATTTGAAGTTTTAAAATATTTTGAAGAAGAAGCTATTAAAGTAGGAATTGCATAAAATATTTAATTATTAAAATTTTAACGAACATTAAGATTGGCGAACCGGTTGGTCGCCAAAGACGGCTAGTAGTAAATAAATAACTAAACTCTTTCAAAATTTTAATTTAAAAAATTAGCTCAAAATAGATTATTAGTATGCTGATTAAAATAAAAATGTGTTACGATGTGAAAGTAAATTGGCCGCTTCCTTAAAGAGTTTATTATTTCACGATGGCTCAACCTAGAATGAAAAATGTATAAATCCGCCATTGTTACAAATTGATTTAAAACTTATTCAGTGCTATTCATAGTTTCGATTTAAAAATCTTTAAAAAAATACTCAATTTTCACCAGTTTGGAAATCAAACAACGGATATTTCTTCCGCTCAAGTAATCATTCTAAGCTGCAATCATCTTGCATTAAAATCTCAACAACAAGCTTTTTTCGTCTTACTTACAAGTCTAGCAATAATAATTTAAGTGGAAGCAATTTTACATGATTTTCCTTTAAATCATTTTTGCCTCTTATTTTTTTATAAGGTAAAACATTTTTTTATATAAGTATGAATAGGAAGGAAAAATTGAAAGGTGTTTTATATTCGATTCTTCTCGTTGAGATGATATCGATCAGCTCGCCTTTGGCGATCAGCTGTTTAACTGAGATAATTGGTGATATTTAATTTCAGTTTTTATTCTATAAAAATTTTATAGTAATATTTTATGCATAAATAACTTAAAAATTGTAGACTATAATGATCTTTTTATTTGTTCATTTTATTTATTTCTTTACACTATTTCTTAAAAGAATTAGGAAGAAGAAACAAACGTATGATGGCATAATCAAGATAAATGTTATGTTATAGCAAGAACTGAAATTTTACAGCAGTTACTTCACATGCTATTTGCATGGGAAAAAATGAAATATTTATTTATTCATTTTGAACTGATATCGCAAATATAGCATAAAAGTATGGGGAGGGTTAAAAAATCTAAAATAAAAAAACTGTCATTTTAAAAATATACTAATATATGCTGGAAACAAGATATATTTTCATATTACATTATACTAGCCGTCTTTGGCGATCTGCTGGTTTGCCGAGATTGCTGGTAATATAAAAGTTCAGTTAAATCGTTTAGATATAATTTCATGTCCATGAAACCTCAAATTTGTCATTTAAGTTGTGTCTCATGACGTCCGAGCGCAATTAAAAATGCAAATATCTAGTTCATTAAATTTTCGCGATACAGTAACTTCATTTTTTTTATTCGTATTGTAAACAACATAAATATTAAACAGATTTATTCTTTAACTTTCATCAATAAAATAAAATCACACGTTTATATATTTCATGAAACAACGACGACATTTTGAATTTCATGGTAACAATGTATTAACATATGGTTAGAAATTAGGCAATAAAAAATAATCTTAAAAAATTGTCAAATTTTGGGAAAAATTTGACTGTTACTTTTAAATTAGTATCATTTAAAAACACAATTGTTTACATCTTGAAGCGGTATAATGCATTTTTATGAAAAATATTTTCGGAAGTTATCGTGAAAAAAATGCCAAAATTCCGCTTAATTTTTTTATTAGATAAAATTCTAATTATAATTTCACATAAGAATCTCAAGGTGGTAACATAAAAATAAAATTTATCTGATAGAGACGATATTTAAATTGATGTGTTAAAAAGTTAAATAATATAGATTCATGAGACATTGAATTCTATTGGAACTATGCTCAATGCTATGAATATAAGATTTTTTTTAATGTTATATTATCAGTAAATTGTAGGCTCGCTTAATTTTCTAATTGTTGGTCGTTAGAAAAATATAATAGCTAATGATGCATAAGAATTCTGAAACCAATAAGAGAACTTTAATTCACTTCATTAACTCCCAGATTCCAACAGCGAAATCCATCCAACTAGTTTTCTAAGATATATTGACATTAATATTAATAATAATAATAATGAAAACAGAGGAGACCGATAGAGTTTTATAATACAGTGGTGGAGGACGAAAGCCAAGGTTACGTAATACAATAGTGTGAACCAGTTGTTGAACTGACCTCATCTCGATCCCTCCCAGTAGTGGTGTGATCACGTTCACCCGCTTGTGACCCAATACCTAATAAGCGCGTGGGCTGTAAAGCTGTCAATATAAACAGTGAACTGTTGAAAGGAATTCAGATTCTCCAACGGTGAAGGAATCTGAACCACAGTTCGATTCCAACAGACATCTTTGGTCATGGATGATAATTAAAATGCAGCGACAGAAATCCTATTATGACTAGGATTTTCAGAAAATGTCATTAATGTACTCGTTTATAAGAAAAATCTTCTGGAAATATTATAATAAAAGATATATGTTATTATTATTTCATATTTATATCTCTCAAGAAACCAAAAGAAAGAAAATCCAAAAAAAGTAATCATCCCTAATATATGCGTCACATTTTTCGTTAGCATCAATAGCAAAGAACCTGCGTGACTTGAGTTGTATTCTCATGGCCAAGAGTTCAGCTGGCGCCTGACTGACAGTTCGTAAAACCTGACCCAAGATCAAAAGGATAATTATGTATGAAATGCTTATTAGAAAAATAAAATTCCTGAATAACATATTTCCAGTCAAAGTCACATGTACGTGTTGATTTTAATGTATTTTTATTTGTAAATTTCACACCTATTTTATTAAGGAATTTAATGAAAAAACATGGAATAGCAAACAAAAAACGTGCATATTTTTCATAAACTATTCCTTGGATATATTCCTTACTAATATACAATTACTAAAAAAGAGCAACTTGTTATCTTTTCTATTTTTTTTATATTTATTTTAATCTGGAATTTGTAGATACTTGCATCTCTCTGGAATTTAAATTATAACAAACTATTTCTAGAAAATTAACTATCATAGAAATTTTTTTATTTAAATCGTATATTGTAGCTTCGTCACTAAAAATTTCCATTAACATAAATCCTTTTTAAATAAGATTTATCTTCCTATGAAAAAAGCAAGAATAATGATCAATTTACAATATTAAAAATTTCTAAAGAAATATTATTTAGAAGCTCATGAAAACTCTAGAAGCATTTAGAGAATGTATAAATGTCTTAAGCTCATGATTATTTAGTTATTTATCTCTCTCTTCTGATGATAATGGCTAAGATGACACAGCTATCTCATCTGTGGCAAATTGTAATTACACAGAAGGATATAGGATTGAATAAGACTCATATTATTTTAAGCAGGGAGGGGAAAAAAGGGGAGGAGAGAGATGTTTTAATTTAGAGTTTTTGCAACTGGGGAGGTGACTGACCCTCCATCACTTAAGTATCTGCACTTCCAGGAAACTGAATAATCATGAGCTCAATCATCAATGAAAGAATAATGTTACCATTGGATACTTCAAGTTCTGTTTATTAATGAAACTCATAAATTAAAAAAAAATTAATAATGAAAGGTTGCCGATAACGTTCATTATCGAAGTGGTTTCAGCGGCTAGGAGCTTTTAGAAAACTAATTGCAAGAATGTGAGATACAATATATCCACTTGATCCTGATACCCAACAATGAATATTATATCCACCTAACGACAATCAATATTACAAAATACTATTGTATAAGATTTTATTTTCCGAAAAAAAGTGAATTACAGAGACTTTACTCTATATCATAATACTGATGTCGTTTCTACCAAACAATATAAGAAAAAAAAATACCTTGGAATGGGTCAATAAAACGGACAAATTTTATGTTAAGTAGTATTACACATTTCGATTTAAATGTGCGCTTTCAATATAAATTAAATATCTGAATACAACAACGAAATCAATGATATTTAACATCTTTGAAAGACTACAGTCAAAATAGTATTTGAGCAATTATAGTCAACTATCAAAATCTGCTGAATTGAAGGGGAAATTATTGACTGCCTCAGAAATTATTGTCAGTGCGAGTATAAGAGATCGCAAAAAGAATATGAATAACCATACCACAGATTTATGGAATTTTCCTTTTATGCTCTTATAAATTCATTTTGATACCACAATAATTTTATTTATTTAAAAGTAATGTAAGTGCATGATAAAGTTATGCAATTAATTGAATTTCATATCAATTGTTCAGAAAGAGATATAAGTGCAAAAATATATATGTTCAAAAACTGAATGCAGGAAAAAGAAATATTATCTGTTTCTTAAAGTCGTTGTTTAATGCAATTCGAAATTTAGAAAATATTAAATCTCTACAAGTATAAAAATAAATATAACAATAAAGACTATAAATATTGATTTTAAATAACTGAATTTAATTTTAATAAACTTGGATTTTTTATCAGTAAGATGATATTACATTGCATATGACCAACTTTTGAATATTGCCCAATATATAAAAAACGCACCTTCAATTTAAATTTCTGTTCTTATTTTTAGTATAAAATATCATATGCATTATTCTTCAATAAATAAGTAGTTAGAAAAGTCACTAAAAAATTGCGAATATCAAATAGTTCAAAACAACTTCTCTGTGCCAAATTTTTTTTTCGCGGAATGAAAATTTAAAGGATAAAAACTCATCTATAAATATTAAATTGTGTTTATTTGTTCTTTTTGTCTTTAAAAGATAAAAAAATCGCTTTATTGAACTTCAGATCTCCGCAAAACCTCACGAAAAGATTAGCAGACCACAATTTAAAGAGTCCTTGCAACAAAAAGTCTTATTTTCAATAGCTAAGCGCAAAAAGTAGCATCGAAGGTTAAGTTTGGTGTCTTAAACGTCAGTCAACCTGAACAATGAAACACTTCCGACCTTCCCCATCTATCTAAAGTGTCAAAAGTGGCTCTCGAAATTTTGACACCAAAGAAAGAAGGGGGCAAGGAGATTCCTTGAGGCTAGTGGATGAACTCAAGTGACTGATAAGCATCAATAGCAAACTTGAGTACTGGCTAATAGTTTTGAAACGAATAAAAATGAATTATTTTAATCGAATGTGTAGAATTTTGACAACTGTTTTAAAGCTCTTTCTCTTCTTCGATTTCTCAGGAATCGTTAGAGGGTAATGATTAATTTATATTTTTTGTTCGCAATTCTATTCGAAAAATAACCCTTCATTTTGAAATATAGCACACAAAAAGATGAATATTACTTTGAATTAGCAGGAAAAGAATTTTCAAATGTTTTGAATAATGAAATGCGATTTTTCTTCAATTAACTCGAAACATGATACAACTCACATCAGAAATTGCCTCGCGTCATATACAGAAGATATTAAAGATACCTTGAGTGTCTACATGTCAGGCATTATGTACGCTTGATGAAATCAACATCGTGGCGCAACTAAAGCATAATGAGAGCGGTTGCTCACTAGCTTTGGTGCGAAAATGGCGACAAAATTCCATAACAAAAATAATCGATGCAGGTGCTAAATATAAAAAAATGGTTACCATGAAGAAAAGGATTATGTCCTGCGAAACGTTTCAAAATCAAAAAAGCAAGCTCCGCTACAAGAGAAATAATAACTAATTTAGGAAAACCGTGCCTTCAATTATCAAGATGATTTTTTCGCAGTAAAACGGTCAGAGGTTAAAAGGTTCTATTAATTATTGGCGAAAAAATTTTTTGCAAAAATAATATTTAAATTAATTTAAATTTATACAAATTTTAAGAAAAGCATAATTTTCTATGCATTATTAAAAATCTGTTGAAGATAACCCCCCCCCCCTCCATTCCCAGTTTGCACATTACTGCAAATCTTTCATAATACATACTATCGAAGTCTGTCTTTCTTTTATTATTCCAAATTCTTCGTACAAATTCTCTTTTAATTCGCAAAAAATGCAACAATATACCAAATCTGTGGTGCAAGCAGTCATTCACAAATGAACTCACGGTACGTTAATCAGAATTATAAATTTTATTTCACATTTCTTGATAAAAAAAAATCATGGTTACCATGTACGAAATTAAACTAACAAGAAAATAAGATAGCTCAGTGAGGGAGAAGGGAAATATTGAAAAGGGGCCGGTATGTAATATAGGTTGTTTTTAGAGCGGAGGTTACACGCGCCCCACCCAAACAAAAATATATATATAACCACTTGATACAAAAAACGTCGATCATCTCGCTACCTCCACCCGAAAAAAAATATAGAAAAGGTAACACTGTGAGTAACCTGACATTTAAAAATTAACGTCACCCAACGATTTTCAATTTTGATTTCGGTCATTTCAAGGGGAGCTTATACAATAATAAAATTCGAAATGTTAATAAGCTGGAGAAAAAACGAATTCAAAAGTACATGCCGCACAATTACCAGAAAATAATGTTTAAACGTCTCTTTTTATATTTATGCTTAGTATCTAAGCATTTCGATATTCTATAAATATACTGAAAATATTTTAAAGTTATAATATTTGTTATCAAATAATGAGTTTGGCTGAAATCTCTGGTAATAAAACTAAAGGGAGGGATCTCTCCGAAACTTTTCCCTATACTATTTAATATTATATTTCATTAATATTATATTTATGTGTTATAAAATGCATGCCTTGGAGAACAACAGGCGCGAAAGAACCTAATAACGTGGGATTTTAGGCGGTTTTTTTTTTTTTTTTTTTTTTTTTTTGGCGATAAATTGCTAAGATGCGGTTATTACAAAAAAATTTCAAAATCGAATGTGTATTTTGTATGACTTTTCTTGATCGATTGATGCTAAAATTGGATCAAGAATTACAATAGTTACAAGATCACATACCAAATTTCATTAATTTAGGCCAGTGCGTTGTTGAGTTACACGTCCCATTTATAACAGACAGTCAATACTTCGACAGATTTTATTCATAATTTGACAAAGATGTACATTTTAGATGCTAAACTGTGAACCAAATTTCATTTAATTGTTGTTTTAGAATTATTACATTTATATGATGCAATAGTACTGATCGACAGACGGTCCACCCTTAAAGAATTTAGTTCCAAAATTGATACATATTTACAGTTTAGATGTTAAATCTGATAGAATATCAAATTTTACCAATTTACCTCTCTTCGTTTTCAGTTATCGTATTAATTTACCTTCGGACAGTCAGGCAGACAAACATCATCTGAATGCATCTTGTTCAAAATTAGAAAGAAATCTACAAATTTGATGTAAAGACCATAGATCAAATTTCGTCCTTTTTGTTCAAAGCATTTGTTAGTTACCGTGTTCAAAGGCACACAGACATAATTCCAAAAATGTATTTTGGATTCAAAAGCATCTGAAACAGATTCATGAAAATCTCGAGTTTGAATTTTTTGACGAGTGAAATATTTTATTTTTATATTCTTCACATAAGAAAGTAAAAACTTGACAAATTCTGAAAACTTCAGAGTATTGGTAAATTTCTTGTTCGATTAAAAATTTAAAGATTTTCATGTGTTGTAAAAAAAAAATCATTGGCTGATTATCTTCACTTCATTGTAATAAAATAATTCAATATTCATTCTATAATAATAAATTCTGGATTCTCCAAATGTAACTCTCTCTCAAAGAAAAAAAACACATTCTAACTCAAACATGAATACGACTTGTTTATTCTAGGTAATGCGAGGAAATCATAAGAAGAACACAAAAATTCCAAATACGGCCTTACTAAGTCTTTATGATTAAGTTAAGCAGGTTATGCTATTATTCACGAGCTTATAGCTAATTCCAATTTCAACCTAAGACAAGAAATAATCTTTGGAAACAAACCATAGATACGAAAATTTCAGAAATATAATAAGTAAGGAAATATTGATACATTTGCTTTTAAGTATTGTAAACTAAATTAATTAAAATATTTTATAAAAGTTTTTTTAATGCTGGTAAAGCAATCATTTCATGTCAACTAATGATAGTATTTTTAAATTGATTAGAAACAGTCAGTTCAACTCATGTCTTTTTATAAACACTGTATTTGAATGCCACAACATCAATCATTTGATGTCAACTAATAATGTTGTATTTAAATTGATTAGAAACAGAAAATACAAAACCATGCTTTTTTATTTAAAACAACTGTATTTGAATTCTGGTAAAGCAATCATTTGATGAAAAATAATGATGGCGTTTTTAAATTGATTAGTAACAATAAACAAACCATGGATTTAACCAGAAGTATTTCAGAAGAGAGAAATAAAGCGAAGTTATATGCAATGCTCAATATTATTTAAATCTGTTGTATAAACTAATCTCTTATTTATTGAAGTATTTGGTATCTTTCACATATATTTTTTTAATACTGAATGATTCAATGACTGGAAAGTTTGTTATCCTTTTTTTATTGCAACAAAAGAATAGCTAATTAAAGAAATGTCAACTACAGAAATTATAAGTTTTAAAAATGATATATATAAAAATAAAGTCTAAAAGAAAACTCATGGTAAAAAAAAATTACAACATTTCCTGACGATTAGTATACTTTTTAACCTGTGTTACAACTTATATTATAAAGCTGTGTAATCAGAACTCTGTTATGCATCCAGCTTCCAAGTCAGAAAATTTTAAAGGAAAAAATCATTAAAAAATATCGACAAATATGACAGCCAATGCACGCTTTTTTTACACACAAAAAAAACTTTTTTTAAATGATTTGAAGAAAATAAAATTTTACCACTTCCCTCTACCATTGTATCTTCTAATTTCATAAGGTTTGGAATTATAAAAAATTAAAAAGATGTATGAAAATGCAACTTTATTCCAATAAAGTGTCATTCATATGTTTAGGTAAAAAAGCAGTTGGAGGTTGGAAATTACTTTTCAGACCTTAACTTCTCAGAAATGTCAACAATCGAAACTCTTTCAGTACAAAAGGTATTTGTTATGACAATGCGACGATTCATATTACTGGAATCATCCTTACATCTTGAATAGTCAGGTAGTTGTGGAAAAACAAAAATGCCAAATGTCTATCATTTCTACTACTCTCTGAGCTGGATAGTTTATCTAAAACTCGGTGTAAATCTTTGCCCTCATTGGAACAAATCACTAACCTGCTAAAAAATAGATAATGCATATGCACAAAACGGTCGACGAAATAATACATTAATCAATTTGAATTCTAGTGCCCATAGCGGGAGAAACTGTACAAAAAGTTTTCCGAAGTCGTATCATGAGAATAAAAGTAATAAGTATTCCTAAAAGGAATCTATTTAAACATATAAAAAAAAAGAAGGAGAAGAATTAAGATGCAAAGAAACAAATTGTTCTAATTTATAATTTATTGTATCTAAGATCTTTTTTCATTATTTTTATCAATCCAACTTTTAAAATTAAAAAAAAATATTATGGACGAGACGAGGGAAAGGAATCAGTGGCCCACAAAACTGAAAATTCTAATTGCAGCCTCACTCTATTTTAATTACTGAAAGAGAAAAAAACGATTTGAGTATTACATCTAAATGAGCAGTAACTTTCAACCTGGGCAACCCACATCCTTAAGGGTGTCTAGCACGATATCAAGAAAGTTCTCAAACAATTAAAAAAACAAAGCTGTCAAATCCGTTTATCTTTAAGAAAATGGGACATTATCAATTTAATACCATATATATTTCTGCTTTCATTATCCAGCAAATTACAGTTAGAAGA
The DNA here is from genome assembly GCA_026543865.1 of Argiope aurantia. Taxonomy (NCBI): domain Eukaryota; kingdom Metazoa; phylum Arthropoda; class Arachnida; order Araneae; family Araneidae; genus Argiope; species Argiope aurantia. Next base: position 280,288 of record JAPMOR010018816.1, on the reverse strand, counting down.
ATTTCTATATAAGGAGTACTTCACACAGATAGGCATTGGCGTGAATGTGATAAAATGTTAAAATAATATTAGAAAAGCAAATACGCCTGAAGTTCAGAACACGGCTTCTTAAAAATTTTCGCACCCCAATTTCCTTTTGGAGAGAAAATTTCGCATTTATTTTAAAACAAATTTTTGCATATTACCACAAATGCACAAACGAGAAGAAGAAAGTGTATTCATAAGTGTTGATAATTATTAACAAAAAAATGTAATAAAACTACATTGCAGAGATATATTAAATCCTGATGTCATTGAAGTGCTTGTAATAATTATAAAAAATCAATATAGCTCTACAGTAAAAATATGAGATTCTAATTAACGTTTAAAATCAAAGATTTAAAAAAAAATGCATTTCTAATACCGAAAAATTTGACAGATGAACGTTCTGTCAATGACTTCGCGATCCCATAGTTATTGTACATGACTCCATTTAAAATCGTGATTCACAGTTATAGCAGAAAGTTGACTTTTATCTATAGCTCCATTTATTAGAGCACTGAATCTAAGAATGTAAGAATATACGCCAAAGAAAAATAAGAATAAAAAGAAAATGTTTTATCACTTCCATTACTCTGATTTATTATGTCAATAAACCTATTATTTCTCGCTAAAGTGTCATCTCATATTATGTGCCGTAATAAGATCTAGCCTATTACGACACTGGAATAGTACACAAATCGTACATTTTCCTTTGCTATATATTGAATAAAAACATTTTTCAATCAAGAATTTTAATGTACTAATATATTTTTTTTTATTTCTCTACATTTTGTAAACACTACTCTACAGTGATTTTCAGGATCTTAACGACAGTCCTTAAAAACTTCGAAACATTAGCATCTTTTTAGCATGATTGTTAGAGATTCACAAATAGAGAATCAATAATAAAAATTA
>JAPMOR010018816.1:148647-279342 GCA_026543865.1 Argiope aurantia | reverse complement strand
ACAATAAAAATGACTATTGTTAGTGTTCGTAGCCATATTGCAGAACTATGTATAATGTTATGGGACAAGTATTAGTTAGAGATTCATAAATAAAGAATCAAAACAATAAAAAATTACTATTGTTAGTGTTCGTAACTATATTGCAGAACTATGTACTACTAGCGACAAGTATTGTTAGAGATTAATAAATAGAGGATCAGCAATAAAAATTACTAGTGTTAGTAGCTACATTGCAGAACCATGTACAATTAGCGATAAGTATTTATCGCAAATACGCATGAGCCTGTAATAGGATTACCATAAGATTTTAATAGCAAAAAAATTCCAAGACACCATGTATGAATTTTAAAAAATACACTAATAAGCATGGAAAACTAATTCATGAAAAATAGAAATACATATAGTTAAAAAGCTATTTTTATAAATTTAATGTGATGTTTTAATTGTTTCCTGAATCACACTTGTTAAAGTACATAGTAGTATAAAATAGATAGTATAATAGAAATATTCACTGTTGAAGGAAGTTTCAGTGATCCCATTCATAATTTTACTTGATTCCACTTCATGGAATCCATAAACAAGGTAGTGGCGTAGCGGCGGTATTAATCCGTTTACGTAAATTTTTATAACCAAATATGATGACGGACCAAAAAATTGATTCAATGTAACGGACCCATTTACTCATTATATGCTGCTAATGGCAGCAAAAAGCGAAAAAGTCTTATTACACCCTAAACGGCAGTAAGCCTAGCTGCACCAATGAGATAAGCAAGCCCTGTTATATACAAATACAGAAAAGTGGTCAGCAATGGTTGCCATTTTAGCAATTCGTCTTATAAATCGGGTCACAGAAAAAACCCAGACTTCCCTCTCTTTTTCTTATTGTGAATAGAAACTTAAGAAGGTAAACGATGACGTCATCCCGAGAGTGAGTCACAGACTTGCTTTCTTCTACTGACCTTGCACCCAGAGGGATACTTGGATGTTCAGAAGCGCGATGAGGTACGGCATTCTCTTGCTTTAAATAAACCCGGAAAAAGCGTAACACATTACGAGACAGATTTTAAAAAGAGTAAATTTTGAAGGCACTTTGTACAGAGAAAAGATGTTTTAAGGATTTTTTTTTCAAAAATATGTGACAATGTGTTGTTGAAGGAAGTGTATTCAGTCATAGCGATCTGAAAAAGAGAACACGAGGAAGTGTATATTTACATAATTTGTATAATTTTATTTTTAAAATAAAATGTAAGAATTATCGAAAATAAATAAACCGCATTCGATGTTAAGGATGTTTTCACATGAAATTTTCTGCTTTGAGATAGTAAACTCAAGTAATCGTAAACATTTCACTCAAAATTTTCTTAATAAATTAAATTATATGCCGGGAGGAATCGTTTTTGCATATGATTTCATTTAAGATCAACAGTTATCGATTAATTCGTTTTTTAAAGTTATAGGATAACTTAATTTTTTTTTAATTTGTCAGAGAATTTATTTTATAGAAAAATAAAAAACATTATATCAAGCGTTTTTGTAATCTAAAAGCAAACAGTCTTAAAAAATTTTTTAAGTTTGTTTAATCAATACTTATCCAATCTAAAAAATCATAACGTTATGATATGTTCAAACAAATGCTTCGCTTGCTTCAATTTTTTTCCTTTATCATGGCAGAGTCTAAGGGCTAGGGGATATAGATGCCCCAGATATCATGGAGACATACATGCATTCACTTTTTAAAGTCAAATATGACGGAAGGCGATAAAATTATGCCATTGCACTTACTAGCTGTTGATTACCATTAGGAGCGAAAAAGGATATAATATCCGGGCATGTCATTTATTTTCACTAAACCCCTGATATATGTTTCAATAGACACAATCAAACTTGCTAACGAAAATAAAACGCAGAAAACAAACATAAACACACACACACACACACACACACACACACACATCTTAAATTTAAAATACGTTAATTTCTAATTACGAGAAATGCCGTTTATTCGAAACACATTTTGTAGTTTTGAGGGAAGTATCTGTAATTCACTTTCTCCTTAACAGCATCTGCAAAAAATATTATTTATTCATGTACACTGAATTCAGTGATCAGAGCATATTATTTAAGCCACGAGCATTTGCATTTCAAAATCTGGAAATGTCAAATTTATAACCTTTGCATTTTCGCCAGTCTATAGTTTTTTTTTTTATTGCAAATGTTTCTTAAGTAGGATGCAATAAACAATCAAAATTTTAAAATTGTTCAATCTGAAATTTCATCTCAAAAGAGTGGTTTCAAAGTGGTTTTCAAGTGGTTTCCATTTAAAGAAAGGGAATTAGGACTGTATGCAATTATGAAAATAAACAGGACTAAATGCAATGAATTAAATAACAATTAAAGTACATTAAGAGCATGAATACTGATAAAATTAAATGAAGAAAAATCATTTAAAAATCTTACAAATCACAAATGAATGTCAAATTAAAGTAGAATAAAATTAACATTTAGGTTTCCTAAATTTGACATAAAATTAGTTAACTAAATGTTAACATAAATAAGTTAATTAATTTAAATATTTTTTTAAAAAATTATCACGAAACACATCAGTTTAAACTGTACACAATAACCTACAGGAAATAAAGCTAAGAGGAAATAAATATTTTATTGCCATTTTCCCCCATCGAAAATTGAATAAAATTTGAATATGAAAATAAAGATGATAGCCATATTTTAATATTCATCAAAAGTACCAGAAAGCGGACAAACCCGAAGAAAAATTTACAACAGAAGATGAAAATGGATGCCGAATAATAAATGGGGATAAACAGTAATGTATCTCGTCAAGGGATGATATAAAGAAGGCAAAGAAACATTCGCCTCTCTCTCTTTACTGAGAGAATTAAGGGCGTTTTCCTCTCCTTTTCATTCTTTGTGGCAGGAGGAAGAGAGAAAGGAAATTTAATTATGTTGAGTTCTACTTCTTCAGTTTGTATCCATAGAAGTGGGGTCATAAATGCGGAAACATATTCAGAAAGTAGTATTTACGAAACGGAGTTAGAAAAATTTAAATAGCAACGCTTAATGACATGCACTGAACAAAGGCAGGTGACATGCACAGTGAAAATCGTCTCAAAAATAAAGATTTACAAAGAAGTGTTTTGGAGAAAAGAAATAAGAGCCGTCAGACAAATATAAAATATTCAAATGAAAATCTTTTGCAAAATAAAAATTTACAAAGAAGTGTTCTGGGGAAAAGAAATAGAGGTGTCAGACAAATATAAAATTTTTTGATCTGCTAAGCACGTTTCAATTGTGTATTAAAAAGCTCATCTTCTATGCCCGTCAAATAAAAGAGTTATGATAAAAGAAATTATAAATGAAAGATAAATTATATTAAAGAAACGGAACACAAGGAAAGTCTTACTACCTTACATTATAAATAAAACATACGCATAACAGAAATATAAACAATGAACATCATTTAAATATTATCTTTTTTAGTTCTTTATTAAATGACACTTTATTTCTCAACTATTATCAGCAAAATACTTTACACAAATAATAGTAAATGATAAGACAATTATCATAGATAAAAGAATGAATACAAGACACTTAAGGCGGAAACTTATACGAAACATTTTGATACAAAGAAACAAACGGTTCAAAAGAAATAAATAAGACTACTTGTTTACTCATGCACATTTTCCTACTTCAATGTAGATATTTGAAGAAAAGAATTAAAAAGGGACAATTTGCCTCAAAAACTTTCAACAATTCTTATTGGCAAAATAAAAGAAGCACTTTTGCTTATAAAAAAGTAATGTCAACATTTAAATCAGAAAAAAGTAACTGCCTTATTTCACCCAATAATCTAGCTTCATTCTAATTCACAAGAAAAGCAATCTAAATAGGTTAGAGAGAGATAAGAATATATCCTTTTTCTGAAGTGTTATTGCAGTAAAATCAGAATAAACAAAAATCAGTTTTGAATAGCAATAGATAAATTATTGCTTTGAATTTTTTCCCTTCAACCAAACGTACGATAAAAAAAAGGGGGGGGGGAATTCCCTGGCAGGCAAAAGAAAAGCAATTATTAATAAAACAAAACAAAAAAAAACAATTTTAAAAAATGGTTTGTATATAGGTATTTTATTTAATAGTTTAAAGTTTCAAAACATAACAATTAAAATGAATTTCAAAGTTTTAAAAATTTAACTGATAAAAATAAACTTTTTATTAATCCACAATGGGTGTTCTAAATCGTGAATTCAAATGGCTTCAAGCACTTAGACATTTTTTTTAATGTAGAGCTTATATCACAAATATCCCAAAAAGAATAGCTTAAGTTAACTATGTAGAAGATATGCAAGTGGGCATTCGAAATATGTTAAACTTTATTCTTAAAAATTTATAATAACTGAACCAATTATTGTAACAAAAAGAAATTCAGATCATTTTTTTGTCTTTATTTAAATTTATTAACCTAAAAATAAACTTATTTTACTCAGTATTTCATAATTCCTATGAATCGCACTATGAAATATTTACAGGCAATTTTTCGAAAACTTGTCTTATACCGAGTAATCCCGAAAATTCTATAACTACTACTGCCGGTTTAAATCTGTATTTAAAAATAATAATAAATAAATATATTTTTAAATAAAATAACACATTTTACAAAACAGTGTAGTTTTCGAGTAATCATAGAGCATGTTCATAATAAGTGAATTTCACACAGCATATAAGCGCCATCACAATATAAATAGTCGAATAAACTGCAGCAATATAATAATAATAATAATAATAATAAAAAGAAATATATCGAGAACAATATCGAATCGCGTAGTAACTACGACATCCGCTGTTGTTATCAAAAGAGAATTTCAGTTCATACAAACCGATTCGACTCACATTTATTCCAAATTTGCACAATAAAATACGTTTTCCGCGTCCATTAAACTAAAATGACAATGGAACGAATGGTTTGTTACTGCACTGCGATTCGCAGAAACTTGGCAAGGAAAAATAAGTTCGTTGGTTGTTTGCGAGTGTATGACCTTAGCGCGTCTACATCTGGTGTCTGTTATTTTAGACATTTTGGCACGGTCTTCGAACCTGGGGTGCTACGGCAGCGAAAGGGCAGGAAGACAAAGATCTCAGTAGGAAAACGTTTAAGAATCGAAGGCGTGGGTTGACTTGTTAAGTCACAGAACTCGCCATAAATTTCAAAATAAACATAGCATATACAAATAGCTTATCGTCATCGTTAACTGTTCAGTGAAAATGAAGGGTTTTAAAGTAGTCATTTAAAAATGGAGCATCTATTTTTAAACAATTCCTTAGTTTATTTATGCATAGATGTAGTTTCCAAATGTCTGTAAGATCAGTAAAAGATAAAAAGTGACTGAATTACATTTTTAAATGCATTTTCTACAGATGAATTATTGCAAAACTTGGAAAATATGATGCGTTCTGTTTTCAGATTCAACTAGCAAAAAGAGATGAAGAAAAAAAAAATATTTCACATTTAAAATGTTTCGCTGAAAGCAACAGATAAAATAATTAATTTTCGCTCGTAAAACATGCAAATTCTAGAAATAATATAGAATTTTTTTAGCCGTATATTTTCCGAAATAAACGGGAATTCTTCGGAAACAAATATAAGTACATACGCTCATAAAGCCTTGGTTTTGTGAAAACATTTTTTTACTTCGGCAGAAATAGAATGAAAAGATGTTTATGGATTATTTTATATCTGGAATTGGAGACATCTAAATGCTATAACTCGGCTGCAGCAGGAAGAGAAAATGATTTCAATTGCAATTTTTTATTAATTATTATTATAAAATTAAATTTGTTTTTGTATGTCCTTAAACTTCATAACACACTGTTTGCTAGTTTCTACAAAATTGCCTTTCCAATTCTTCTTTGAAAATCACAAGCATGTTTTTATGTTACTTTATGTCACTTTAAATTTTAATTTTTAAACTTTAATCAACTTTAAATTAAATCATTAGCAAACAAAATTTTTTAAAAAATTTTTAACTCCTCCAAAACCTATCTTCTTAAGGTATGCGATTATGATAAGGATGAATTTTTTTTAAAAATGCACGAAAATAGTTATATTTTTGAATATTTGCATAAAAAAGTTTGAAAAAACATCTATGAAAACAAAAAATGCTAATTAAGTAGCAAAACTTTTTTTTAATTGGAAATAATTGCCTTTTTTTTTGCTAAAAAGAGATATAAAGCAAAAATCTTTTAGTTTAACAATTTTTTCAAATATACTGCTTAAAATTTTGAAGATAGTTTCAGAAATATATGATCTAGTTCCTGAACTAAAAAATAAGCCCTGTTTCTAAATATTAGACCTCGGCAAATAAATAATCAGAAAATTTCAATTTTTTCACATATGTGAAGCACTAAAACAATTATAAAATATTTATAAAAGAGCAGATTAGTTATAATCTAGTTAAAGAACTGCAGAATATATTGAGTAATTTCTAAAAATTAAATTTAGAAACAAAATTCTAATGTTTTTTATAAAGAAACCTGTTCAAACATTAAACATATGAAATAAAAAAATCATAATTTAGCAAAAAAATTGACTTTTTAACGTGGTTACCTACTTTAAATTTTCCAATAAATAATTACTTAAGAGGTTTTCATCGGAAGCTCAACATTTCTTTCCTTGTAAATGTTTTAAATCGCAACCTCCCCAATTCAAACTATCGTTACAAATTTGTCAGTTTCAAATAAAAATTAAAAAAAATATCCTTATATAATAAGAAACAATTTATTTTTCATTCATTTCTTCTATTGCTTGCCCAATTGGCAAGTTTCCTTTACAAACACACACACACATTGGCAAGCAGTCTAAACAATTCTTCATACAGTCAGAATGCAAGCTCAGACAGTTCCTTCTCTTCCCTATTCCTGGCAGTGTTTCCACATTCTGGTAATAACCTTCCCAAGCTTCTAAGATGTGAATTTTCTCTTTGGTTTCATTCATGTTATACTGGTTTATAATAGATCATAAATTGCTGATGAACAGAAATATTATGACGGTGATGTATTGTTGGCAATATAATATTAACCACGGGAATAGTAACTCAAAATGAGTTCATGTCCTTCATCCAAAAATATTTTTTTAAAAAAATTCTTTAGTTATATCCCTTTTAATCTGTATTTAAAGTTAATTTAATAATATTTTAAAATCTGCATATGTATTATACCTTAATACTTTTCTGGTGTTTTATTTTTATATTTAACGCATAAAATTAAAGGACAAATGTTAAAAAAAACTCAAAAAGGAAAATTTTGAATACTCGATTCGAATGTTTCTCCAGTCTATAGGCATTTGCCAGCAAGACAAAATAATAAATGAGACAGAGTTGATAAAAGCGACCTTTCGACAGTTGATAGATCTGCTTTGAAAAAGTATGCATACGAGAGAAATTTATCTGAAATTTATCCGGCTGGCCATTTCTGTCTGAAAATATTTCTGTACGATCATCATTCAACTTTTTTAAAAAGATCATGCATTTTTCATTAACGATTGCTTAATTATCAAATAGACAAAGCAAACAACTGCTTAGGGATTTCGAAACTTTATTTTGTGATATTTTCTAATCTTACAAATCTATTATTTGATTTACACGAGCGACGTGCTCGAAAATTTTCGATTTCAAATTTGCTTAACTTTCCAAATATTATTAAGATTTTTTTTCTCTCAAGTCTTCAAATTTGCTGGAAAATTAGAATAAACTAGTCTTTTTTTCTTTCTTTTTTTAAGTTGCTGATTGACACACAAATTAATAATCCAAGCAAACTTTATATTTGAATATTTAGAATACGTTGATAAAAGATTTTGAAATTTCGTTATCGCTTTTTGCAATTATTTTTAAATTTTATTACATGATAATTTAAAATCAGCACAGTTGAAGATGATCCATATTAAAACCTTTTTGTTACTTCAATTTGTCAAAGTATCTGTGATTTTAAAATTGTTTATATAGATATTAAACTAAATATATAAAAATTACCTCTTTTAGAAGAGCAAAAGAGGCCCGAAACTTATGTTGTCTCAGGTCTCTTACATAGCTTAATCCAACTCTACCTTTAGCAATAAATTTATAATGTTTATGATATTATTTCAACAGATCCCAGACAATATTATTAAGGGAACAATTTATTAACTAAACAGAAATTTTCAATGCACTTGAATTCTCACACTTATTTTATTTAATAAACCGTATTATCAACTTTTAAGGCAATCCTAATTTTTATGATAAATGATATTTTTTACAGAAAATTTCATTTTTATTTATTTTTGATTCTAAAAATTTCCAATATCGAAATTGAAATTATTCAAATTATCTTTATATATCCAACGCACAATTCAATGAATGATACTAAGAAACAAATGCGAATGCGTTTAAGTCACCCGTACTCCTTGACATCCTTCCAGCCGATCGCCAAACTGTACATTCCAGCAACCCTAGGCACAGGACATACGCGCTGATTCACCGAGGGGCAACGTGCCCTTGTAAAGAGAAACGCTCCGTTGACGAAATGATCGCGCAGAGAAGGCGAAGTTTAAAAATAAATTATACGTCCCGAGTGACAACGCGAAAAGACGAACAGGAAGAGCGAACTATCTCAATAAAGACAGAAAAGGGAACTGAAAATTCAAGTGTACCTCACCGCAATTACTGAGTGACGTATGGGACTTTCGGTGCCAAAAACTTACGTGGGGCGTTTCTCTTACTTGTGACTGGGACCAAGTTTCTGAGACGGTGTAAAATTTTTTTAAAAAAAATACATAAGCAGAAATGGTTTATTTTGGAAGATTGAATTCCTCAAAATATATAAGTCAAGCATTAAGTGCCATTCGAAATAATATCCCCAACACTTACTTTGTCGAGTACTTTTTGCTAAGTAGCTAATCGACAGAATTAATTTAATTTGATATTCTAAAAGATGTCGGTTACATCAAAAGAAAATCAAATCAAATTTAAAAAAATCGCTTAAGTGGTTGCATTTTAAAAATATTATCTTTGGCAATGATTTGTATTACCATGAAAATAAATCCTCAATGAATATACACAATTATCTATATCTATACTTATAATAAAGCTCAATGTGTGTGTGTGTGTGTGTGTGTGTGTGTATGTTGGCGCTCTACAGGCCAGACCATTCAACCTACAGCTACCAAATTTGGCACGTGTACACCTTGGAGGCCGGGAATGTGCACCTGGAGGTTATTTTTTCGAATTTTTAACTAGAATTTTATTTATTTAAAAATTAAGCGAAATTTTGACGTGTTTCTGCTATAACTTCCGAAAATATTACCGCACAAAAAAGATTTTTACATGAAGTTAAAGATCAAAAATTTATCTTTTAAATGTTACTAATGTTTTAATCTTAAAATTAAATTTCTATTTTTAATGAATTTTTAAATAAATATTTTAACTATGTTTTTCAATAATTTTTTTCGTAAAAAATTAAAATTAAAATTAAGCACGTTTCGCATTTATGGGAAAAAAATAGCTTTTTTCAAAGTGTTGCCATCACATTGATTAAAGCTCCAATTAAAAATAAATTAAATCTTTTTGGAAATGAAATCTGCAAAAATATAATTTTCGGCACGTGTCTGTAAGAAATGAAACAAATATGAAATATTATTTTTTCTAAAAAAATAAATTCAAGAAAAATCATTTTATGATCTTTTACACTCTCTATACAGGGTGTTTATTTTGTCCCGGACCCATTTTGATGTTTAATGACTCATAAAATAATGAAGATATAAATAAACTTATGGCATTTATTGAAGGAATAACTCATATATTTTCCTTTTCAGGTTTGAATATTTTTACTTCTGTAAATATCGTCTGCGCGTGTGGTTAATTTCAGATAATTTCATTTTCCAGTCTAAGTATCTGTACTTTTCTAAATATCGTCTGCTTATTAATTGCATTTTTCTCTCTTTTGTTTTTGGCAACTATTGAAATGTTATGTTTACTTTTGATGTGTTTGTCCTATGTAGTACTTTTGTATGTGATGTTTTATTCGAGCGGATATTAAGGAGAATGCATATACCACAAGAGAAAGCACATATTTTATGGTGATTTTAGAGTTAAATTCCAATCAACTAAATCACTGACTTTTAAGAGTTACTTTCCAATTACTTAAACTGACTGATTTATGAAAATTTGGATATCATTGTTCAATAAAAAAAGGACAATTTTGGATTTTCCATCGATCGCTTCAAAGAAAATACGTCAATCAGCGCGCAGGTTTCTCAAGGCTAATTGGCCTAAGATTATGAAAATGTTGAGTTTTTCTAAATGTTGAACATTCAAAACATCATAAATAAGTCTTAGTTGATCGTGGAAAATAGAAACATTCATTCATTCATTTATTTAAAATTTGGTGTGTCCAGAATATTTCTCAGAATATGATAACTTATTGCATTAAATTTAGACTTCATAATTTTTGAAATACATTTATAGGCCGAAATAAAATATTATTATTGATTTCATTTCAATCCTTTTGAAAGCAAAACTAAAAACTGAATTTTATGCTGAATCTGAGAAATTTTTGTTGAATTATTCTTTGAGATATTACATAAATTATGAAAAATATTTTATAGTTCACATAAGACTTAAATACCGAGCGATTATGTTTGCAATGCTCATATTCAATAATAATAATAAATAAATAAATAACAATAAAGATGATAAATAAAATAAAACGCTTGGTTTTATTAAAAAATATCTTTATATTAATTGCAATTTCATCATTTCCACTTTAAATTAAAGTTGAAGTTTCACCGGAAATGACTACAAATTAGCAAAATATATATAGTAAATTGAACGAAACGAGCTAAACAGTATAAGTTTGGTAAGACTATCAAAATTTGAAGATTAAAAATGTTTTGTTTGAGAATCCTTTAAGAGACCAGTTACTTAAAATATTTAATTGAAAATTGTAGCGAGCGGTAATACTGGCGAACCGGCTGGTCGCCAAAGGCGGCTAGTTTAGTAATAAAAAACGAGCGAGGAGGATTAAATTTTAATGACTTGTTGTTTCTTTACCGCCTGGAAAATTTTAATCAGATGGCGACTCAGAAAAAAATTGCACAAAGAAAGTTGGTGTAGTATTAAAATGGTCTTAATATAAGCGTTTCATTTTGAAGAAAATAAAACATTTCACACTTTATTAAATTCTCAATTTTTTTTCAAAAGATATGTTTATGATACTTTCCCAAATATAAGTATCCAAAATAAAAAAATAATAGCAGCGAGCAGAATATACTTTTGTATACACTTTTCAAACATCACATATGAAGTTATTATTTTAATCAACGGTGAATTTTGAATCAGATGCTGCGACAAATGTGATATTAAAGATTGTAGACAAATTTGTAAGGAACTAAAATTAGATAACTATTATCAGCAATATTAGTGCATTTTATCAATAAACGTAATTGCAACTATTTCTAATTTGCCAAATTTAAAATACATCTTAATGTGATCCAAGATAATATACAGTGGCTCCCAGAAGTGTTCGTACACTAAAGAAATTTGCAGAAATTGTGTTCTATACTTCTTAATAAAGCATTTTATTAGTTGGGTTTTTTTAATTAGCATCTTTAAATAGTTCTTAATAAAACTGAACAAATATTTTTATAAAAAATCAAGTAGTATTGTTCTAAAAAATAAATAAATAAAAAATGTCACAAAATTAAAACACAAAAGTCTTCGTACATCCAAACATTATTTATTTAAATTCATCATAAAAATATCTTTTGGGGCTTATTTTTCTTCTAATTGAAAAATACACTAAAATCGTTTGATTTCAGTATTTAATATCACAATTATTTATTCTATTTACTTTATTCTTAGATATGACGCGCATTCGTAAAGAAACGAGTTTAGACGTACGAAAATTAATTATATTTCATTTTAAAGCTGGAAAAACAATTAGAGGCATTGCAACTATAACTAATCTACCTCATTCAACGGTGCAAAGCATAATAAAACGTTACAGAGAGGGAAAAAGGATTGCAAACAAGCCTCGTAATGGTCGCTCTCAAATTCTGTCAGCTAGAAGTCAAAGAAATATTGCGAGTAAATTTCTAAAAAATCCACGTCTGAGTGCAATCAAGTTTACTTCACAATATAATGAATCAAATGGAACTTCTATTTCCTGTGAAACTATTCGTAGAATTCTTCAGAATGCTGGTATACATGGCCGCTCTGCACGAAGAAAATTCTTTGCAAGTCAGAAGAACAGAATTGCTAGGCTTAAATTTGCCAAATCTATGATAAACCAGCCAGAGAGCTATTGGAATGGTGTCTAATTTGCAGATGAAAGTAAGTTTAACATCTTTGGGTCGGATGGGAGAATCATTGTATGGAGAAAAAAAAACCCGAAGAACTTTATCCCAAGAATATAGTTGGAACAGTAAAACATGGCGGTGGAGGTGTCATGGTTTGGGGGTGTATGTCAGCGGCTGGAGTAGGCAATTTAGTATTCATTGATGGTATAATGGATCATAGAGTTTATATAAATAATCTCAATAATAATTTAAAAGTTTCAGCACAAAAATTGGGCATTTTAAACAACTTTGTGTATTACCAAGACAACGATCCTAAGCACACGGCCATGAATGTTCGTCTTTTTTGCCTCTATTATTGCCCTCAAACCCTTAAAACAGCAGCTCAATCACCGGATTTAAACCCTATAGAACATGTTTGGAAAGAATTAGAGGTGCGAATAAGAAGTCACGACATTAAATCGAAAATTCAACTGAAAGCAGTAATGATCGAAGAATGGAACAAGATCGGTGCAGAAGTAACGGACGTTTAGTTAAATCTATGCCCAAACGTTTAAAAGCTGTTATAAAGAATAAAGGATATCCTACTAAATACTGAACATTAGGAACAATTTTGTGCAATTTTATTTATAGTCATTTTTAAAAAAATAATTTGCATGGTAATTAAAATTTATTCTTCACTGCTTTATTAAGAACTGTAAAAATATGCTATGAAAAAATTTTCATGTAAAAATAAGAATATATAATGGTAAATAATGAGGGTTTTAATTGATTCTTGTTGGTGTACGAACACTTTTGGGAGCCACTGTATATATATATATATATATTTACTTAAATATATTTACTTACTAAGAGGCAATTAAATTCTTGCACAACTACAATTAGCACAGGCTCAATCTTAACAACCACATTAAATAATAAAAGAGAATCAGATAATTAATTATCCATCCAGTCAGATTTTTTCTTTTATTTACCTTATAGATCTAACTTACTGTAACAGCAAACTTGCTGTATCTAGATAAATGAACTCATTTTTTGGCACCTTTTCTAAAATTTGTCGAATTAAATGTAGTAAATAAATTGCAATTTTGCTTTTGAGGAGGAAGAACTCAACAAAATTGATGAACATTGGTTTTATATATTTTTTGTTCTTCGCATTATGCCAAAGTTTGTCATTGTTAATTGCGAAGTAGTAATAAATGTTTTGCGTGCTAAGAAATGACGATTATGAATTGCCACTACGAAAAGTGAGAGAGAAAGTAGTTAATCACGCTTTATGCGGAAATTCATTATAGAGCTACTTAATAAATTGGATTGATAAAATGTATAAAGAAGTTAACAAAATGAAAACTAGCAAGAAATCAATTTGTTTTAGAAACTGATTTATTACACAAAAATTGTTATAATGGTTTTTTTTAATTGAAAACAATATCGACAAAAAACTGGATTTAATATAGTTGCAATGGTTCGAATCTGTATACATTTCAGAGGAAGAAAGAAAACATTTGAAGATAAAATGCTTCTTGTTACCAAATGTGCATTTCAGATATCAAATGTTTCGTTGATTTTAATATATATCATACGTTAGTTACAATATATAACAACATTATAGCACATAGTATAAGTAAACATATTCGGAGAATGATACTCGTAACACAAGAACAATAATATTTATGCAAAAGAAATAAAATAATCGAAATGTTTTCAAAACAAAAACATTTCTTTCACATTTTTATCGTTAAAAATTAGTATCTACTAATTCAATTATATATTTTTCATCAAATCTATAGTTTTTAATAATTAATGCTACGAACGAAGCCTATAAATGAGAACCATTACAAACTTACCAAAATAGATTCTGCACTAACTATCTCGCAGTACCCGAAAAATTAAAGTATTCATGTTATAGAAAAATTCTACTAAATGCGGAATGACTCATGAAAAATAAATTAAATGTACAATAAAAGTTTATCAAAACAATGTGCATATCAACTTCAACTGAATAGGATTTTAAAATAATTTTTTAACAATGCAATTCCGGTTTCAGATCCCAGAAACTGCATTACTCAGGTGTAATTTGAAAACCTTTTTTTTTTAACCGGAATGGAGTAACCTTAAACACGGTCACTTAATTTAAATGATTAATTACAGCACTTACTACAATTACGCCCTATAATGAAAAGTTGTGTAATTAATATGATTACACAACTTATACACTGATATTAAACGAAATAAAAAGAATGAACCTGAACAAAGGCCGGCGTAATAATTTTAAAATGTGCTCATTTCTTTTTTCACCCTGCAAAGTCTACTGGAAAATTCCTATTCATTCTTTTGACTCATGATGACTCATTTCAAATTTCTTTTTTTAATTACAATTCAAAAGACAATGAAGCAAATCATTTTTCCACATGTTACGAAATAAAAACCTATTTAGTGTTATTTTCGAGCCAGTTTTTAATAGGAAATAAATAATTCAATGAAATTTAACAAAAGCAAGAATGAATGTATTTCATCAATATATTATATTTTTACCATAAACTCTGCAATTTAGAATTCTAAATTTTTAAATAATTCTATTCATTCGATGTAATATTTCTATTTCCAAACCTCAATTTATTTATTTGAGTTCTTTTAGGGATTCCACAGAATCAACCAATAACTTATGAAACTAAAACAATGAACAGAGCTAAATCAAACTGACTATATGAAAAAATTAATGCTGAGTTGAATTATGCATAGTTAAGTAGTCGTTTTAAATAATAGTAGAAAATGGTAAAGTTTTTAAAAATTATTAATAATTTTTTAAACCGAATTTAATTTCAAACTCTAATAAACAATATTCAGCTTGATGTTCTACATTTAACATGAAATTAGCTTAATTTGGAGTGGATCATTATTAGGCAGTTTATTAGGCAATACAAATTTAAAAGGTAATAATTTTTTTGGATACATTCCTATAAAAAAATAAGAGCTAAATGTTCGGGGAAAAAATAGAAAATATCAACACATTTGCTATTTTCTTTTATAAAACTTTTTAGTAAGTTATTATTTAAGCAGATGTATTGAAATAATTTTCTATATAAACTTTATAAAATAATTTCTATGCATTTCTTTCAAAATATTATACACATTCGTGAAAAATTAAAAAGCAAAAGATATTAGCAATCATATTCCATTTATCTGCAAGATTTTTTTTTAATCCTCATTTTAATCTCTACACAGCAGACGATATCTTGAATTCCAGAATGAGAAATTATTCTTTTAAATTATGTCTCAATACAAAACAAAAAAACAAAAACAAATGAAAGATTGTCTTAAAACCAGCATACTTATTTATTTCCATGAATAACGATTCAAACCTGATTCTAGAAAAGATTCCACTCCACTTAAAGGGAAATAAAAACAAATTGCGTTCGCCGGCAA
The DNA here is from genome assembly GCA_026543865.1 of Argiope aurantia. NCBI lineage: Eukaryota > Metazoa > Arthropoda > Arachnida > Araneae > Araneidae > Argiope > Argiope aurantia. The sequence goes on along the minus strand of JAPMOR010018816.1, from coordinate 263,576 downwards.
GCCTTACATGGAAAGAGAAATTGGCTGTAGAATAGTATCATAAGAAAGTAGTTTATGACTAGTAACTGACCTACGGCTGCTCACGCAATAGTGTCTTTAATTAGGGCACTTTCTCCAAGACAGATAAAATAATTATTGTGTTGTGAAAAGTCAATAAAGCAAATGAATATAAAAATTCCCTCATTTGGTTTCAGTACTACATAATACAAAAAGTCGGAAGATAATTTTATTGCTAAATGCTTTTAGAGCATAAAAATATCACTTAATGTTTCGATATTTTAAAATGTATGAAAAGAAATACATGCGAAATAGGCTTGATATTAAATTTAAAATATTCAAATAGACTTTATTAACCTTCTTTGTGATTTCAAAATAAAAAAGTGCAAACAAGAAAATGAAAGTTATTATGCTTCGGAATTTAGCATTTACACGAAATAACGGAAACATAAATTAAAATATTAAAAAAGTACAACGCAAGAAAGTACGAAGGAAATGCATAAAATTTCCATATGAAATATATTATTCAAGCATTTTTTTTTTCAACTAAGCAAGTACAAATAAAAGTATTTCAAAAAATTAAAAAAATTACCACTTTTATTCCATTTGTTTATAATTAAAGCAATTTGTTTATAATCCAAGCAATTTGTTTATAATTAAACATTTAGCATTTTTTTCACTTTTTGAATACTTTTTCGTACAGAGACTACACGCAAGCAATAATAAAATTCATAAAATAAAATCAAATAATATTAAATCAGGATTCCACAGAATGATTTTATTTATAATAAATCATGTGTAATGAGTAGATGTACTGTATAATTTTGTTCAAATTCTTACTCAAGAAATTATATTATTCTGTTCAATTTAATTTCATAAACAATTTTTGAGTATTAAAACTTTATTAGTTTTTAGTTCAATTTTCCATTCGATAATAATGAAATAAAAAATAAGTAGTTTTTTTTTTGTTGTTCTTATCCTTACATTATATAAAAACTTCTAATAGCACTAATGCTTCATTAACTTTCTCAAGTTTCTTCAAAAGAAGTAAACACTGTTACAAGTAATTAGACAATTAAAATATTTACAATCTATGCTTCCCCCTTAAGGCTAATATTTACAAGCTATATAAGGCTAATACAATTCCTTCAGATATTTATAATTGCAAACCATCTTAAAATAAGAACAGTTTGGAGGTAAATCTTTCTAAGCAGTTTCGCAAGATTTTAATAGAAATCAACAAATGCTATGTTTTTATACTTAGTCTTTTCTCACTTTCATCCATTGGCCTGTCAAGCTCAGACGCTTATTAAGATGACCGATTAATTGGTGCTTGCCCTCGCTTTTCATTTAACACCATTTGCTGTTATCATATAGGCGCTTATGAAGGGCAAGGTCTTGAACCTAATTTTTCCTATTGATTAAGAGGAACAGAAATAACTGATCAGTCTGTCATTTGCTATGAATCATACATCATGTTTGGACAGAAATAGATAATTGGTCTATGTACATCATATGATTAAGCGAATCTTGTTGCTTTTTGGCTTTCGGAATGCCGTTGCCAAAATAATGTATAAAATAACAATTCCTAATTTTGAGGGCTTTTTTTTTTTTTTTTTTTTTGCGCATTTACAATGTTAGAAAGCAAAATTTTCTTACCAAAGAGCATCGCTACTTTTAAGTTAAAACATCAAGCTTTTGTCTTTTTTATAATATAAAGCTTAACAATAAAGTGTTTATTTTTAATTTAGGAATTTCACAATACAAGTATGTGAAAAATTACGACGCTAATTTATCTTATATCTTTCGATAACAGTCCACATAGTACATAGTAGGTTGAACTCTGGAGAATGATTTATAAGTTAGTTTAATACATTTCTTTCAGTAGCTACAACCTGTTTCTACTCAATGATTGCTATCTTTCCTTCAGTGCTGATATAAAACAGAAGAATGATTGTTTGTATAAATCGAAAATAATCGATCGTTTGTCTAAACTGTTATTTTGTTGAAACATACTATGAACACAATTTATTTTTGTTGCAGTTTAAGGAAAAACTGAGAAAACAGATAATGTATTAAGTAATTCTAAAGTTGCATTTAATACATCTGTACAGAGAAACATTTCTAGGATATCACTGAAAATAAAGAATTCTTCGGGATATAAAATAATCTATCTTTTATAACCAGAATTATATTATAAATTTTATAATATGAGACTGAATATGAATTTTCGAGAAAGATCTTACAAAGTACAATAAAAAAAATTTATAATGGGCGCTTTGATATGTTTCTTCTACGCTTTAAAAAAGTTTTGAACGAAGATACCCTTGTGTAGGACTTTCGATTTTTGATTTTTTTTCCATTTCTAACTACATTAATAATAGAATATTTTTCCCACAATGACAAAAAAAAAGAAAAGAAAATGAAAGAGTAATTAAGGATAACTTAAGGAAAATTCAATTAAAACAGCTATTCAAATAATTTAAAATGATTTCTATAAATATTTTTCCTTAGAAATGTTAAAAGAATATGAAAGAAAAAAATCACGAAGAAGTTTTCTCTATACAGAATTTATGATGGCCAGTTCCAAACAATTATTTTCTTGTTCCAACAGAAATTGGGGTGGGGTGGGGGGTAGCGGCACATTTCAAGTGAAGACATGGAACTTTCTTCAAAATGGATCCAAATATTTTTATCAATAATTTTGAAGTCGAATTATACCCTAAAATAACAAGTAACATGTTTAAATCAAAGTCGTTGTCATCACAAAGAAACTTATAGGTAATATATATATATATATATATATATATATATATATTCAATATTTTATATTTGGACAAAGAGTATTGCATGGAAATAAACAGAAAGCAGCGAAATAAGAAACTACTTGTTTGTTTGTTTTTTCATTTTAATTAGTAAGAAAATTACATATGTTTATCGAACATTAAATTTAATAAAACTATTCAGCAATTATCTTATTTGAATTTTCGTCGCTGAATCACATGAAAAATTCATTCTAAAGAATGCAATTATATTATCAGTAAAATTTGCGCCTAAAAGTTTCTAGTTTTATTGTTTGTAGCATAAATATATTTTCCTTCTATTTATTTCTCATTAATTTGATGTTCTTCTATCAATTGGTTCAAATGATACCTTGCTTTATCTCTCTACATATTTTAATTCAATTATCAATGTAACAGCTAAAATATTTGAACCGACGATAACATTTATTTACATAAAAAAGTTCTTTTTATCAAAATTAAGTTTCAAAACGTGCATTCTTGATTGCTGGTTGACGTAAATCATATGAAAATAGAATAAAACTAAAGTTTATTCAAACTGACGTAATCGTTGATGTTTACCGAAACACTGAGACGGATGAAAATCATTCTCACAGACATTTCTCTTGTCACGGGTGTTGGTCAGAGGGGAAAAAAATTCCTAAAAAAGGAGACAGCCAGTCAATGATCAGTTTGAACAAGTCACGTGGCATTTTAATACTTTACCACTGTCTGTTCCAAGTCTTTTTATCGCTTCTTTCTTCGGTTCAAGAATAACGAGATATAGAAAGAAAACCGCAAGATGCTGAATGATTCTCATAAAATCTGTTTTTCCATTTTCAAAGGCATGTTATTAACTGTTCAAAAGTGAGTTCATTATTCGTTACTTTGCAACAGATAACAAAATCGTTTTCGGAAAATAAAAAATCTGATTCGAAACACAATGCTGCTTTGTCGCATGGTAATAAATTTCTATCATAAAAATAGAAAATGAACGACATTTAAAATGAATGCATCAAGCAGAAAATTATATAAATTATCTTTCTGAAATATTCAAAGATGTCAAAATAAAATTTCTTTTTCAAATCTGTAATCGAAAATTTTATATCGGCAGCTAAACCTGATTTAATTTTAATAAATAATAAAATAGATATTTCAATTCATATCAATATATCCAAACAAACTAGGCTAACGATCTTTCAAGCACGACTTTTTGAATTAAAAATTATATATGTACTCGCTAAAACTACACACTCGAACCGGATTTTTTCAGCCTGACTCCAAAACCGTTTATTGAGAGTTCTTTCAACCTAGAAGAATTAATAATATGGATATTTTATAATTTTAATTTTCATTGCAATTCTTCAAATAAAATTCATGAGTACTTTGGAATTAAAGGTGAAATGCATAAAATAAATGATTAAATAAATCTAACGATTTGAGGATAATGCATTCAAAAAATCATGAGAGGAATTTAACAGAAAAATCTTTACTGTTAACAAAAAAGATATATGCCTCAATTAAGGGTTCTAGCTTGTTTAAAACTATCAGGCCTTTCAAACTATCTTACTTTCACGATAACTTGTCTATAATCAAAGAATTTTCAAGCCTATCCGCGCCGGTCGTTGACTATTTCGTGTTTGAAATGGAACCAACCACTTTTTTGTTAATTCCGCAATTAAAAACTGTACTTTGAAAGAAGGGATTTACCCTTGAATATTAGAGTACTGAAAACACTATAATAAGGTATTCAAATTCGTTATTTAATAGATCACAATTGGTTCAAATCCAATCCAGACTTTTTTTTTAGAAAAACCTTAAAGGAACGATTTATATAAAAAAGAAAACTGGACATTTCTCTTTTTATGAACCATTTATTTTGAAAACGCTTTTTTAAAAGAAAAAAGAAGAAACAGAGCTGCTTTTTTTTCGTTTTGTCCATTTTGAGAAAATTTTGAGATTTCATAATCAATTACTACGCAATTTCTTTTACTGATCAATTTTAAATTGAACAAAGCACAGCTATTTTTTACAGTTATTAGATATTAACTATTTATAGATAAATTTGTACTAAATTTATCAAAAATTATATGATATTTCATTTCTTTTTAAAAAAAATATTCATTTTTAAAATAAACGGTTCATATATAGCATTTCAATTTATTTTGTACAATTATTCGATTCAAGGGCATCAAACCTGTGGTTCGAGAATAAAAACAACGAATCTTAGAATAATTCTAGAGTCAAGAAACTGTTTACATTATTACAGTTACAATTAGAATTTACAATGCAAACTAACAAAGGTACTTTTAAAAAAACCCATCTTGATTAAACAGATATCATTAAAACAGATATCATTATTTATAAAGTGTTTAATCATTATTTAAATTCTTTCTAACCTGATTTAATGTCTTGCTAACATTTTTGAATTTAAGTTTTATAATCGCAAAAACATTAACAAATATATGTTTCAGAAATTCAGATTTAATGTTTCATAACACAAACTGCTCATCAACACATTTTGTGACGCTAAGTACCAGGTAAATCTTGTGAAACGCATTCCTGCACTAAGTGTTTGTCATCGATAGGAGATATCAAAGAAGCAAGACGATAAAGAGCAAGACGGAAACTCGACGCATAAAGGAGTAGTAAATAATCCAATCAGAAACCCTTCCCGGTCAGAGGCGATGACTCATAAGATAGAAGGAGGATGAGAAAGGATAAAGAGCATCTTTGAAGTCTCTCTGACAGCTTAAGTACAACTACAACTACCCAAAGATTGCGAAAGAGCCGCGCCGGATCAAATTCCACGATTGTATATAGAAGGATTTTGATTTTCTTCTAATTCTGGATTTCGATATTTGATAGAAAGTAATTTATACGTATAAGGATTCTTTCATGGTTTTAAATTTTAAAACTGGATATGTTTTTATTTGAAAGTTCAGAACTAAATACATCCAGAATAATCGTGATTTCACAATACACTTTATTGTTTCAGCGAAGTTGTATAACGTAGAATTTATTAGATTTAGTTTCTACATTTTATATCAGAAAATTCTGGAAAGAATCCAGAAAACATTTACAAGAACTTTTATTAAAATTCGAAAAAGCTTTCATTTACTTTCAAGTTACCGGAAATTTACTGTACAAAAATTATATGAAATGAAATTAAGACAACTAATTTAGAATCAGTAATACCCAGTTAAATAATTTCAGTTTACTTCAGTATATAAATGCAAAAAAGTAATGGTATTTAAAGGAATTATTTTATAATAAAATATTTTTATAATATATTTTATAATGAATTAATCCACTTCACAGTAAAATTTTTTAATAAAAAAATATTAATTGAATACGATATTTTACAAAGCATAATTAAATAGATTTTATATTATAAGGATACTGGGATAAAGACAAGAACGCACGATGTTGCACATTGAATATGAAATAAAATAATATACATAAGTTTGAAATCATAATTTTTTTCATGATTACATCATTATTCTTATAACAGTGATGAAGCTCTACATGGAACTGGAATGAAATGATTATTAAGCACCACAAGAATTAATAATGAGATTCTAATTAAATTTGTCATTCTCGCTTCTAATTAAATTTCAGATTTGATTTATTCGACAGTTCCTAAACCATGATAGTTTCAGGCATAAGTTTTTTTTAAACTTTTTTTTGAATATGAATACTTTTTAAACAGTCAAAAAAATAATCTTTTTAAATTCGACAATCAAAAAATCTCACATATGGTTTAATAAAAATTAATGGAAGTATTCAAAAAAAATTTTTTCATTCAATTTTCTTTATGATTATTACATTTTAAAAGTTAAAAGTAAAATAACAAAACAAAATTAACAACTCTGACTACAATTAGTAAATACATATACAAAGAAATTATAAATTCAAATAGTTTTTTTTATCCAAATAACAGAATATTCTCAGTAATTTCATTTTCTGCGACATTTCTTAGAATTAAACAAATAATTATTACAACAGAACATCATATATAAAAATCACATACAAAATATCTAATAATAAAGTAGGCGCCCCAGAAAAAATATCTATAAAATGTGACAATGATATAGGAGATGGTATACTGATTTTTCAGCTAATAACAATTTTCTGCACATTCCGATTTAGTCAATTACAATTGACACAAATTAATTTGTTCATTTAGAAATTCCAAATTTTCTGTACTTATTTCATTTCTATTTCAATAAACAAAAATAAAACGATTTTAAGGATAAAATATATTTTCAAGTATTAAGATCTAAACGAATCAAACATTGTTACTTCTAGACTACGCTTACTCACCGATACAAGATAACTCACTCTAAATAGAACACTTCATTGGCAGCCAGGTGTGTTTGTTAACAAATTCCACATCGTAAACAATTTCGAAATGCGTCGATAGAGACTGAAGTCCAAATCGGAGAAATTCACGCGCTGATAATACATGCTTCATTGAGACGCTGATAATGATGATTCACTGGGTTCACTGCTGATCCCAAGGGAAAATAAATGAAGACTAGAAACTGGAATTCCATGCTAGTTATCATTTCAATGAAATTATCACAACTTCATTTATCAAGTAAAAATGGTTTTTTACTTGTTTAATGATTTTTTCAATATTTTTTTTAAGTCTTCTGTAATAGAAGTTGGCTTTTCAAATTCATCCATAATAACTCCAAAATATTTCCAATCTTTTTATGCAAGGAAGATTTGAACGTATTGATTAAATACCAATAGCTCTGATACAATTTAAATCATTTTATATTTTCCTAATGTGGATATTTTTTAATTTCATTAAAATAGCAATCTGCACTTTCTTTGTACAGAAAGATTGTATCCCCCCCCAAATTATTTCCTTGCAATCACAATTAGTATTTAGTTTGTAACATTAATACAGAATGCACTCTTTCTTGCCATAATTATAAGATATTTTTCCTTTAAAAAATAATTATAATCAAATACATAAATAATTCTTAAAAATTCTGAAATATAAATTAAAAATAAAGTACATTCGGATTAAAGAAAACAAAAACTCGTTCAGTAAATTTCAGTAAAATGTAAAATTTGGTCACTTTATCCAGAAAATAAATGATAAAATTCTACTTGCCACTATTATTTGTATCTGCACTTTTACAATTCTACTTCCAAATTCTATTTGTACGGATAAAAAGTTGAGTAAGTAATTTGACATAAAATACTTCATTAGAATTTGCTAAACAGTTATTTCATATTTCATTAATCTTTACAATTATTAATAAAATAACGGTTCGTTTTTTAACAACTTTGCAAATTAAAGGTTGCGAGAAATTATTTCGATTAGCTGTCATGAAAGGCAAAAGTTTTTCATTTAGAGATATTTATAGAATCATACATATTTGTTATTGCTCTCATAAGAATTGCAAGAAAAGAGCTTTTAAAGATAAAATATAATTTTTACTACATATCAATATCTAAATACAACAGATTAATTATATGAAATAAGTAAATAAGCAAAAACAGATATTAATTAAATAGGATGTACGTAATCTCAGTCCAATATTAACAATTAGAATCCAATCCTGAAAATTTTGGTCTTAGCTAGACCAAAGTGCCATCTAATTTGCCTTAATTTATTTTGGACATACTGTCCAGTCAGGCCAACTAATATGGCACCCATTAAGCGTTAATATTTAGTTTTCCATTCCCTAAACAGTTTATATCATTACAACAATCAGAAGTGATTAGTTTAAAAAAAGAATGGGAAGTATATTTCATGCAGGAGGTGAATGTGAAGAAAAATAATGAATCTTCAAATTGTAACTGTAGAAAATTTAATGACAGAATTAATAGCAGCCATTTTTTCATGAAGGGTCTAACCGTGTATTACATTTTTATAATTCAAAGCTGTAAATAATGATAAAGCCAGAGGTAAACATTTATGATAAAAATTCACAATGAAGCAATTTAGCAAATTTGTGAATACACTTTCATAAACTAAGAACAATACAATATTGAATATGATACAAAAAAAAAACTTTTGAAGTAAAGGGATTAACGTAGAGTTTCGACAAACCTAACAAGCGCAGAGATCATTGAACCTTCATGGCACCTAAATTGGATTTGATCTTTTTATTTGTTGTATAATCTTTGACCGACAAGCTTGGATCATCTGACATTTGCAATGTTATTCCTACGATCAAGAATATTTGTAGTCAATGTTTTCTTAAGTTCATTCAACAGGAACTCATACAAGATTTTCACAAAGAAAGTTTTTTTTAAAGAGGAAATCTACTTAAGGTTTTTTATTATTATTACATAAATGACAACTCCACGTTGCAACATTCCGGAGCCAGAGTTTTAATCAAGGTTGAGTGTTGGATGTCGGACATGTGTACTGTTTCCGCCCTCAGCGGTCTATATATAGGAGGAGAGAGGGCTACGGGACCTCCCTTCGAGAAAAGAGATATTTTTAGAATGAAGTGAGAATTTCACTCAAACGACGAAAACTAGGGGAGGAAACAATAAATTCTTTCCTCACCCACATCCGGCGTGATATCACGCCAAGTGTGCCAGATATGATTTTCAACAGCAACAAGAGCTATCTCACACCTCCCACAAAAGTTCGGTTTTTCTGGCAATCAAACTAGAAAGTGACTTCAAGGAATTTATGAATCAAGCATTCCCTTTTTCTAGAAACGGAAGTAATGCTTCTCATTAAAAAATATTATAACAGTTTCGAAAAAGAAATTTAAAAATAGCTTCATTCATCAGTTAATCACCTTCAATTAGTATAAACTTTATTATTATATATAAAGGCAATTAATGCCCAGCTCCTAAATATTTAATCATCTGACTCATTTTCACATTGACTGCGTGATTCATGAATAGGTTTAACTAACAGGTTTGTTGGAGAAATAAAATTCCGGACAGTTTAATATTTTGAGAGAGATAGCATATCCAACTCAATTTGAGAGAGATAGCATTTCGAAACGGCTCACGAGTTTACTCGTGTTTTGCGTTCCATCTGATACAGGCCACACCCGAGTTTTCTCGTGTTGCCTATCCAGTCTGTAATTGCTTCATAAATAATAAAGTTATAATGATTTTAGAGCATACAGGTATGTCTTACAAATTTTTTTGCGGTCCTTGATGTGTTACCATTTCTATTACATTAAGTTTTTAAATAATAAATGATAAATTTGTTTAATACAATTTATTTTTATTTTGGTTTAATAAGAAGTAAACATCTTTAATCATTTAGGCTAAAAAATCTAACATTAACATTTATTGGAATATGAATGTAAAGAACATCAACATAATAGTTAAAAAACCGTAATAATTATGTTGTTTTTCAAAAATAAAAAAAATGCATTTTTCATTTGAAATTCAAAAGGATAATGTTTTGTAAATTAGAGCGAAATTACAGGATGCCTTTGATTTCGAGGACAGATAACCAAAAGAATACCGGAAAAGGAGCGTAACATGAGCAGAAGCTTTGGGTAAGGCTGAAACCATTTTCTATGAATTAAAAATGTATAACACCAAAATGACCTAAAAATTACAGTATTTTCAGCAACGGAAGTAGCACTTTAATGTTACTATAATTTCTGATAATCCTTGCAAATGCCTCAAGACTTTGTACCAAGAAGCCATTAAGGCAAGAAAGGGGTGGCACCAGCAGTAACTCTGCACCAAGGCTGACTGACTGACTTTTTCGAAACTTCCGCCAACCAACAATAACAGAAGCCGAATTAATTCGTTTGACCTTGCCTTTGTTCCGATCTTTCTTCTATTACCCTCTTCTCAATATGTCTTTTCTTCAATACATTAGATAGCTTCTTTAATATATGCACAGCTTCTAGCATTAGTTAAACATAGCTATTAAATATTTATGCTTCTGTATATTATAACAAATGAAACTAAGCTAGAAACATTAAGAGTTTCTGATAATAAAGGTTGTTTATTAAGTACTATTTTAAACACAAGTTTTCATTCGCTAATTTTCTTATTATTTATAGGTACAATAGTTAATATTTTAATAGAAAATAAATAAATAAATTTGATTTTTCTTCAATATTTTTCATTTAATATAAAATGTTAAGAAACGAGAATTTTATTACTTTTTAAAAAGTAGTACTTAAACTAAATTCTTAAACATTCATTTTGTATATACTTTTTCTTTTAGGTTTCTATATGCTTTTTTTTTCAGTTATAGGTTTAACTTTTATTTTCAATAATTTTTGGTTCCTAAAAGCATAAATAAACCTATAATTGAATATTAATTGCAGGTTGATTAGAAGTAATATAGCGAGAAAAAAATTGTAATAGATTTCTGAATTAAACTGGAGCGGTCCGTTGGATATGGATTTCGTTAGATTGAGTAGTTACCAATCAGGAAGTTATATTTTGGGTTTATTTCCAATGTTTTAATAATAAAAAAATATTAAGGAAATGAATTATGTTTAACTGCGTCATTATTGTCTTTTTTTTCGCGTGGAAATAAATTGATGCTGTTTCAGGAAATCATACACTTTATTAATTTCATCTGTATAAGTTGCTGAGTTATACAAACAATCACAAAGTAGTACGGTTCTTTTTTATTAAAATATTGATTTTAACTTAGTGCGTAATAAATAGTTCTTTAATTTTTTTTTGCATCCTTCTGTAATGAGAAGTAAATATCCATCTATTTAAAAATAACAATCTAATCCAAATTATTCATTCAAGCAGAACAGTTAGACGAAAGAGAACAAAATCAAATGCAGGAAATCAAAGTAACTAAGCTGTCACTAGGCAGCAGCATTTATTAGACAGCACGTTCTTCTACGTTTGACTAAGCCCATTATTTAGTTTATTTAAATGATTTTCGCACAAATAAATTTTCGAACTAATATAAAAATTAACGCATGAATTACTGTGGAATTTGTGCCCGTTTAAGTATTAAATAATTAAAGCACTCAAAATTATGCAACAAAACAAGAACACAACAAATTGCTCAACTGAATATTTATCCTCAAAAAACATTGTTCAGCTTAGAAATAAGAAAAATAGTTGAAACATGTTAGATAAATTAATAATTTTCAATTTCAATAAATTATTTAATATTAAAAGTCAAACGACATTTTTTTTGTTATATGGCATTTAGTTCATGAACTAAACCCACATTTATATTATGACAACTATTTAACTCTTGAATTAGCAAATGTATTTTCCCTACAAAAATAATTTCACGTTCGCCATTTAAGAGAGAAATGAATAGTTTGTCTTTTAAAAGATTTCGAAGTACTTGAATAATTTAATCATGGATTACACATGTATATATTATACGTTTTTACATTCCTTAATTTAAAATTCAACGCCAATAAAATTTATTTAATGAATCATTTCACTTCACAATGATATGACGATTTTGCAACACAAAGTACCTATATCTAATTAAATACACATATTTTTAGGCTACGCTAAATGTCACGTCACATAATTTTTTTAATCGCAAAACACACAATATATTTTTGAATTAACTTAGCTGGAAGTATTTGATATATATTACGTTAACACGTGATTCTACAAATTTAAAATTAAGCTCACCTTATAATTTATTCAGAATTCTTGCATTTACACACTAAAAAAATTATACTGTAGTAATAATTTATATCAGTTATTAGGCAACTTATGATTTAGTTAACGTATGATCTCAAACTTTATATTTCAATTTAGTTTTATATTAGTTGAATTGAAATGCTATTTAATCTACCATTTTAGAACCTAAAAACTGATATTAATGCATATGAATCATCGCATTAGATTAAAAATCCTTGCGTTGTATTTTTTAAAACTAAATATAAGCAAAAAGTAGTCCTATATATATAAAATAATATGTATATCACGGGATATATTCAAAGGTATGTTAAAAAATTCTTCTATCTTTCGTGACAGGATAAAACCCGTAATGCATGAGCACCTGGCAAATAACAAAACAGAGACCGTCAACATGAGAATTTATTTGCTTAGTTTTCAGAAACTCAGGTGATTCCATACAGCTGTTGTTCTTAAGAGACTAGAAATGACCTTGGCCAAGGCAAACCTTTTCACATCATTTATCAAAAGACCAATGCACTGTCGTCAATGAGACGCGATTCTACATCAAATTAGGAAAAGTACAGCATTGATAATTTTATGAAAGCCATGTGGACTATGTAAAAACTGATAAAATCAGAATTTCGTAAATGGCAACATGTTTGCCATCAGTATTAATTCTATGGATCACTGATTGTTATGGCAAAACACATAAAATCTTCAGCGAAAAAAATGATAAATGTTATTACTATGCATTTTTACATTTACATGATTATTAATTAACATAAATATACACATACAATTTTTTTATTACAAGAGGGGGGAATCAAGAGGGAGGAACCATGAGATAATAGTAACGCCTAATAATGGAAATTTTTTAAGTTTAATCAAATTATTAAGTAAATGCGACTTTGTCTTATGGATCATATAAAAAGAATAAACATTTACAAAAATAGAATTGTGTATGATTTAGTACATACATCACAAGTACAATTTATTCCTGCATTAGGCAATGAAGTATTTAAAAAATTAAAGACGACGTAAAAGTAGCAACGTATTACAGTATCCAAATAACTTCTGATATTTCCCATAAAAATAAACTTCCGTCTTTATTAGATATGTAAATTTTGATGAGAAAAGATTATATATAAATTTGTCATTTATAGGGTTTATTGAAGTAGCTGATGTGACCAGAGAAGGATTAAAAAAATCTCTACTGGAAATATTAAGTGAGCTTGATTTAGATATTATGGATTGTAGTGGACAGGCATACGACAATGGCAACAACATGAAAGGGAAATAGAAATGTGTACAATCTAGAATAATTGTTCTAAACCCTCATGCAATTTATGTGCCTTGCCTATGGCACTTTTTTAATTTATTAATTTGTGATGCCGCTTCCAGCAGTATGTATTGTAATTTTTTGGATATTGCAACGTTTATATTGCTTATCTTCTGCATCTACAAAAAGACGAGAAATTCTACAAAAGCATTTAAACATTATTCTTAAACCATTATGCGACACGTTGGTAAGTTAAAGCAATGTTATACACAGTTTGAACAAACTTGTAATGCCTTTAAAGAATTTATTGATACAAATAACAATAATACAGCGGTATACGAAGCTTAAAGTCTATTAGATTCAATACAAGAAATGGCATTCATTTTATGTTTACGTTTTACGTTTCACAATATTGTCCAAAATTATCTCTATCAATACACTGTTTCAAGTAAAAACAATTGTTCTCGACTGGGATTTTAATTTAGTCAATGTAATTAAAACTGAAATCCAGAATTTAACTCCTTTATAGACGAAGCAAAAGAGATAGCTCGTAATGTGAGTCTTTCGGAACATTTTCTTGAAAAACGAATTCGAAAAAAAAAAAAATTATATTTCGAAACAAGCAGAAGATGAAATTATAGAAAACCCGGTTGAGGAATTTAGATGTTATTTTTTAACTTTGTAACTGATAATGTTATTGTACAAATAAAAGATAGATTTAAAAGTATTTCAAATTAAGCACTGATATAAAAAGTTTAGAAAAAAACATGAATTAGAAAAATGTTCTAAAAACTTTGTAATGTTTTATAATAATGATGTAGAAGAAAACCTAATTCAAATAATTGTTTTGCTACGGGATTTGAATTTGAATGAAAAGGATGTAAATAACACTCGATACGTATTGCATTATATACTAATTAATAATTATAATGATTTATTTCTAAATGTATTAATTGTGTTCAAATTTTTCTTTGCATTACCAGTTACTATGATAAATGACTGCGCTCCTTCAGATAATTAAATTAATAAGTGCATTAAGCACAACGCTTAAATGCACTTATTGTACTAAGCATCGCAAAAGAATTTGCAAAAAATTGTAATTATAATTATAATTGTAATACTAACCATCGAAAAAAAATTGCAAAAAATTGTAATTTTCCTGAATCCAGTTAAAAACATATTAACTTCCAATTAAAAATCACGCATTAAATAAACATGCAATAGTAATAAGTGTTCATATTAGTATTTTTTTTTTATTCTGCAAAAAACTTAGGGCCCCAAATAGTTTTTTACACTCGGCCCCTTCATAGAGAAGGCCGCCTCTGATAATAACATATGGAAATTTTACCTTATTCTTACCTGCTCAGAATATTCTGGAAAATAACTCGTCTAATTCGAAATTTTGAGGTATGAAAACCGAAATTTTAACGAAAACATATATTCTTTTCAAGGACAGAATAAGAATTTGTTTTATAAATTCTTATGGAAAATTTAAGTTTTTTTATTCAAGATTTCACTAAAATAAAAGGGATCATTTATTAATTAATTATAATAATTTTAAAATTTCAATCACTTATCAGAAAATAATTGAAGCGCTGTAACAACGATTATAAAACTAAAATAACATTCTTTAGATCGAAAACAACACAAGTAAATCTTAATAATTTCTTTGAAACATTTATCTTGCCACAAATGCTTGCAAGAACAAGACAATAATTTTATTTATAACTTCTTTCATTATTAGATTGTTTAGATATCATTAATTTCTAAAATTACATGTTTATTAATAAAACGAACGAGAAAAAATTCTTCTCCTAATCTTAAAATTGTCCATCAGTAATATTTGCTGGATTCTCTTGCTTCTTCCTTCCGATAATATTCATGAGCAGATTAGTGCATAAAATTATTATTTAAAGTAGCGTTAACATTCAAACTTAGATTAATAATTAATATTTTAATTAATAAAATAATAATTTTGAGAAAAAAGAATAATTATTATAAAGAATTATTTAAACTTGTTTGATATTAATCTTCAACAGTAATTATAAAACTTTAAATAAAGGAAATAATCTACTTAAAATAATGATATATTTACACCTTATTGCAATATTATTTATGGCCTGAATATTAATTTTAGGGGGAAATTTTCCGTTCAGCTATTAATCCAACAATAAGTGTAATATGTATTTACTCATTTCACAAAACAAAAAAAGCATAAAAACATTTATTTTTCAATGATTAAGAATTTAACAACTTTTATGTAAAATATTACTTACTTCAGAGAATTGCCAAAAAAAAATAATCCACACTTTTAAGGCATAAAATACTTAAATTTCTATCCCTTGAAAAAGTATTCTACTAGTGGCAGAAAAACTCCGCAGCACATCACATCTACTTGTTAGTCACTGGTGGCTCACGTCTGTAATTATTTTCAATTAATCAAGAGAATGATGTTCGTTTCGCACGAAATCAAAAAACGAGAGTTCGCAACTACAGACTTATCGTGTCACTGCATCCAGTCAGTTTGCGGTTCCACTCGGACACATGTTTTGCCATGGTTACTTTTTCTCCGCTTGGCGGTAACAAAAAGTCGCCAATAACGCCGGATGATATAAAAATAATTTCGTACGGCGAGATTTTCCACGCAAACGATTTTATTTTACTGCACTCCATCTTTTGCAATTTTAGTGTTAAAATAGCAACCGATTTTTTTCTATAGATATTTTTGATTTCAGCATGAAAAGAATGAACATACAGAATAGATCTTATGTGTGTATCATTAAAATTAATATCATCATCATAAAATTAATATTTATCGTTAATAATCTAATATTTTTTTAATTTTCAATTTCTTTTTATCATACTAATATCAGGTCTAACAACGGATATATTTGTTTAAATTTTCCCTTTCTTATTTTAAATGTAAATAAACAGAATTCATTTTGCTTTTTTCAAGCAAAATGAAGTCCTTCAGTATTAGAATTTGAAGATGATGAAGATCTTTATTTAATGTAAGCAAATAAAAAAAAGGATTCATTTTGATTATTGCTCTGCTTGTATAAATTCTGGAAGAATGAGCTAACAAGAATTTCTTTGTATTGTACTATTTTGTACCAATTTCTAAGATTTTTTTTTCTTTAAACATTTATTAAGCACCGGAAAGCATTGAAAGCAAAGGTTTTTCTCACGTTTTTGAGAAAAATGTTATCATTTAAAAAAATGATAATAGTGCATTCCAAATTTTTTTTATTGTTCCTTGAAATTAAACTATAAAAAGTATTCCTAAATCTCTTTTTTTTTGAAAATGTACGGTATCATTTTCATCAACGGTATCATATTAATGTAAGATATCACCCACCAAAATAGTAAAAGACATGTAATAATTCTTTTAGATAAATGCTGATACTTGATGTTCGCATTATTCTGCGTTCACTTCTTTATCAGTCACCTTAAGCAAATATACTGTTCGTGAGTCGTGGTAGCAACTTTTAATGAAGTTTCACTTCCTGAAAGTTACCACGATTCAAAATGTATTATAAGGCCTCAAATAACTCATGAAATTTTAAAATAGAAAGTAATTCTAACTAACTGCTGGTTTTCAGAAAGCGAAAGCCTCTATTATATTCGTTCATTATCTAAAAAACAGATGCTTACGAACATAATCATAATTTTTTAAAATTTCACATAGGAAATTAAATAGGTTTTTCGAGGCACATATAAATAAGATGGAAATAAAAAATAATAAAATAATAATAATAAAACAAAAAAAATTGAAATCTGCTATCGCAAATTTCAAGTTATCATGTGAGGACATTTTTTTCGATGAATTGCTTAGAGCGAGAAAGCAATATTTGAAACTCAGAATCGAAACGGAGACGTTTTGCGTTGTACGTTGACGGTTGTGACTCAGAGTCGTCCTCGTCATCTGACCGTGGTTCAAAATTACGAGGTCCGTCCCAAAATAGCCCAAGTGTTGCTTCAAACGGGACGTTAATATAACCAAACCAAACCAAATGGACAAGTTCTGTGTTTGAAGTTGAGAATCTGCAACACACTGCATACGTTTTCGCTTTCTTCGTTCTCATTGTAAAGCTATTTTTTGTTCATGTTTAATTCGATCAGCTTCTAGTTTTAAATTTTCATCATCCGTTTTTGTTGATTGAATATTTTGTCTTTGAAGGTTTTGTTCCGGCCTCAGTTTGCTCTTTCGTTCCCTTTCTTTTTTTCTTTGCAAGGCTTCATCGGGAGAAAGCTTAGGACGCCCCATTTATGTTTATTCATTGCCTACGTGATTTTGAGCCTCACCTCCCCCCCCCTAACCAAAACAGCATCATGTTTTTTTTTTCCGTTCTCTTTTCTGTTTCTCGGCTTCTAATAATGTAAGAGACGTAAATGTGGTATCGTTCCATAGAGGATGTTCTATAGAGTGTATCGATGCCAGTCGTAAAGAGAGTTTTTAAAAAACGAGATCGAAAATCTCGTTCGAAAATTCAAATTTTTACAACTTTTAGAGCCCATAACTCGCGAACCACTCGGAGTAGTTACATGAAATTCATATTGTTACGTGCATTTCGGCGAGTACTATCCAACGATACGAGCAAATTCAATGCAACTGGAATTTGTAAATTTAGAAACACGCTCTCGGACCCTATCGAGACCAGAGTTTCAGCAAAAATGTCATTCCACTCTATTCATCGAGACGAGTGTTTAGATGGGTCGCATTCGTCTCTACTTTGCTTGTTTGTTTGTTTTAATGAGGAGTATTTAGGGATTTTTAGCTATCGTCTCTACGTTGCATAGAAGCCGATATATAACCACTTCCGGTCAGACCGGAAGTTGACGTCATCAACATCCCGATACCCATAGGAACTCTATGGTATCGATCCAACATTAATTTGATCAATATTAAGCAGAATATGTACTGTGCATGCGTAATGGATCCAAAATTTTGGAAGTTTAGAGGATCCCCGGTGGTACTTCTAAGTGAAAACCCCATGTCTCTATGTAGTTTACGAGATATAACGAAAACCATCTGCGCATGCGCAGTAGATGACTCCACTGGGGTCTTCTATAGCCCCGTAGGATTACTATGGTGAAAACCCCATATCTCTAACAGCAGGTCAACCTTTTAAAAACGCATCTGCTTTCAAAGAAGCATACATAACAATAATGCAATATTGGTAAAAGCAAGTGAAGCAGATGAAGAGGAATATTGCCATTTATGCTTTATTCATTGCCTACGCGATTTCGAGTTTCAATTATTCGTAGCCTTCAATTATTCAAAACCTCGTAACGGAAACAACATCATGTTCTCGCATGATGATAAAAGGTGCCGAAAGAGAATAAATAACATGTTTTAACAAGTGTTCATTTTGGACTCTAAGTAAAATTGCTCCCAGCCCAACGATTGTTATTACGCATTAATTACAATAGAGCACACATCAGCATATGTACTTATTTGTTGAGAGGAGCATTCATGAAAACCTAATAATTGATTAAAAATAAAATTTTAAAAACAATCTATGAAAAATATGACAATTAGACTTTCCCTATTGATTTATTATATAAAAAATTATACGTAATTATATTAGAAATGTAGACACCTTTACGCTATAATTTTACATTCAATTACAACTGTATTTAAATCCAAGAAGTCAAATTTTAATTCAACTTTCCTAATAGGAGGTTTTGTTGCCATTAAATTAATGTAAAAAATATCATGACACGGATGAAATAATTTTTTTTAAAATGCGGAAATATTAGTGGTTAAAAGATGGTGATTATTAAAGGAGATTAACGAGGCAATGAAACCCCTCTCAGTTGAGCAAATAAAAATTTAAAAATTACATCCATTTTTAAATTAAAAAAAAACATTGGAGAAAGACATTTTTAGCATTATTTTTTTTATAAACACATTTTTTGAAAAAAAAATATTTTTTTTCTGTCAGTAAATGAGGGGACAAAAATATTATTCCTCAATGAATAAAAAAATATTTAAAAGAATGCAAAGTAAAATATTTATCAAAATGTAAATAAATTTGAAAAATATGGAAAATATACATAGCATATTTATGACAAAAAAGATATTGCGTTTGAATCTTTTTTTTTGTCGGTTAAAAAAATATGAATCGGCCAAAATATATCTTGCCTAAATAATAAATATAATACAAATATCTAAATAATAAATATACCTAATATCTCTGTAATAAATATATCTAAAATATTATGTCGGTTAAAATATATCTTGAAAATAGCAGAATTTAACTATCAATAAATGCAATATAATATCTTAGTCAGTTTATCAATGTATGTATTCTTCCAAATAATTTCTTTTAACATTTTATTGTTCTTTTTCTTGCGTATAGATGATTTTAGGGATTTGTTTTTGATGTTTCGCAATAGTTTATTGAAATAAGAGCCTCTATGAATCTGGCTTTAAATTTTAGAAAAACTCTTCATTTGTTTGAATCTGGTTATTATCTCGGATGACATGGATCATTTATTTCTATCACACTTAATCAAAAGTTGAAAATGTCCCTATTCCATTCATTTTTAAATCTTTTATAATGCTTTTTTTGTCTTTAACAAGTGCAAAAATATTTAATTATAGTTTCAAAAAATAAACATTTTTCTAGAGTATCTATTTGATATTAAAAATTAATATTTTTTGATAATAAATTAATAGGATAACTAAGAATTTGTCAGAAAAAGAGAACTACTTAAATCAAACTGGAATTTGAAACATTTGAAAATGGAACAAAAGATGAGAGATTTATTATAATTTATGAGAGAATATTGGTTGCTTGTTTAAAATATTTATCGAATTTCTATCGTCAATTATCGTCTGAAGATAGATTTTTTGTTTTCTGACATCCGCATTGCAGTCCTATCTAAATGGGCACAAATCTTCTGCGTCAAAGAATAATAATATTTTCTATACATCTTAACAATTTACTTGTTTCCAAATCGGTAGAACTGACACATTTAAAAAAACATTTTATAATAGATCTCGCTTATCATAACATTTAATTCCATGTGTAATAACAGGAAATAAAATATAGATAACAATAAATCTTTTAAGAATTTTACAAATTTGAAGACATCTGATAACCTAAGAAGTAAAGTAGATCATTCAAAGAAAAATGTGTGGTTAAAAACCCTTTACTAATCTCTTGACTAACACGTGATCTGGTTCACGATACTTTGTAATCCGACTACATCTAAAAAAATCTCTTCTAACGCAAGAGCAAATCAAATAATTAGAGAGAAAGCTCAGAATAAAATCAGGATGTTCGATCAAGTGATATATCAAGTTTTATTTGATAGCTGCTCCCATGAATAACTCAGAGCTTGAAATAAGAGTGACGTCAAATTTACGTCGATTCATTCCAGAAGTATGAATAAGACATGAAGATAAAACGATATCGCTTGGCGAAAAAATGCTAAAAGAAACGCATACAATTCATTCTGTTGGTGAAACATTCCTAGATATAGAATTTCTTATGAAATTATATTCCTTGTTGTCAAAAAACAGAAAAGTGAAACCGTACGAAGTATTTAATTTCACATAGTATATGTAAGCAAAAGGCAATATTTTAATTATCTGGTAAAAGAATTAGATATTTTTTGCTGCTTTATTTTGATAAAGAATAACTTTGATTTAATTTTTTAATGATTTTTGAAGCTAAACAATGTGCTATCTTTGACCTTATTACTGGTTTTAACAGATTAAAATAGATAATAAAATATGAAGTAAAAATTTCTATTTCAAACATTTTATTTTTGAAAAAAAAACAAAAAAACTACCTAGATTCTAAAATGGCGAAATGAAGTACAAAAAAAGCTGTCCGATTTGATAATTAACTCCATGCAATATTCCACTGAATTAAAAATTAATTAAAAAAATATTAACAGAATTTATAACAACTGTAAAGCTGAAAAAAAGCGAGTATTTTATTCCGAAATCGAACATTTAAAAATCAGTGTGTTAAAAAAATAACTGTCATGAAGTAGAGCAAAAATTAATAATTAGTTTTGCACCAAATAAATGCAAACGACTTTTTACACCAAATAAATATATACACAAATTTGAAGTGAAAAATTTTAAATGCATTGCACTATGTTCAACTGGGTTTAATCAAAATGTTAGAATACCACAATTAACTACTTCCGATATTTGGAAACTTTTTATTTCTTTGAAGGAAAAAAATATATATATCTGACAAATAGTAACATTCCCCAGTTTTCACACAATGATGTAAAAAGCATTAAGAATGGACAGTGAAGCCCAGGAAGTAAGAAATTTAATTAAAATATTATTAGAGAAAGAAATAATGCAGTTTAAAAATAATTAAAGAAACTATTAATGCATTAAAAAAGTCGTTTGCATTAAAAAAAAGAGAAATGATGAAAAAAAAGAATTAAAAAAATATGTGAGATTTTCCATTATTAATATCATTTATTTCAGTTTTTAAAATAGATGGTAATCTAATTAATCCAAAAGCATTATTAAAAATATTTGATTACGAATTATACCATTTATCTAATGAGTTTTTTTGTAGCTGTTGTTTATTATGTTCTTTCGTTGTTGTTGAGAAACACATTTACATGTTAGTACATTTTATTATAATCTGTTTTCGAGGAAACAACATCAAAACATTTTTTCTCAAGGTGGAACTGTTCAAATTTAATATCGTTTTCATATTACAAACTCAATTTCCTAACATTGAACTAAAAATGACAAAAAAAGAAAAATGAATTATCGCTATTTTGATATAATCAATCATCTTCTTCGCAGGATTATTTATTAAATAATCTTATTCCAGTTTCACATTATTTTTTAATTTTAATTGAGCATTGATTAATATTATAGTTAATGAAATATATTTATTAAGTCCAATGAACAACACATTATTATATTGATAAAAAAATCTAATTTAAAATGCATATCGTAATGAAAAATATCCTAATATGATGCTAGGGTTTGCTTGAATCAGTAGATGATGCTAGATTCTATTTGGTGCCAATTTCAAAAGAGTATAAAGAATAAAATATTACCAGACATTCAAATTTAAAGCAATATAATACATTAAATGACACTGTTTCAAAGAAGTAAAAGCAACTTTGTATGTGTACTTTAAAGCTGTTGATTAAAAATATTCTTCTGTAAAAATTCTATGTCTTATCTGTATATATTTGTGTTCTATATACATTGTTCTGTGTCATCTTACTTCTAGTTGTTTACCACCATTACATGAAACAAGATAAAATAAAAGCATAATAGTTCATAATTATTAATGGAAATGATATCAAAAACACAGTTTAGATATGAGAAACATATATTCGACAAATATAAGAAAGAACTAAATAGCAATTTTCGAGAAAAAAATACACAAAAATAATAACTGTTCTACATACTAACTTTATAGAACTTAAAGGAATATTATCTTAAATAGAGCCAGTTAAAAAAACTAACATATATTTTTAAAGAAAAATCTATTTGAAATAAGAAATCTAAAATCTGTAAGAAATAAAATCTATAAGAAATAAGAAATCTAAAGAATCCAATCTATTTGAAAATAATTAAAACTCAAATTATTTTCAAGATCTTACCAAAATTATTTGTAACAATCCAAAAACTTAGTTTGTGATTAAATCGTTAATTCTAAAATAATAAAATTTGTGAAATTTGAGAATGTAAAAAAAAGCTATTAAGAAGTTCCATGTCTATCAAGAAACTTGGTGTTTTTTCCTTCATTAAAATTGTCTTTGCTTTTACGTGACATAAAAGCAGATTAAATTGCGTTTAAAATTCAGTTCAGAATCGTTAAAAATAGAATTTAAGGCAGAAATTATTTTGTTTTGAATGCTGTTTTGATTTTAAAATTTCAAATACCAACCAAAATAAATTATTTTGCATACCAAATTTATTTTATCAGTGTTTTTAGAACACTGACATAAAATCTGAGACATTCCATTTAAAATTATAAATTTCTTTTGAGGATAACCATTCATATTTACGCATTTGTAATATTATCTAATCAAAGAATATTTTCCAGCACATCAGCTTAACACAGTTTCAAAAAAGGTTTACGTTCTACGCATTTTTATCTCATTGTTTTGCTATTCAACTATTAGTTGTCATTTCTTGTATTTTTTTAGTTTTTTCAGTTTTCTGAACTTAGTTACGATATCTAACAACTATTTTTGAAAACATATTTCATGTAGAATTCTTGTAAGAAAACTAATTAATATTTATTAGTTTTCATTTTTAAAAATATTTAGAGCTAAAACTCACGAACTTTTAAATATGGTGAACTACTTTTCAGTAATTTAATCCATAAAATGACCGGTTCCATCCTCGATATTCTGATTTTTTTCTAGACGAATAACAGATGTCCTTTTCAAAAATAAATAAATAAATAAAAGATTTTATGCGCTACTTTTTTTAAGGAGATTTTGTTAAAAAAAAACAAAAACAAAAAAAAAGCATCTATTTTACACAAATGATTGCGAACCGCTTCGAAATTAATGTTTTCGCAAACTGAAATGAAAGTCATAACAAAAAGGATTTTTTGATTAAATGGGAGGGATGAACTGACACTTGTCATTTTTTTACGTTTTGCATTTTTTTTTCTGTCGTGATGGTACTATGTGGCTTGATGAAAAATTTAAAACCCAGATCACATTTTTGCAAACTATGGAAAAATATATATGCATTCAAATCTTATCGCATTTTGTGACTTAACCCTTTAAAGACCATTTTTTTTTCTAATCATATCATGTTTAAAAATTTTTAGGCTTGAAATTAGAATAAGAAAAGGGATTCATTTAGCTTATTAGATAAATTTAATTTGATTAATTAATTAATTTGGTTAACAAATCAAGACACATCATTTTGTGTAAGATAAAGAACTGAAGCATTTAAGTTTCTGTCTTTCTAAAAAAATTTGTCAGAACTTACTTATGCCCACCTACATAATTTCATACTAAGATTGATAAATTTGGTGGGAAGCATACTTCCCACGGCCTTAGAAAGGGTTAATTAAGTGACAATGAGTTGTGATACACATTTTGTAAACTCTTGATTTAGAGCATTTTTTTTGTTTTTAATTTGATTGCCTTAAATTATTTTCTACGTATAGATATACTTTCGTATAGATATATTTTTTCTTTCGTAAACAATGGGATTCTTGTTTTTTCCCCCTTAAAGTAAAATACTGTGGATTAGTTTTAAAAATAACAATTAGGAGAAACTATGCTAAAATAATCACTGCCTTGAAAAGTACATATACGTAGCTCTTTAAGAACTAATACCAAATAATAAGTGATACCTTCTATTAATCATGAAAGATTCAGTGAAAAGAAAATATTAAAGAAAATAAGAACCTCTTGTCAGATCACCTTTTGTATTACCTGTAAAAATTCACTTATTTATGACAATGATAATGAGCAAAAAGAATTATATTTAATAATCATAGCAATACCCATATGGATAAATATGATATAAAAATAATGAACATATTACTGTAAAAATACTTGTAAAAATGTATTTAAATTGCAGGAAAAAATGCAGGAAATTAAAATTGATATAAATGAAAAGGTTGTTTACTTTAATTTTATGGTGGAGTAAAAATGATTTTGTGTAAAATGTTCACATTTATTTGGGAATAGATTTATTAATTATTTATTTAGGAATTTAGAAATAAAAATAGATTTTCGTTAATTTTATAATAGCAGATATAATAAAAATGGCTTTTCTTAACTAGCACTTATTACTCAAAAATAATTATGTGCCAAACTTGTAAATTCTTATTCCAACTGTTTTTCCAGTAAAACAATTTTTTGCAATTTTTAATTGTACCTGTCTTATTATGAAGATCTCAATTTAAGAATAGTTTGCAGGCCTATAAATATTATCATGTTAAAAACATTATATATTTTTTGTATGACAGCTATCTAAAGGAAGTTTTGTAACAGAATTGGTCAAATTTTCGCTGAAATTTGCCTAGGAAACAAATATATTTTTAAGTTGATTATATTTAAAAAAAGGCATCAAACAACGTGAGCTTTGTAGTATAAGCAATCAGAAATTTATTAAAAAAAAAAGATGTTTGATAATAAATTGTTGAAGAAATAAATCCTTTTTAATGACCTTATGAAAATTATAGTTGTTTTATTTATATATCCTTCAGTTTCTCATTAAAAATAGAAATGAATATATATATATATATTTTACATTTAACAATGAAAAGACATTCATTCATTTTTCTCTGTCATTATCTAACTGTTGTGTCTGATGTTTAATAGCGTATCATCAATTGAGTAGTGAATTCTGGGAAAGAAATTCAGTTTATAATTTAATGAACAATAAAAATTGACAAACACTTGTTTTACTTTCTTATACACAAAGTTTACAAAGAGAAAGCAATGGAAAGCAAAGCTGCTTTCGAAATTTTGGTAGAACTCTCTATTTTAGATCTTGATACTCACAGTTAAACAAATCCTTTCTGAGTTATCTTTATATATGAACACAATAACTCACAAACTCAATGCGCTATAAGAATAAAAAACACTTCAACATGTTGAAAATTGGATTGTTGGATTATCACAAAAATTGTAGATTTCGGTACTTTTCCGTTAGCCGGGCGCAAGCGAAAAATCGCCAAATAATGTAAAATTCCGCCAAATTCGCGTTTGGTTCACAATTGGCGACATTTGTGTCCGGCCAACGGAAAAGAACCAAGATTTCTAATAAAACTAGAAAATACACCAAAATAAATAAATAACAGTTATCAAACTGTTTTATTTCCAAAATATTAAGATATATATCAAAATTAAACCAAATCTTTCATGTGAAGTTTTCTGTTGCAGTGCTGAACATGGGGCGACACAGGTGTAGATGTCCTAGGCGCAAGTCTTAGGGGGGAGCGATAAAACTTAATGCATTTATTTTTGAAGTCAGATGATGAGGAAACTAAACATGCTGTATATCATTTACATTTTTACTTTTTCGTATACGTAGTATAGAGAAAGTATAATAACCATCAAAAATGTCGATTTCGAGATCTTGACAAATCTCCAGGTTTTAGACCTTTCTGAGTTTGAAAAACACATTTTTGAAAAATTTCCGTCTGTCTGTGACAAAGATAATTAAATAACTCGTCACCAAATAACTCGCCAAGGATGGCATGATAGATTCAGTAAAAATGCTAAATTCAAGCCAAAAATTAATATTTTTAAACAAATGTGCGCCAAAGTCATGCAAGGCTTTTCTGGGATAAACATTTATTAGAGAATGTCAGAAATTTTTTTTGGAGACTATTCCCTCTAGTATAAATTTGCCGATGATGGCGGAGAGGGAGAAAAAAAATTATACTATGCCCAGACTCCGCTTATTCTTGCTTCACCACTATTTTGCCAATCTATCTATTGAAGTGTCGATGGATGAAATTTGGTATGTGGTTTTGACACTAAAACTATAATTCGATGTCCATTTTTGGATGTTGAATAATGGAATTCAGAATTTCCAGAAAACAAACAATCATTAAGAAGCATAAAACATTTTAATTAACCAACACTTTCTATTTATTGTGTTTGATTGGATTTGCAGAAGGAATTTCAGACAAAGAAAAACATTCACATATGCGCAGATACAGAAAAACATTAAGTAATATCAAGAAAAATGGAAAGAATGGAAATTTAAAATACTGGCATTCTTTTTGCCAGTGAATAATTTCCTTTTCTGTGTGTATGTGTATGCATATGAATATTTTGTACATTACAGTATGATCAACGAGTATTCTGAAATCAAATTTAGAATCGCCATTTTAGATAAAGTAATGCTAAAGTACGATGTAATATAATTTAAAAATTTTTATTATTTTCTCTTATACGAATAAAAAATATTGTAGCTGTCAAAAAATTCGGTTTCGAGATTTTGATGAATCTCCACATTTCAGACATCGCCTACATACGGAAAAACTGTCTGTCTGTGAACACGTTAACTCACAAACGCGCTAGAGCATTGAAATGTGATAATTAGGCTTACCAAATTTGTAGATTTTGTTCAAAATTTGGACGAAGTAATTGGAAGAGAATTTTAGCGGTCAATCTCACTACCCGTCTGTATGCATGTGAACTCAATAACTCAAAAGCTCAAAGAGTTGTATGAATAGAATTTGGAAATGAATTTTGAACCAAATCTCTGAAAAGATAAGATAACTCAAAAAAAATCTTACAACTAATAAGTATAATAAATAAACAAAATTTAGTATGCGATCTTGTGGCCAAAAATTGTAAATCTGTGCCAAATTTTGGATCCAATCAGACAAGAGAAATTCGTCCGAAATGCGTGGTTAGTTTGCTCATTATATTATGAAGCACAAAACGCATTTTACTGTATCCCTCTATGCCTAAACTGGAAAGAAATGGAGGTTTTTCGTGCTCGCGAACTTCTGTGACTTTCGAAGGTTTGCAGCTTCCCTTTCTATATTATAACTTTCTATATTATACATATATTCAGCGTATGCTGATAAAGATAGCAGATGAATATAAAAAAAGGCTCTAAATATTTTAAATGCTCGAGAAATTCGAGGTGGAGGACAGCAGTTGGTTTTCATAACATGTCACCATGCGTTTAAATCTCACTAAATGAGAAAGAGGGGAACGAATATTAGGATGAGAATTTTTTGTATACGTAAGAGTTCGTCGTTTTTATGGATAAAAGTGGGTATAGCAATGCTATGTGATTTACTTCGATGACGGAAATGGATAACTGAATGTACCTCCTATGAAACTGGTTGGTTCGTGACCGGTGAGAACCATTTGATCTATATCTTCAATTTCTAAACATTCAATCTCAACTATGGTCATTTAGATCATCTTGAATTCTTATGTAAGACAGGATAAATTAATTAGGTCACCATGAATTTAATTTTTCTAAAGTTAATTTCCAGAAAGAATTGTAGTTTAAACTTTTTTTTTTTTGCTTTTTAAAATTGTATTTTTCCATGATGAAATTTATTTCTGAAATAATTTGCATTCGGAAATTGTAGCGCAAAATATTATTAAAAAAACTCGCTGTATTTTTTGGCAGTAAATGAAAAAATATCTAAGTCTCCATATTAATAAAACAGATATATTTTTTTAATTTGTTTCAAAATTGAAATAGAGTTGAAAATTCTTTTAAAAAGTTAATACCTTTTCTGTTAACATTAAAAAAAGAAAAACTGTAAAACTAAAATTTCATATTTCTATCGAATTGCAGAAAAAAATGAGACTTTTAAAATAATATCTCCTATTATAAATTTGTACAATAAATATGATCACGACAAAATGTTTAAACTATATCTTTTTCAAAAACATCTTAGAAATGTAATAGTTAATGGCAGAATGTATTATCCCTTGAATCTCCTGGCGTGACTTTTTTTGTCCTTTTCACGATACAATTTCATCTGCTTCTTTCTTTCATCAAGAATTTCAGTTTCAATTTCTACTGACAATGATAATGAGAGTAATCTCACTTTTCTTCTCATAAGACATGCCATCTGAGACGGCAGATCATTTGCAGATGATTTCCTGTAATTTAGAAGCACACGCATAAAAAAGTTGTTTTTTTCACTAGTTTCAACGAGGATATATTTGATCATTTGGGTTGCGCCTCCTGAACTTGATTGGTGAAAAGTGCATAGAATCTTTCAAAAAATTTCACTTTTAGATGAAGATTTTGATTATTCTTGAATAAAAGAAAAGTGGGTGTTTTCTGCTGCATTGTTTAGGTAAAACACTTTTTTATTTATACACACGATATGTTTAAACAGTAATTTTTTTAGAAGTTCGAAAGTAGATTAATGTTGCGTTGATTTCATTTCTTAAATGCAGTTTTCAAATATTTATTGATTACTAGCAGTCTTTGAGGACAAGTTGGTTTACCAAGAATATTGCTTAGTTTCAATTGAATCTCCGATAACTTGATAATCACGATTTCCTCTATAAGGTATTTTTAAGCGTCAATTTTAATATTTATATGACATTTTTTATTAATATAAGGATAAAATGATGAATGAAAGTTAAATTATTTAAATAGCTTGTGAAGAAAAATCATATTTTGATATAAATTTTAGTATTTATTTACAAAAACTAGGATTGATTTAGAGAAAAAAATTGTTACAGTTTTTCATTTTTCTTTGTAAGATTACATATGTAACATAACAGAGAACATAACAAATTCCCAGTTCATTACATGGCGCATAACATAAAGAATAATAATAATAAATTTCATTAAGATGTTTTGATTTTTTTTTGTGTGATATGACGATAATAGTACAGTAGAATTATGAAAAAAACTCGTTCTTCAGAAAATGCATTTCAAGTTTTTAAATGCTTGTAAATAAGCATCACTTACATGTCAACGGTTTGCTATAACTTGGTTAGTTGACATGGAGACAAAATAAAGATATGACTGGAAGCAGAAAAGTACTTATTTTTTTAAACTGAAAAAAAAAATGAGAATTTTCATCTAAATTAATATTTTTAACCTAGTCAGATACCTTAATAGTCTTACACTTGTTCTTTTTATTGTGTGCATGAACCTTTTTAAAACTGTCAAACCTCATGACATCACATTTCCATAAAAATTTATCTCTTTGGGAATATATTTCTGTAGCACGTATCTTATATGGTGCTTCCTCATGTGATCTGCATAAATAATAAAGGAAATTCTTTCTCTATTTTCTTTCAGCAGTGGAACAAAATGGTGCAATTAAAAAATTGTTTTAATGTCATTACAATAATAGAAATTATTGTAATATTATTAAAATTATTATTATTATAAAATTATTATTAAAAACATATTTAAAAATTGCTCATGAAAAATTGAGAAACAATTAAATTGGTTCTATTAATAAGATGATGTTTTATATTTAAAAATGGCGTGATAATAATTTTTGCGTAATAATATTTATAGAAGCTATAGAGAAGATTTTTTTTACTTAGTTTTATGTTTAATAATTTTAATCTCATAAATTTTAATTAGAATTCAAAAAAATCGCTTTGAGATTAATTATTTTAATCACATAAATTTTAATTAGAATTCAAAAAAATTGCTTTTAGATTAATTATTTTAATCACATAAATTTTAATTAGAATTCAAAAAAATCGCTTTGAGATATACATTGCCACAAAATAAACTGCAAAATTTGATGTCTGTAATTCAAATGGGTTGCAGATCCAGCAGACACACATATACAAATACGCACACTCGCAGATAAATTTTCTATTATTAGTAGTAGTTTGATGAACAGAAATTTCGCGGTATTTAAATAAATACGGCAAGCATAATATATAGTACCTATTTAGAAAGTTATAAATCATTAACATTCTGCTTCGAATGCATCAATGAAGAATATAATAAATCTTAATAGGAGATATTAATTAATCTATAACGAAAATTCATTAAAGAATAGTTTTTTTACTAAACGCCTGCCATTTTTTCATTTTTTTTTCTAATAATCAGACGGCAATTTCTCTTAATATTTTTTGGTGGGATCACTCTTAAATTTAAATGGCAAATCAAAAAGTTTTCTAAAAATAATTTATATCTCAATAAAATATTTTCTTTTATTTCATTTCCTTATTTAAGGTTGGTTGGTTTATTCTGGTTTTATGGCTCAAAAGTCAGACCTGTCTTCCTTATTTCAGAAAGAACCGGAAAAGGTAATAGATAAATTAAAACTCAAGAAAGAAGGAAAACGGTATGTTTTATGAGGAGTACATATATAGAGATTAGTTTAAATAGATACCCTTAAATATATAAACCGTGCTGTTTGTCGCACTAGAAATTAATATGTGACAATATTTTTCCAAAAATCAAAGATACTATTTAAAAACAGATTAACGAAGTTATTCTCTAAGTGAGCGCCCACCTCCCTGGAAGTGTTTAGATTTCCTCAAACGGACGCAACTAGATATAATTTTCAAAAGTGCTACAACTTGATGAATTTTAATTCCACATTTTATTTTTTATTTGGGTGAAGTAGTATTGCTGTAATTGCTATCATAAAGATAAAGTGAGGGGGCAAAAATCACTTTGGAAGAGAAGATGAGGGTGGTCAGTTTGATGAAAGATGTGCAGTGATTAATAGGCTACCCCATTCCACTAATTATTATAGATGGTTTATTATCCACTAATATTATAGATGGAAGAGTTTAAATGGATGGATCTATTCTCTTATATATTAAGCAGATTAGTTTATAAACTAAAGTGTTAACAAAGTTAACTTCTACTTCTAAAGGGTAGGTTAGATCAAATCTGTCTACGGGTTGACCCTTTGTCTAAAAATTCACATGTGTGGTGTGACTTATGGTACTTTATAAGCCCGCTGACAGTTATCTGTCAGCTATATAAGCAGAGTGAGCGTCTCTTGCTTTTTCAGAAGCGCCACCTAGGGCCAAGAGTACGACTTAACTACTTCATGTGTCACATTTGCTTAAGCAACCCTTTTTACACGGAGACACATTCACACACCTCACAAATAGAACACAGAAGAAAAACCATGTCCGAACCGGGACTCGAACCGTAAAGCCCAAATCACGGGGAAGACGCGCCACCTCTATGCCAGGACATCAGCAAATACACTTGCATGCATATAAATATGATAACTCAAAGACGAAAGGATTTACATAAATGGAATTTGATATATGATCTTGTTTATGTGGCAGTTGATGAGTATGTGGCAGTTGATTTTGAATGACTTCATGCGAATAATAGGTATTGAATGCATATCAACAGTTTTGTAGAAATGAATGATTTGCATACGTTTTAAGTTCTTTTATTTTTTTATTTTTGAAAAATGCAAACATATCTAAATATTTTAACAATTACATTAAGATTTATAATATTGTAAATGCGATCTGTATTTCCTGCAATTTCATAGATATTTAAATTTTCCCTTATTTAAAGCTATTAATATTTATAAATGATGCAAACATGTAAAAACTGTAACTCTGGATACTGAGACTTGGGCTCATTGCATGGAGTACAGTTTCTAATCTCGCAGGCTACGAAAATCAAAAAAGTGATAACATACTCACAAAAAAAATCTCATCTTAAATGGTATAATGGTTTCAATTCATTTGATGCTAATGTCACATGCCAAACGTAATTGCACATGCTATCTACTACGTATTGTTTTACGCAGTGTCTCATCGTTATGCAAGTTGGATTCCAGCATTAATCTATCGTGGAACAAATGGACGAGAATTGACTCCATTGTATGATAAAAACCAATGGGAAAGACAATCTTTCCTATTAAATTAACTACTTTATTCTTTAATTAATTTCCATCTTTTCTCAAAACGTTGAAATATTAAAAAATAATTCTTTCTACATATTGCTTTTCAATCACTTAATCAAAAATGTAATGATAGGTACCTGCGATATCGATTTTTATCTGTAAAATAATAAGGTATCTGCTGAAGTTTTGTCGCCAATCGATCCAATTTTCTCTCCCATCAAACAACTCCCGCCAAAGTCACCTTGCCCGATGAGACTAGGAAGAAAAGAAAACCTTAACTGCATTTTTTTAACCTCACCTTAACCAAAATGAAATACCTATAAATAGAAGGAAAATAAGAACATGATTGAGAATAACAGCAACAACAAAAGACTTGGCGAAGTACAATGTATATGAAAATGTAAAAATAATTCTAAAAAATATTATTCATATATATATCGTCTTCTATATAATAAGAGCAGCTGTTAAATGGCGAGGTGAACAAATTTCAATTTCACTGAGTTGAATCCAATATAATGGGAATATTTCAATCAAACTTTTCATTAAAAAATTTCTTTCAACTTTTTAATATTTAAATAGTAAAATTTTATAATCGGCAAAAGAAAACACCCACGTGATGCTTCTGAAAAATTGTATTGCACGGAAAAGTTTTTCAAGAAATGTTAAGGGAATATGAGTTTTTCATATATAATTCCAGAGTATTTTTCAATCCATTGAGATTTAAAATTTCATAATTGATTAAATTATTGTTCATAATTAATTTTAAAAATTTAATTAAAAATAACGATGGAAAAAATGTTTGAATTTAGAATCCTACTTTTCCAAAACGCTCATAATTGTAACAACAAACATGAAATTAAGTGAGAGATATTAAAGTGTTCAGACATTTTAAAGGAGGTATTGTTGTAATAATATTCAAAATTCTCTTTATTTAAAGTTTGATAACTTCTTTAAAACAAGGGATGATTTTTTTTAAACTTCGGAAGGCATTTTAATTAAGTTTATATCGTGATCATTATTGAAATAATAAGAGTAAAGCGGCATGGATCACAAAGAAATATCCAAATAAAAAAAGGAAACCATAGGATTTTGTTCGCTGATTTTATGCTTTTGAAAAGAGAACTTCCCTGAAAAGAGTGCAGTCGGTAAGTTTTTGTACTTCAAGAAAAGTGCAGATTCTCATAACTCGTTTAAACCCTTGTTTTAAAGAAGAACCTTGTTTTTTTTCCAGAATAATAATTTATTTAACAAATTTAATACATATTTGTATAAATTCTTTCATGTAATTAAAAAGCAACCACACACACACACACACACACACACACACACACACACACACACACACACACACACACACACACACACACACACACACACACACACACACACACACACACACACACACACATATATATATATATATATATATATATATATATATATATATATATATACACAGTGGCTCAAAAAAATTGAAAGTACACCTAACTTTTCCTTGATAAATTCGACTTCCAATATAAATACCACATTAACTGTAAGTGCAAACATGTTTTTATTTTTTACACAAAACAAATGGTTTAATTTAGAGTAAAAATAAAGAAAAATCAACGGAAAACTTCTAAATTGAAAAATTTCAGAAGCATTTTAAATAAACATACGCAGAATTTTGCTTCAAAAAATTGAGAATACACCAATGAAATTCTTGTAATATCTCGCAAAGAATGAACGTGTCAATATTTAGTTGCACTTCTTTTAACTTTTATAATGGCCTCTACACGTCATGGTGCCGATTCGACCCATTTTTGGCAGTATTTGAAGATCTGTTAACCCATTCTTCTTGCATCACTTGTTTCAAATGGGTTTTGTTTCTGATTTTGTGTTTTGAACTACTACTTCAAGTGTGGCCCACAGATATTCAATGGTATTGTTGTCCTGGTACTGTGGTGATGTGTGTAACTGCTGTTTCGAATGAAAAAGACACTATATTTTGACGTTACGTGCATTCTGTTTGGAGTCACTGTCCTACTGGAAAATGAAATTTCCATCTAAATCCAAATTTTTAGCACTTTCTTTTAAATTGCTACGAAGTATATCCAAGTAAACCATATAGTTCATAATGTCATATATAAAAATTAAATTTCCTACCCCGGATGAAGCCATGCAACCTCAAATCATGACGGAGTCACCAACATGTGTAACTAAGCCGTAAATTTTTTGGATCCAAAGTAGTATTAGTCTTTCCCCATATGATGCGATGGCTGTCACTGCCAAAAATGTTGAGTTTTCTTTCGTTACTAATTATAGATTTCGTCCAAAGGTTATTGGTCTTCAATTGATGAGTTTTTGCAAACTTCAAATACTTTTTCTGAATTTGCAAGCTGATGAACGGTTTCTCTCTAACAATGCTATTTTTATATCCAGCTTATCTAATGACATTTCGCACAGTTTCGGCACTTGCACTTCTGCCTATGATTCGAAAAGTTTCTGCAAAAAGTTGGATGAACCATATGATCGCAACAATCTAAAGGAAAGTGTTAAAAATTTGGGTTTAGATGGAAATTCCATTTGCAGAACAACGACCCCAAATAGAATGCACGTCGAAATATGGTGCTTTTTTCATTGTAAACAGCAGTTACGCAAACCACCACAGTTCCCTGGCATCAATGACATTGAATAGTCTTGGGACATATTCAAAAAAGTGGTTCAAAAACACAAAATTAGAAACAAAACCCATTTAAAACAAGTGGTGCAAGAAGAATGGGATAAAATATCATCAGATACCATCAAAAATTGGTCGAATCGGTACCACGACGTTTAGAGGCCATTATAGGGGCCAAAAGGCATGCAACTTAACAGTGAAAGTTTGTTTCTTTGCGTGATATTACAAACATTTCATTGCTGTATTTTCAATTTTTTGAGGCAAAATTCTGCGTATGTTTATTTAAAATGCTTCTGAAACTTTTCAATTTAGAAGTTTTTCGTTGATTTTTCTTTATTTTTACTCTAAATTAAACCATTTGTTATGTGTAAAAATAAAAACAAGTTTGCACTTCCCGGTAATGCGTTATTTATATTGAAAGTCGGATTTATCAAGGAAAAGTAAAGTGTACTCACAATTTTTTGAGCCACTTTATATATATATATATATATATATACCCATATATACACATATATATGCTTGGAAAAAATTTGATGCAGATGTTTAGCTATCATTGAAGCTTGAAATAATGATTTGCGCTGAGATGTCCCCTATTTTCTATGAAATTAATAAACAAAATTTGAAAAATATCTCTCATTTTGTATCTAAAATAATGCCATATGATGCATAACGCAATATTCAGTTCTAAATGCCTTCATTCAAGGCTGATTTGATGCTTTTTTTATTGATCCCTGAACTCCTCCAGAACATTTCTGTATCCAAAACTAAATACTAGAGCAAGGCCCCCTCCGCCATTAAAAATGTTCGTTTGTATCCATCCTGCTTGTATTCCTATTACCCGATTGGAAAACTGACTTTGTAGATGTCCTATATGTTCTTAAACAAATTGAAAGAGCAATAAATGCCCGAAACAGGATTTGTATGTAAAGATTAATAAATTCGTCGATCTTGAAATTTAAATACATTTATGGCAAATTAGGAGAATTCCATGCTCTGTAGAGATAAGGTCAGATAATATAAGTTAAAAAAATTGTAGGGGAAACCTAGACCAGAGTGCCTGTAAAAGCGAAAGACAATTTTTTGAAGATGTGTCCGAAACAAAATTAACATGCCATCTTCAAACGTAATTACATTGTTTCAATTTACAAACTCTATAAACTGCTTTTAGGTAATTCCAGACTTAATTGGCATGATGGAAGTTTTTTTCACTTTCAT
This sequence comes from Argiope aurantia, assembly GCA_026543865.1. Classification (NCBI taxonomy): domain Eukaryota; kingdom Metazoa; phylum Arthropoda; class Arachnida; order Araneae; family Araneidae; genus Argiope; species Argiope aurantia. The sequence continues at coordinate 226,769 of JAPMOR010018816.1, read as the reverse complement.
TTTTTTTCTATCTATTCTCATTTGAACAACAAAGGAAATGGAATAGTTAATGATACGTCACATTTCTTAACCCGGAGCGGCATGAGAAAAATAGTTAAATTATTTTATACAAATACACCACTTGGTTCCATCAGAAGCAAAACCAAGCTTCATCTACTTCGACATTCGTGAGAAATATGCAAAATGGCGTCTGAGAATTATTTCGTTTTACCAACAGCACCTTTCATGCATCACTGGCGCAGTAAGCAATAATTTCCTCTGCTATTCCTGTGGGAGTCAAAGTCGATGCCCTTTCAAAATGCCGCAGACCAATTAGATAAAAAAAAAGGATTTTCGGAAATTTTCAGTTGGGCGATGTCATGATATATAAAGATTGTTAACATTTGGAAAGAATCATCGAATTGTGTTTCTGGTTTAGAATTTTATTTGTGCAATAATGACAATTGATACAAGATTATTAAAAATGACTAAGCAGAGATAAATACTAGTTTGAGGAACTGCTATCTGCTGATATAACTTCAATCTGCAGAATGACGCTAAGCCTTCAATCACTTTATTTTCAATTTTAACTAGATGAACTGTGTTATTCATATAATTATCAGAAATAATTATTCATTATATAACTGACTCAACTATACTTTAACTTTCAACAAGTTTAACTCGAATATGTTTCGATAAAATGAATTTTATTTAGACTTGCGCAGTCCAAAAGTTTATGGATTCGTTATCATTATTAAGAAAATTTTTAGAAAAATTTAATTTTTGGAAATTTCGATTTACTGAAAAATACACAGCAAATTTCCCCATCATTTTTTTGTAAAACAATTGCTACTTTTTTTTTTGGATTAAAGACAACTATAAAAAAGAAATAAGTAAATAATTTTAAAAAATGCAGAAATATCTATGGAATTTGCAAATTTACTTAAATATACTGAAAAATGCAGATTAGGAAAAGGATTCATAGAACCAAAACAAAGAATATCGTGTGATTTTCCAAAAAATATTTATTGCTTTTTTGAAAACAAGTTTTCTGTTTTATTGATTGATACGGATATTTTGATACTGCACAAATAAATTTTTAAGTAATTTATATTTTTTCTTATGAACGAAATTCATGGACGTTTTCTTTTTACTGAAATAGGTATACATTATTTATAATGCGAAATTTTTTGTTTGATGTCTAAAAATTTTTTTTTTTTTTGATATACAGAAACTGAGCAAATACAAAGCTCCTCTAAGAAAGTTCTACATGGAGAGATATTCGATTTATGGAAGATCCATATATAGGGAATCAACTCTATATTTTTTAATTATCAATGATTTAATTATTATAAAAATTTATCGAATCATTATAAGGTACTGCGATTGTTAGTTAGAAATGAATAATAAAGAATAATATTTTATAAATATAATTATAATATTTTTTAATATAAAAATGAATAATATTTTATTTCAATTTTCGAAAATCGTCTGATATATATTCAAGATTCAGATGCAGTCATCTTTCACTTTTTATCAGCAGTTAAATACTTTTTTTTCATTTTAAGTCTTAGTAAAAGAAAAAAAAAGAAAAAGAAACGCGAAACAACATACTGAGAGAAAAAGAATTTCTGAAGCACTGGAAAGCTTTGGAATTATCTTGTCAAACGAATTATTTAACACATTTATCATCGTTCGGTTTCTTTCCTTTTCATTTTTTACAGGTTTTGATTAAAGGAAATAGCTGGGAAAAAAACATTTATTCTACACAAATTTATTATTTGAAAAAATTTGACAGTCTGCTGGTTTGAAATAATAATTTTTATATTTTTCTTGGAAAAACCTCTTTCTTTTTCTTCTCTTCTATTTTTTGGAAATTAATTTCTTTTTTCAGGTTATTTTGTTCAATTTTTCAAACGATCATATTATTCCTTTTTTTAATCCTTATGTACAATAATGTAAATTTCTGCAACTTTTTTTATTCATTGTTTATTATTGTTAAATACGTAATTACATTCACATAAGTAATGCAAGTGTCAATACATTTCATATGTAATGCCATTGTCAGTACATTACATATTAATATATAAATTCTGGATACATGACATACTAAATATGTAATGTATTGTCACCTTTTTACTGTTTAATATGTAATGCATCATCTATGTATTGACATTTAGCTGAAGATACAAAATATTTATTTATTTACTGTTATTTATTAATTATTTATTATTTCAGTTCGGATGTAGCCACATAAAAAGTAATTAATTCTTACTTAAATTTTCATGAAAATCATACTTTTTGAATCATTAAAAAATAAATATAAAATACTGAATAATTATACATTCCCTTTTAATAGTTTAAGAACATGGAAAGTCAATAATAAAATAAATTATGATTAATTGCTCCATCAAATAGATTAAATCACTTACGACAAAAAATTTGCTAAAAGGAGCAAAAAAATATCTATTTTTCATATTAGTTGTGCATTAATTTGATATATGAACAAATGATGCAAATATCAAATGCTCTAATGTGAAAAGAAAGATGATGCTTTCGTTGTTTAATAATGACAGGAAAACAGAAAACGAATCATGAACTTGGTAAGAATAGAAGGGGGGGGGAAGAAAAAAAAGAAAGAAAGAGAAAAAAAGAAGAAAAAAATTAGATAAAGGAAAGAAAAACACGCTGTTAATGGGAATGCATGCATCATCCGACCATAATGCTCTTCTTAAATCCGAAGAAGAAAGAAAATGTGAGCAGGAAGAAAAACAGTAATAGACCTCTCCAGTTCTAATCCAATTTCCTTCGTAGAAAAACAGTTTGGTATGGGACGCCGTGATGTACGTGTTAAGTAAGTCGCTTGGAAGAGCCTTCTCAAAGACGTGCATTTAATGATGACAGTTCACATGAAGTCACTATGACATGAAAAACGTAGTTGCACACGTTATGAAATTGTACATCCTTTTAAGTTGTGCTGTGATGGTATAGTCTTTGTAATTCTGCAAGTAATACAATAAAATTATTTAACTCTCGATAGTTTCATCAATAATTTACATAGGAACGTAAGAAAGAAATAAGAGACGGGGTAAACATATGACGTCGATTGAAATTAAATACAGAATTTGTCAATGCGGCGGAGGGGGGGGGGGATCTTGTGAAGCATTTAGACTCGGGAGGGGGGAGAGGGCTTCCTTTTAAGTTGTACTGTGACTGTACATTTTTGTCATTCAACAAGAAATATAATAAAATTTTTTAACTATAACCAGTTTCATGAATAAATTTGTAGAAATAAGGAACAAAGTAAACACATGACGTCGATTGAAATCAAATATAGTGATTGTACATTTTTGTCATTCTGCAAGAAACGCAATAAAATTATTTAACTATCGCCAGATTCATCAATAAGTTTCAAAGGAATATAAGAAAGAAATTAGAGACGGAGTAAACATAACAAGTCGATTGAAATTAAATACAGAAATTGTCGATGTGGAGGAGTATGTGTGTGTATGGGGGGGGGTCTTGTGAAGCAAATGGACTCGGGGTGGAGGGCTTTTATCTTCGGTTTAAAACTGAAAAGAAATGGTTAATGACATAACAAATGAATTTCGCATGAAATTAAGCATTGTAAAACTGAGTAAACAATTTTTATCCAAGAATTTTAATTTTAACTAATCATTATATATTTAGTATAAAATTACATTGTGACACTATTCTTTACATAATATATACAAATGTAGTTACATTCCACAGTCCAATTCATTGATGAATTTCGCGTCTTTCTATTTTCTATTAGTCAGTCGGGAATCGGGGAATAAGGGGAATCCTCGTCTATTTTTGTAGCATTGCCATGGAACGTTTCCCACTTTTTGTTGATGTGTGGGTCATATGCAAGGATTTCTTATACGGTTGTGCAATATAGAATTTATAATAATAATACACATATTAATGCATAAGCATATCAGAATTGCTCAAAGAAGTAAAAAACGCATATAAATATATACAGAATTTAAAGTAACATAACCAAATAAATTGCACCAATGAAGTATCATAGCAAACAACAAAAATAATATTACGACTTTTAAGCTTGATAGCAATAGTAATAGATAACACAAAGAGAATATGTATCAGAAACCAGAGTAAAAGAAACGAGAATAGATTACAATACGAAAATGACTTGAGGCATCTCACATGTATCATGCGAGCTGCAGAATTTTATGGCTCAAGGGCCAGATTTGTCCATGCTGCGCCAAACATATGGTTGGACAATCATGCGTGCCTGAATCAGATCTATCAAACATCATTAAAGTCGTTATGCCAAAGGTGCAATCAAAATGCCATGATTTCGAAAAATAACATTGAATCTTACAGGAAACAATTGATGATAGAGAAGTTCAAAAATAACAAAATGATCAGGGAAGAATATTTTACTAACAAAAATAATCCAGCCGGTGTGTGTCCCTCCCCCAGGCTGCTATATTATTTACAGAATATAGTAAATTGTACAGTTTGTAGCACACGTTTGTAATTCTTCCCTTTATTTAATTAAATCAGAAATTGGATTCATATTCACATTTTTAATGGTATGGCAAATTTCATTTATCTTGATTGTTGTGTTTTTAAGATATGGTCATCACTTATACAAGAACAGACAAGCAATCCTCAGACAGATTTGGTCCAAACTACAATTTATGTAATAAAACTTTAACAGCCTTCATCTAAACTTCATCTTACTTCTTCAAACTTGCTGTGTTTTTGAGTTCGTATCCATAAGGATAGTCTCATAGACAGACGTTCATGAATTTAGTCCAAAATGAGAGAGAAATTAACAGTTTCAGTGCAAAGACCTCACATTTCATTCATTTAATTTGTTACGTATCAGAGTGATGGTATCCATAATCAGATGGACCTAGAGACAGATCTCGAAAATATTTTTCCGGATTAAGAAAAATTTTAAAGTTGAAGATCTATCAAATCTATGGCGATTAATTCCTGGTATTTAGCAATAGGTGCCCAATTTGTATTTTACACGCGCTGTTTCAAATCAATTGAAACTAAAATTTGACATAGAAGTACAATTGTAATGATAAAAGAACGTACCAAATTTAATGTATTTAAATCACTATTGAATTATCGCGTTTTCGTACTTGTAAAAGTACAAACCGAAAAAACTCAACCTCTTGATGGATTCGGTCCAAAATTTGACAGGTATCCATTCTTTAGATGCCAAATCAGTGTATCAAATGTTATCTATATAGCTCTTTTTGGCTCTTATCCATGTAGCTCTATTAGGTAGTTATCGAGAATAGGTTTCACTCAAAATTTGAGAGAAATCTAAAAATGTGTTGTAACCCATATAAGGTTTAGTTCGAAGCGTTATTTAATTATATTTTTCACAGACAGATAAACAGACAAACGGGAAGATAGTCCGACATAATGCTAAACATATGTTTTTTGACCTAATATTATCTAAAATGTGGAAATTCGCCTGACTTTTGAGCTGGAATGTTTTGACGATCACAACTCCTTTTCTATACTTCGTATACGGGAAATTAAAAATACGTGAAATAAAATCAGAAAGCAAAATTTTATAGAGAATTTTAAACGATATAAAATTTAGATAGAATCCCTATTTCTTGATTTTTAACAATTAAAAAAGTACACACGATAAAATATTTGATGAAACAATGAATACTTTTAGAATTTCATTGCAATGTAGAAGAGTACCCGTTGAGACAAGCAAGCAAGCAAACAATTTACAAACAAGCACTGTTGCAAATTATGTTAAAAAATGTCTTTACAACATATCCTAAATGGAAGGGGGGGGGAATTGTATTACGGTTAGCATTATCATTAAAACGATGTGTTTTTTTTTGTATTCTTGGTGAAAAATTTATTTTTGTGCAACTCTATTTTCGTAAGTTATCATGGGAAATATTAATTTTTAATAATTTTTTTAAAAAATCACTCCAAGATGTACATTCTCCTTGATCAAAGTATGTTTGTGCCAAATTTGATAGTTATAGGTCGAAAATGATCTGCTCTGTGAACCAACAAGGTAAACTCATATAAAAAAAAAAGCGGAATACATTTTTTCTATGTTAATAATTGAGATATGAAAATTTGTTTATAACTGTAACTGACGCTCGAATTATCCTTCTCTTTCACGAATGATAATAAGAAATTACTCATCTATAGTTCAAAAAACCCAATAAATTGCTGAAACATTAATGTTAGTAATGACACTGAATTTCAAGCCCCAATTTTGATGAGTCATTTTCTAGAATGTACCTTATAAGTATTTCCAGATCGAAGAAACTGCTTCGTCATTTTTAAATGAGACTAAAAACCAACAAAATCTATCAACAATAGCAACAAAAATTCATCAAGGTTTGCCACTGTTTCTTAGGAATAAGGAATATTGCTTCATCGAAGGCAATCATGCATATATTTCTACCTCTAAATAATGACACTGCTGTTTCAACATTTATTTCAGAGAGAAAAAAATCTTTCGGACACTTGTGCAATAACTAAATCGGAAAATGTTAAACATTTTTTTATAATTTTTTTTACGTATTTTGCTATATTTGTTAGGTTTTAAATCATAGTTTGATTCAGTAACTCAGATATATAACATTAATAAACATTTCAGCATTAATAAACTTTCCAATTTAAAAATTAACTATTCTTTGTTACAATAACTAGTTATTTTGAGGAATATATCTAAATTAAATCAATAAAAACGGTAGTATAAAGTATATCACTTTTTGTAAATTTTAAAACTAATTTTATATGTTAATATATTTTACTAGAATGCAAAGTGAATAATATATAAAATTTTAGAATACATTGAATTTTTTTCTTTGAAGCCAGGATTGCCAGTTGACTGACTGGAACTTTAGGCATTAGGTAAGCAAACCAGTGATGGTGAAATGATAATGTAGAAAAGTTAAGTTCACGGACAACATAATCTCACACACTCTTGAGATAGTTTAAATTAGGACATTAACGAATTGTAAAGGTGAAGACTGTAAGATCTATGGATCAAAGTGTCAGTTTATGCGTTTAATTCCTTTTCTAACTCTTAACCGAAAACATATCGATTTTAAAAGTTTCAAGATTTTACCCGCAGAGAATGCACAATAAAGTGGCATGTTGGAAATTTTTCTTGAAAATAGAGGAAGAATGGTTTAGAGCAGAGGATTACTAATGACACATCCTGGCATCATTAAATTTCATATAAAAAATTGGCGAAATCGGTGTAGTGTTGTAATTGGGGGAATGGATTTTTGGCTTTGGATATTAATTTAAGTATAAATATTTTTAGCGGATAGCTGGCCGTTGAAGGCGACTCGCAGCCTTTCGAAAGAGAAGTCGGTTATTAAATCAGATCGTAAAGCTTGATATGCCTTTCGTAATTCTATTACGCCCAGCGTATCTAGTCAAAGACTCATAATACACTTTTTTTTAAAAAAATTGTGTTGATGAGAACATAATTTAAGGGATAATGTCTTCAAAGTTGAAACTTCCAGAGATAATACAGTAGCGCAGATTAATCAAAGGGAGAGATAAAATCCTTTCTTAAAATCGTCTCGAACACAAACAAAACTTTCAGATTTTTTTTTACTATATTCTTTCATCGATGGCCTAGAAGGCGCGTGTAGCATACTAGGATATTGTTATTTAATCTTCTATGTGCTATTCCATATCCTGAGGTTATTGTATATGCTAACCTCAGGATGCATCTTTTGCTAATAGGAATGAATGAACTAGTTTTTAAACAATGCAGGTACAGCGCCCTGAAATGTCTTAGAGGCACATATGTTTCCGGTATTATGACGTCATGGGACTCGACTCTATTAAGAAGATTTATTGACACAATAGATAAAACAAGTGAAATGCCATTAAAATAATGGTTATAATGTCTATTATGTTTTATTTTTAAATAAAATTTGATGGAGGAATCATGAACATCAAGTTATACATGATAGATAATTAAATACTCAAAACCTAATACATATAATAACTCAAAACCTAATAGAGATCATTGTTGGGAAGTTACAATTTAGTTTTCAAATTAATGTGTGCTAATAAATGAAATAAATTTTTGCTGTTGGTGATATATTTTTTCATTTACAGACCTTTATATTAAAATTCAGCTATAAATTAATGGAAGAATGCATATTTACACTCATTTACTTCCCTAATGTTCCCTAATATTTCAAAATTTTTATTAGATTTTGAATCATTTTATGGACCATTATCGCCTATAACTTGTCTGATTAAAAAAAATATCACGGTTGCGGCATTAAAATTTGATGCAGACCGTTAGCCGTTTTGGTTAAATTTCATTCAAATTACCCTATTTTTCAAAAAAACATTACATTTATTTAAAAAAAAATTCGTCATTTTTGTGTATATAATTGACAATGCATCTGAAAATACTAACAAGTTATCAAAAATGCAATTTTTCAAAAGTTTTGTTCCTAATGAAGTCGGTCACCTTAATTGAAATCAAACAAAACTAAATTTTCCCAATAAACCAGTCGATTGCCAAAGGCGGCTAGTATTTAATCAAAAAAAGATAAGAAATGTGGCAATAAACAGGTTAGACAATTGCATTCTATAATGCTGGGTCAGGAAAAAGATAAGAACTTGTAAGTTTATAGCTTATTTTATTTTACTGGGCATTCAAAAAAATGCATGTTTTCAAATATCTATCAAATATCTCTTTTTAAGATGTCGGAACACATGTAAGTTTTGTAGTAGCTACATCCAATCAGTAGATACGAGCTTTCTGTAAATTACCTCTATCCTATTTAATGAATCGAATTTCAGTGAAATCTGGATCCTGACACCGTGATTCCGACTGAATTACAAGAGCAATAATCTGAACAACCCATTAAAAATCTGCTACTGATTCTTATTACTGTATGAAAATGATAGGTCGTCTGTTTATTTCATCTTGTAACTCATTAAATGCCCATCAATTGCATGTAACCATTAGAGAAAGAAAGACTAGCTTCCTTATTATTTGAAATGAATAATAATTTGATATATGCTTCCGATAACGTAACAACTGTCAAATAGAAAGGGGGGAGTCTAACTAGCCTGAGGTTGTGTCCATGATAATGGCATGGTAAAAAAAAAGTTGTTCTTCTTGACAAGTATTTGATACGAATGGATCGAGTAATTTATTTAAATTAACCTAGTAATTAGAATGGGGTAATCTTTCCTTACTGTATTAATATTTTCCGGGTCTATAAATTGACTCCTGATGTATTAGCTGCAGCCAAATTTTAAAATGAAAGTAAATACTTAAAACATTTTTGAATGAGTTTGCGTAAATTAACAAGCATGTCTCGAAATTAGATTATGCTTATTCCAAGTATAGAATAAGTCTTCTTATATAGAAAATCCATTCTAATTCGTAGTTCAGTAGCTTATTTATATACCGTTAGGTATAAGAATACAATTGCAAGTGAATAAGAAATAAATGATTTATAGGATTATATTACACGTTGTTTCAGTGAATAAATTCATCATTTTTATGCATTTTTCCTGTTATAGTTTTACTATGAATCGTATTTAGCAAAATATTCTTGGCATTAAAATTTTAAACAAAATATCTACTCCTCTACGATCAAAACTGACCGAGGTTTTTAATATCACCGTTTTAAATAATTTCAATGATTGCTTCAGGGAATGGTCTAAAAATATAAAATTCAAAGTTTTATAACTTAGTCATTTTTATCGCAGAAGAACATAATATTTTTTGGTTTAATATGCAAATCTAGCAAAAATATTTTACAATATATGATGAATAATAACGAAATACTCTATAAAAATTTAGATTTCCTATTTTTCGGCAATTATTGTCTAAAACAATACAAAACATAATTTTTTTCTTTATTTAGAGCTTTTTTCTAATTGGAACTGTAAGCCTATATTTATTGGTTTAAAAATTAATAATTATATCATAAATAGAGTGGACATCCCGTATAATGTATAAAAAAAATATAGTTTATTGAAAAAAATTTTTATTAAAAATTAAAAAGGTAATTTTAAAAAAAATTAAAAATTGCATTTAAAAACATTAAAAAATTTTTAAACATAAGAATTTATTAAGTTTGTTAAAAACACGTTTCTATTAATGCACAGAGATGTCGAAGCTGGAGATGAAAGCCAAAATTACGAAAACATAAAATTATGAGAAAAGCACTAAAAAAATTAAAATTAGATGACAGTTAACGAAGACTGAAAACATCGAGAGGAACGAATAGTGGAAGGAATTTAAAGAAAGAGAGAGAGAAAATAGCATCGCTCTGTTAGCAATGGGCAATAAAAATACACAATTTAAAAAAAAACTGCTCGGTGGCCACACCAAGCTTACAATCATCAAACTTAAATAGGGATAATCCTGAATTTTGAATTTTCGCCTTCCGATACTATGCAACTATTGCTCAGTAAGCAAATTTTGATGTTGACTGGAACTGGTCTCCGAGTAGTTCCAATTCGTGTATCTCCAACTTATTGATTCATTGTTTTATAATTTTCTTTTTCATTTTGATCGTTCATCGCAATCTCAATATAGAAAAACAGAGGGAGAAGTCTTCCCACAATTTTCTCGCATATTATCTAATTAAACTTGAATTTGTGTTTTAAAAACATTTTTATCCCAACCAATTGAAACCAAAATTTGCACAGAACTACAATTGCAGTCTCAAAATTACATACCAAATTCGATACGTTTAAATCATTGCGTTTTTGAGTTATCGTGTTTACATGTTTCTGAAAGTACAGACCGACAGACAGTTAAGGCCTTGGATTTGATTCAACATTTGACAGGAGTTTATAATACAGATACTAAATCTGTGTATGGAGTTTTACCCTTCTAGATCACATTGTTTTGAAGTTATTGTATTATCTTATATTCGAATTATCGGACAGACAGACTTTCTGTCTGTCCGACAATTTGAAATTTGCACAAAATTTGTCAGAAATCTACAAATTTGGTGTAATAACCGTATACCAAATTTCATTCATCCAGTTCAAAGTGTTTTTGAGTTATCTTTGTTTCAGACATTTTCCAAAAATGTGTTAATTGAAATCGGGGGGATGAGGGGTTAAAAGGTGGAGATTTGGCAATTACAATCTCGTGTTCGAATATTTTGGCGCTTATAATACTTTCACGATATTTCGTATATTAGAAAGTAAAAAAGGATTAAAAGCGAAAGAAAAAAATGGTTTAAAATAACTCCACAAAAATATTATAACTCTGAAACCTTAGTGGATGAACCGCTGCAGTAATGAGTCGATTTATGCTCTTGATACTTCAAATACGCATCACGTATATTTAGATGTTAGACGACAAGCGCATGCATTTTTGCTTTTGTCATGCGACTATGGCATCTCGCGAAAGACTTTATATCCAAAAATCAATTTGTACATTTATTTGCTAAACCATTTGTAAACATCCGCATTTCTATTCTCGTGGGTCACTATTTCTGTGGCTCTCAAAGAAAAAAATACATTACTTTGAATTTTTAAAATATTTTTTTAGGTTTAGTTAAAAATAAATGCTGAGAGCTTCCTGATCTCTAGGGAAATAGAAAAGAACAAATGTTCTGCTGACCGGAACCGTAAAAAAATGTTCAGGGAATACAAACGGAAATAACCCTCAGTACATGTAATTTTATGATTTTCGGTAGCCGACTGTCTACTGGTGCTCGTTAAATTAAGTTTTAAATCTTTTTATTATTGTCAAATGAACTATTTGAGGCATGCTTTATTTATTTTCAATTGGGAATATTTCAATAAATCTTTAAGAAACAAAAATATTCAAATTTATATAAACCACGCAATTAGGAAATAAGTCATCGGATTTTTCCCCCCTGTTTCCTATTTCAATGTAAGGAGTTTTTTTATAAATAAAATTTCAAGTTTATAGGAGAAAAATGTAAATAGATGACGATATAACGATGTATACGTTATATTGGATTTTTAGAAATGCAGGATAACCTCTATTAAAGGTAAGAGGTCGGAATTTTGTCCTTTTTGCAAATATTTCACATTTAAAACAATTTTCTTTTTTTAAAAATAAGTTTGAGATTTGAGAAACAAAATAAGGATTAAATAAATAATTCAACTTGCAGAATTATAACAAATAACATGCATATAATCAGTTGGTCCGGTATGAGAGATATATTGTGGATTAAATAGTACGTCTAAAAATAGATGTAACATTATACAAACTCAAAAATGTTTACTGAAGGACAATATATATATTTTGCAAGCATTGGAAATGGTAAAAAGGAAGAATAAATACGAATACTACGTCAAAAAAACAGAACTCACAGTTACGAAAAACAACCATGTTTTGGAAAACTTAATGATGTATCTGAAACGAGAAGTAATGGCACGAGTTATAGCAATAATTACATGAAAATCTAGAATCATCAAAAAATAATGACATGAAATTTCATCAGTTATTAAACAAATGGAGAAATTCAAAATTGATATCCGATATACCGGACGGTAGGTTCCAGGAAATTAAGTTTAATTTTCAGTGTTTCGAATATTTTGTGAGCGATTTAGGTCATTATGGAAATAGTCGCGAAAGCGCCAAAAGGCGACAAAATTTTTGAAGACAACTGGCAGAGGTTAAGGGTTATTCTGGGGTATAATAAAGGGAACTTGGTTAATAGTTATTCTCACTATCGAACCATACTTGCTGTAATGAGCGGGCATTCTGCTTACGGCGCAGCCCAGTCACTAGTTTGTATTTTATGGCGCAGCTATCATTTTTGATGGTATTGCTCAAACACCATAACAGTTATTAATACAAAAAGCTGCAGAAGCCATTTTTATGATTCTTGATGATCAGTTTACTTAATATCAGATCTAATGGAAAATTTCCGATGTCGTGCACTCAGAATTAATAAACTGTGTTCCAAAATTAAAGCAAGATTAGAATTTGCTATCATTCATGCAATAAAGTGTTGGCAATCCTATTGAAAACATTTGACTGCTGGTAGTTTAGTGTTAGTAAAAATGGAGCTTTATATGATAGAACAACTTGTTAACGCAAGATTTGAATTAAATAAAAAGCACGGTTTTTGTCTTCCTTTAAATTGTTTTATTTTTATTGAATCGTAAAGTACACAGGATGGAGTTATGCATGGAATAACCATAGGGTAAATGGCCGCCAAGGCTTTGCTGACACATACACACTGTTTTGTTGAAATTTCCTAAAACTATTTTGCATAAATGTGGCTGAATTTCGCTGATGCATCATTGAATTTTCTTCTCCAATGCAAGCGTTCTTGTGGGCTTGTTGCCATAGACTTTGACTTCAAATAACCCCATAAAAAAGAAATCCAATGGTGTTAAATCATGTGATCTAGGTGGACAATTCTCAAATTTTCGAATTGTAGTCGCCAGACTTTCATTATTTTTGAAATTTTGTTCAACAATGAAAACACGTTGTTCTATCGTGTAACGCTCCATTTTTACTAACCCTAAACTATCAGCTGTCAATTGTTTTTTTTTATTAGAGTTTCCAAAACTTTACTTCAGGAATGATGACAAATTCAAATCTTGCATTAATTTTGAAATAAAAATTATATAAAATATATTCCTCCTGAATACATGATATAAAAAATAGAAGACAAATGAATAAGTTGTAAAAAAAGTTTCTAGTAGATAATTAATCCTTATTTCAGACGGAATGATTGTTTTTTTTTCTTCTTCTTCTTTCTGATTAAGATAAGTCTTAAGCGTGGGTCATCTACTTAACTCAGTTTTAAACAATTGTTCACCCACGACTAAAGTTTCAGGTCCACCCACGATTTAGATTGTTAAATTCTTACTGATGAACTTCTGCACATTTGACTTTTGATCTTCTAAATATGTGTCTTTATTGTGGATGCTACTCCGTCTGGAGAGAAGAGATTGAAAATTGCACTGCATATTCGTTGCTTCTTTATTTCTTTTTTGAAAAGGATGAATAAAATTTCACATGTCCAGACCTACTGTTAATTGATTTTCAATATTTCGAAGAAGCGGTTAGCGATTTAATGTAATGAAAGGCAATTCTAACAGTTATTTTTAATACATCGACAATATCAGACTAATCATTATGAAAATAGTGAAAATACGATATTTCAGAAAAAAAAATCTGAATCAGAAAAAAAAATGTTTAATCTTCAATTTAATCGCATTTGAATTGCATGACTTCTGTTCAATACGGCCGAACAATTTCAGAAGAAAATTTGTTCACACGGCCCTCAAATCTTAGTTTCATAAGTCAGAGAAATGCAAACATATCAGTGCATGAAAATAACATTTTCTTTTTTCATCATTTTCAATATATTTTGACATTTAAGAATGATCTTACCATATATCCTATAGAGAGTATCACCAGAAAAGTTGATTAAAAAATGGAATATATTAATAGTTGCAGTAACAGAGAAAGGCAATGTTAAGTAAGGCAAACAAATAAAAATGATACAGAATAATAAATTACTTTGATTTTTACTCTCTCGAATGCGAAATATACAAAAGGAAAGTGTTGAAACCGACAAAAATAAAAATGAAACAAAATAATAAATTTCTTTGATTTTTATTTTCTCGAATGCGAAATATGCAAAGGGGAAGTACTGTAACCGATAAAAAATTATAACTTCAAATTTTGATGAATTTAAAATTTAAGGCATCCCTCAATCCGGAATTATATCTATCTATGAATGCAGTAATTCAAAAATGCTTTGAGGGGCTATTTTTGTTACGGACTTGGCAATTTTGAAATATGGTCAGATGACGAGGGCGACACCTAAACTAGCACCCTCCTCCCCGAATTCCCACATCACACTTGCGGGATAACATTCGGCATCGATGGATTTATTTAACTTGCACCACCAGGGTGGATTGTAGATGGATTCGTGTTCCAAACCCCAATTCCTCCAGTGCTGTAGCCGAGAGCTTGTCAGAATGGCCATGAAGCTAAGCAAAGAAGGGGAGACATTGGAAACTAGAGTCAAACATATTCAAAAAGAACGTTTGTTAATCTATAAAAAGTTTTCATTCCAATCCACTCTATATGAAATTAGGCTTTTAACACATTTTGTCTAAGCATGACCAGACATAGGAGAATGTTTCAAATACCTTTTTGAACTTTTCCGATGTTTCAACGAAACAAAGATAAGACAAAAAAGAATATTTGCAGGTCTTGACATCAGGAAGATGATAAAAATAAAGATTTTGAGCACAAAAAAAAAAGAAGGGAAAAAAAAAAAGAAGAGAGAGAAGTCTTCAAATCTTTCAAACTAGCAAAGATATTAAAAATTTCAAAATTTTAAAATATTGAATAAACTAAAAAGATTCATTTTCCCTTTCGTATCTGACCTATTATTTTGAAATTTCAAGTGTTAAACCGCGTGAAACAAGATAAAGGATTTCACCAAGACATAAAAGAAATAGAAATAGAAACGAATATTAACCTGATTGTTGACTATTGTTGTTGAAAAGTAACGATTCCTGATAAGTCAACTGCAAAAAAAGTAAAAATTGAGAAAAGGGGGGCAGCTACTATAAGAAACTGTAATCTTTTTCCTAAACTCATTCATCATATAAATCGTGACAGAACTAGGATATAAATGCAAAAGTAGGAATTTAAGAGGTGATAAAAATAAAAATATCAAAATATTTTGATTGGAGTTATTTTCGGTGGTATGAAATCGTTTTATGAACTAAATATCGTTCGATATGTTTAAAAAAAACGAAAACGATTATATAAAAATAATCAGATATAAAAATTGAAACACTTTTACCGAAACTACTTTTTTGCAGGATGTGAAATCATTTTTTACTGATATAACTTATACTTTGAAATCTGTTCATTCGACTGATAGAAATCTCATTTCGCAAAGCTCCTGATAGGCAGTGTGATTCATTCTCATGCAAAAAGAAGAAAAATCTTTTTACCAGACAGTCAGTAACAAAATCCTTAGGCAGAAAAAAATGGTAAAACTTTCTCTTAAAAAAAGTTATTCCAGCGATAGAAAGTGCTTAGTTAGTATGTTATTGAAACGCGTCTCACTATTTTAGATGACTATCTAATTGATGATGTATATTTGTACGAGTTTCTAAGTCTAATCTTAAATCATTATCGTTGCTATTCCTAATATTTATTAAATCTTTTTTAATTTCCCATCAAGCCGCTTTTTAAAAAGAAATGTTAACAGCAATAGTACAATTTTCTCCTCGCCATTTTGCTTTCACGCATATATAGTAAAGGGAAAATATAGTAACCGTCAAAAAATTCGAACTAGAGATTTTGACCAATCTCCACATTTTAGATCTCCATGAGTTCAAAAAACACATTTTTGGAAAATGTTATCTGTATGTCCGTATGTGACACAGATAACTCAAAATCGCTTTGGTCTAATCGGTATACGATCTTTACATCAAATTTGCAGATTTCTGTCAACTTTTGAGCAAAATCTGATCAAAGGAAGTCTGTTTGGCTGTTCAATTAAAAATTAAAACGTTAATAACAAAACGAAGATAACTAGATAGATAAAATTTGGCACACAGATTTAACTGTCGACATCTATCAAATTTTGAGTCAAAACTAAAACAGGTGTCTGTCTGTCTATCTTTACTTTCAGAAACATGTAAACGCAATAATTCAAAAACGCAGTGACTTAAATATATCAAATTTGGTGTGGGATTTTGTGACAACAATTGCAGTTTTGTGTCAAATTTTTGTTTCAATCGGTTGTTAAAAAAGTGTCTAAAACACCAATTCGTTTTTTGGACATTATTAATGCATGCGGGTGATGAATCGCCAAATAACTCGCCAAGGTTGGCCTGATAGATTCAGTAAAAAATCACGCCAGATGTTAATATTTCGTAACTATTGTACAGCAATGCCATGTAATGCGTTCACAGGCATGACAAGTTTATTACATACGAGAAAATTTTGGGGAGATTATTTCCGCTGATTATTTTTTGTTATGAAACAAATGATAAAAATTCATAATTTTGAGAATTTTTGATAATTTTTTTTTAATTATTACTCTCAAAGCATGCTTTTGGACGTTTATAAAGATGCAATCCATAAAAACAGGCGATTTGTTAATAGGATTAATTTTGCCCACTTATACAAAATATCTACATTTCACTTCGCTTACAGCTTTACTATTGAGTTTAATGACCGACCTAAATTATTGTCTATTTTATTATTTGTTTTTTTTTAAAGATAAATCATGTACTAATATTTTAAATCATTAGAAAAAGAAAAATACAATCATGGAAATTATTACTTTAGCTACAGGAAATAAGCCTAGAAAAATATTTCAAAGTAGGAATAATTTTATTTCAATTTTTAAAACAAATATTTGATGTATTCTGAGAAATCATTTAAAATTCACAGTATTAAAAATATATATATTTTTTGTGTTTTATATATTTTTTGTGATTTAATTTTGTTTCGGAAAGTAAAAACGTTGATATAGTTTATTTTGATAAGAATTGTTTTTCAAATGCAGAAACCCATTAAATACATGGCTCTTTATGATGAAAACAGAAAGAAATATTTCGAACGATTCTTAATTTTTTTTTATAAAAATTCCAATCAAATTGTATTTCTCCAAATTTTGTTTATTACCTTCAATAGTACAATCTATTTCACTAATTTTTTCTTCTGCTAAAAAGATTACAAAACAGGAAATTTAAAATTTTTTTCATATCATTTCTGTTTATTTATGCGATTTTAATATAAAGTTAAAAGTCAATTTAATGAATTTTGGGTCTACCATAGTAAAATAGCAAAAATGTTTTTATTATTTCATCTGTTTGTAATTGAATTCTGATAAAAAGATCAAGAAACATGGAACAATTGCTTCTATACATAATGACAAAAGAAAAAGGTTTTTCCATTAAGACACAAAAAATTCTTTTCCTTTATTGCGGTTTAGAAAGAATTTGAGTACTGGAAATTTTAATTCATGTCAAAATATTTACTCAAAACAAGAAAAACCTTTAGTTTAAAATTGCTATTCTTTTGTAGTTATCTGTCAAAATTTGTTTGTTCAGAATTTTATTTACTTAGATAGCAGTAAGAATACTATTGCGTTTCGTCATTTGGCATTAAATTCAGGAAAATTTCAGAAGGTACAGATATAATTTTTTATTATTATTATTATGAATAAACTTTACAATTGAGCAATTTCATTCAAAAGAATAGAAAACTTAGAAGCGCATAAAATAAATATAAGATTATGATGAATAAATAAATAAAATTTTCGTCTTTTGCAAATAAAGGTTTCCTTGCCAAATTGTTCCAAAAGCAAATAACACCTGCAGATCAAATTAGTTTTATGTTTCTATAAGCAGAGATTATGGGAATTCAGAGTTGCAAAAAAAGTGGCGAATAAAAGGTGTACAGAACAAATGAAGTTATTTAAAACCAAATTTTGAATTGCTTTCTTTAATAATTACGTTCCTGTCAGAACAAAGCGTTTTAGAATTTGGCTGTTGTCTTTGGCGTTACAATGACCTTCGAAGCATTAGTCAAGGTGAATGGAATCCACATCCGCTCGGCGAAGTTACTGAAACAGAAAATATGCGATTTGTATATCCATATCATGACAAGCACTTCAGATTTCGAATATCGTCATTTCATATAATGGCTGGATTTCTGCATCAGATTTGCTTACGGCAAAACATTTAAAAGACAGACAAATTACCATAAGGTTCCCATTGTTGAAGGAAATGAATTGTTTTAGTATGAAAATCCTCTGATAATTCTTATTTTCGCAGCCCAAGTCAATATCATTCTAGTTAAGCTTTGCTTTTACTTATGCAAGATTGCGATACGGAATTAATATAAATTCAGAGGAGTGTCAGTTGATAAAATAATATCGAATCATTGTTTTTATAGCAAATAAAAATAAGTAAAACTATGATGGATGTCAAAGATGAATTCAAGATTTTTTTATATTTTTTAAAGAATATTTTAAGCATGCGATATGCATAGAGAGAATCTAATCACTTAAATAACCGGAATTTTAATTCGAAGTATTAAAATTCTGCTTAATAATTTATTAAAGAATAAAATATTTGTTCTGATAAAAATAAGTAAATTGATATTTCTTAGCTTAAAATATTTAAAAACGATTGATTCAGAGAATTCACGTCTAATTTGCAGAGATTCAAAAAGTATTACATTGTTTAATACTCATTTTGTAATTTATTTTTAATTTTCTTAGACAAATTGTAAAGGAAATTTTTTCATTGTATTTTATAAATGCCTTTTAGTAATTAGGAATTGAATTAATTTGAGTATCAATAATTATTAAGAAAATTTAAATTATAGTTCTAATCACCATATTTTTTCTAAAATTTCATCTTTTATATCATTGCTTTTTACAGTTTTTTTAAAATTATTTTTTTAAATCTTATTTTTAAAAAAATTATTTTTTAAAAGTTTGTAAGTAATTTCATGCCGTTGTCTTTTTAATCAAAAATCAATTTATTTCTTAAACTAGCATTTTTGTATTTCAAAAATCGAATGCGACAAACACTTTAAATGGTTAGAACTCATATTGACATTTCGTCTACATAAAGTTTTCTAAGTTTATAAATAATAGCAATAATTATTAGCCATTGTTGCAGATGCCGATTAGCTTCCTCAGCTTGTCTCTGTGCGCTGTGTTTTTCTTTATTTTTCTGCTCTTTCTTTAACCACAAAAAGGAATATTGTTTGCCAACGGATTCCAAAGCCCACCTCGCTTTTGCGCATGCATTAGGATGAGTTTAATTCGTCAGGAAACAGGAAAGATAAAAGGAGGAGATGTTTATATTTGAAAAATAAAGTGAACTTACATTGCACGTGGATTGAATTAAAATAAAATAATACTGTCAGAAACAACACGACACTAGCATACATGTGGGAAAAATTGAACGAAATATCTGATAAGGCGGAAATCTAGGTTGAAGAATGAAATTTCTGGAATTCTGGAAATTTGTTCATCCTTCCGCGTCTCACCCCTTAGTGAGATATAATCGTCGAAAAGTGTTCGTTTCAGGATACTGAAACGAACAGTATAAAGACCTTTCCTCAACGAAAAATCTGTAAAAGGAATAACGCTTGTTTATTTTATGGTTCAAATCATTATTAATTTTTACTATTTATGAACGGATCTTTTCGCAAAAAATGAAATCTCTTTGATGCCTTGAGTGAGATACAATTTTGAAATATACAAAATTAATTAAATCGGGATTTTTTGTCTCGATAAATTAATATTCCAATCTGTGCCTAGAGACAGATATTTCAAGGAAGTCTGTCACTTTAATATAAATAAAAGTTTTTAATTTCCTTTATTTTTCTGTTATTTTAATTAATGTGCTGATATTAAATTAATTTAACGGCACTTTTTAATTACTATGCTAATTAATTATGCTTTTTAAAATTACTACTTTTACTAGGCATGGCTTATAATTAATAGCATAATTAATTGATTTCAAATTTGGAATGCTGACCGTCATCATCGACCTTCTGAATGCAATACAGAACAAAGAGATAACATAAATAAAACAATTAGGAAAACTAAATGCAAGAAATTTTTTTCATTTATCTTTAATGAATTTACTGGACACACTGAACATAAAGGTAGACTTGATTTCAAAAAATGGAAGATGTGCTTTTCAAAAAAAAACTTGTCCACAATAAAACAAAAGTTTAAAAGAAACAGTAATTTTTCACTTTGATCCAGGCAATAGTTAACAAAAAAAAAGTTTTAAATTATCACAAAATTTGAAAAAAATCTAAATAAATAATCTTTCAATACATGCATATTCTTTACGACTTTGAAAGGTTTATAATATTCTAAGAATACGGGTTTAAAAATAATTGATTCGTTTACAGTTTTAATTCTTGCAATTGGAATTCTCATCGTATAAATTTCTAGCTTAAGTTGACTGAATAAATCGAAAAATTAACCGAGATTTTATCTTGCTGTGCGTTACTATATAAAGAATCGAACTACTCGCTTGATTAAAACAATAAGTTGAGATATACATCAAGTTTTAATTTATCATCCTTATGAAATAATTAAAATTCAAATGAATAAAAAATAATAGTGAACAACTGAAACATCTCGAACCTACAAATAGAAATCTATTATACATCTCGAGTTCGTTCAAGCGTTACAATTGTCTAATTGCCAACTAACCGATGTATTGTTTTGTACACATGCCATTCATAGAACGTAATCTTCTATACAAAGAACGTCAGTATGAATGGTATGTTAACAAAACAAAGGCGTGTGCTTCAATCCAAAGAACAAGTATTATCAAACAATAAAACATCGTCAATATCAATTGCTCATACCATCGTGGATTAAAAGCGTAATGCGTCTCAATTCTTCGTTCAACCCCAGGTTAATGCAAACACGTGTTCTTCATTTGTTTCAGGGTCAGAGTTAATACTGAATTAAAAAAAAAGAATATAAACAGACGAATAAATAAAAATTTGAATCACCTGCACCTGAAAATACGTTTTTTTATTCCTATGTGTAATTCAAAGTAAATTTTGTACATCCAATTTAAGCTTTAAAAAATTTATTTATTAAGTAAAAAATGTGAAATGATTGACGCGATTGAAATGATGCTGAAACTTTATTTATACATTAGAATTTGTTTTGCAAAGAAATTCGTTTGCTCAAACGCTTAATATAGTGAAATGACTGAAGCCAAATCTTTTTTGACTTTCCAGTGCCCTTGATAAATCGGGGTAAATCCAACAGATTCTTGGTAAATCCAGGGAGCACTAAAAAACTCTTTGCAAAATAGTAAATAATTTTTAAATGGTTTAGATAAAAATACATAAAAACTGTTTTAGTTCACTTAAAAGTTTATTGAACAAATTTTAATAACTATGTGAGTTGCATGAGTCTGATCATCAGTAAATATTTTCTTAATTTTTAGCTTAAACTAGGCTCAGTATCCTTTATTGATAGTAACTGCTGAAAACTCGACCATGGAAAAAAAAGAATTAGCTAATAATTTAAAAATTCTCGCAGCTTTAATACTTAGGAGTGGATATTCATCTTTCATAGACAACTAGAACAAATTTAATTACACGTTGCCCAATTTTTTAAATAATTTTCAAAAAATAACTGAACTGAATTAGATTCTCTTGTGCTGCAATAATAAATGCAGATGCAGTTGTGGGATTAACTGGATTTTGAATCTAGGCAAAATCGTCCATAATAACATTTTGAAAGTATTAGTTCAATCCACAGTGACAAATTTTGAATACCTATTTTTCAAAAATATTTCGATCTATGAATTAAAAATGTTAGTAAAGTTGTAAAAATTGTATAATATCTCGTAATGCCCTTGTCATAAATTCGGGACATTCTTGCCTCCCTCCCCCCAACAGCACAAACTTTGGAAACCACTGGTTTAATATGTTTTATTTTCTTGGAATAATTGTCTGGTTAATATTCTTCATAATAATGAATTTTGCTTTTTAATTCATCTCAGAGTCTTAAAGAAGCAAAGCTGTTAAGTTCTTCTTACTCTCAACTCAAGAAATCAAACTTTAACCACTTATGAAATCAGCTCAGTTAGCTTTATAAAAATATAATTAAAATATAAAATTGTCTGTAAATAATTTTGACTAAAATGATTAATAAACCTAATTGTATGAATCTTAAAAAAATGAATGAACAAAAAAGGATGAACATGTTTTTAAGTACAAAAAGTTGACACGTCTACGTTCAAATGACAGAAGTTCTTGTTCTTTCCTTTAGAGATGTTACAGATACTATACAAATAAAAATTTTTATTTTTTCTAAATACGGAACTTATATAGAGGCTGTGTTACAAATCCATGGAATTAAATCCTGTAACTAGAATTAAGGTGTTTTATTATCCAATAAATAATTTTATACATTATCCTTTTGTATGACATAGTTATTGCATGATGCTTAAGTTTACTTTTTATGAGAGGAGACAACAATAACAACAACAAGTATGATCGAAAGGTGAGGCAAATCTTACTCTTAAATTACTTAAAAATGAGTAGGGAAACTTGTTCGCCAGAATCAGTAAGAATATAAGAATGTCATCATAAAATCTGATTTCCGTTTTCATAAGGTACCCGAGCGACTTGCCTTTGAGGACCGCACAGCAAAATTTATTTTTCATGACATATGGCAGGAGAAAAACACCGACTAGATGCCTGTAGTGACAAAAGATCACGGGTTTCAACTCCTCATAGCTTAATTGTATCGTTGCTGATTCACGGTTTATATCTTGGCTATTACATAAAAATGCTGCAAGTCAAACATCACATACAAAAATACATTGAGAGTGTTTTCTATAAAAACGCTTTGCAAAAGCAAATTTTTCTGAAAAATTTGATATAATAATAATATAACTTGATATAACAGTAAGTATCTGTACTGAATTCTAAATGATGGGGAAAAAAGTAATGTGATCTGTTAAATTATCTTCCCATTTGCTATGAGCTGATGACCGAGTTTAGGTGAGACCCTGACCTCAAGAAACCATGATTTTAAGGGTCTATTTGGGTCCTCTGATTAAATTAGAATATTTCCAGAAAATATCTATGATTAGTAGCTTGGGAACAGTTTGTAACCTTTTATAGGCTTCACCGACGCAAATGATGAAAGGATGTTCCATGCGGATTATGCTAAGTGTAGCAGTACCATTATCGTTTATGTCTGCTTTAAAGAACTTTTTGAACAATTCTATCACATTATTGGATCACTTAGATTGACGGATATGATCCTATGCTGCTTAAAGGATATGATTAAAAGATCCATTCATGCACAATATCCCACATTCACCACAATCACAGAACTATGACATGAAAGAGATACACGAATGAATATCTCGATGATTCCCGACTTTTCCAAGTTTATTTCCATGATGCATTTCAAAAGTATCCCATGACTGACGTCTCTGTATATATTTTGTGTAGATTCATAATAGAAAAGGCAAAAGAAAACAAGAGATTTTAAAGATGTGAATTCGAACTTTTCTGGACTTAGTTTTTTCGTGTACTTCCACTTAAAAATATCATTTATTATTTTTGATTAAAAATTATTTCGATTATGTAACGAGCATTCTCTACTGGTATCAATTAAAATATTCTTGAAGCATTCGAAACTATCCTTTTCACTACTGTTTTTAAGATTTCGTAACTTCGAAGTCTTTCCTCACATCAAAACATAAAATATAATTTAGACCATTTTAAAATTCGAAAACCGTAGTTTGCTGATATAATAAAAGTGCTATTTTTTCTCGCACTTTCATAATTCAAAAAAAAATTTATAAATATCTTGCACATTTTCTTAAATCTGCTCACAAATAAATTTCCCTTCGAAATGTCAACGCGCTTAAAATAATCACATAGAAGAATAAAATTTTTTACCTTCTATTTGAATTTTAATATGCTTAGGCAAATTAAAATATTTAAAAATACATATAATATTTTCTTTCACTTGAAGGTTAAAGTTTGTATTAAAAATCGTTACAAATATGAGTGTTCTTTTGCGTATTGTTATGGCACAGTGAAAAAAATCGAGCACGTGTTGAAAAATACTTCTGTGTGAATTTAGTTCAAAATTTATTCCAATTTACGATTTGGTGACTGTCAAATTTCCTCCATCAAATCTATTTGAATTGTTGAGATTCCCACATAGTTATCTAAATACATTTTTTTCCAAAATTTGGTATAAATGTTGTCTAAATTTAGCTGAGATTGATTGTTTTTTCATATTTACAATTGTTTTTCTATGGATTCTTCATATAGGAAGAATTAAAACAGAGTCGGAATCACCATGCTTCTTTTTTACTGACAATGCTTATTAAAGTTATAATGTTCCACATCAGATATTCGATGCACTTGAGCTTTCACTGACTGAACAACGTGAACAAATGGCCTCTGTTATTGCAGGACAATCTCGTTAATGTACTCCCATCAAGGCAGATCGTTATCCAGTTATTAATATTTCAAAACAAGCGGAAAGTCGTCCCACAAAAGGAACTGGAGAATTAATTTTGAAGTTCAGAGAAAAACTTTTTTATTATTTGATAGCACAATTGTGCATATTATTTTGGTTTTAAAAAGGAAAATAATATCCCCGCCTTAGATGAAGTGTGCGGGTTATTTCAGAGGTAAAATGATAATCTGCAATGATGTTTATATAATTGATGGTTGTTAAATAGCTGTAAGAAAATTATATAAACATTATTTTTTTAAACTAGATATTAAAATGAGCCGTGAATTTTTTCGATTTTATAAATCGATTTTATTTTTATCGATTTTATTCTCTTTTTTTTTTCTTCTTGGATAAATTTATAAAGATATGAAGCTCTGATTTATGTTCCAAAATACAGAAATGTAGCAATCTTTAAAAAATGCAGAATAGTATTTTAAGCGAACTTTAACTAAACAAATATTTTATTTCATTTATATTAGTATAATTCATGTTTCATTCATAAAAAAAGTTATTAGGCTCTTCGTGTTATGGCATGAAAACCAAGTCAGAAAATTTTCTATATTTTAACTCGATTTACTGCATTTGATCTTTCAAAAGGAAGAATTCATTCTAATTTTTAACATTTCCAGCAAATCTGTCTTGGTTAAAAAAAATATTCACATAAAAAAGAAAATTATCGTCTGACAAAGGTTTATTGCCAGTTCGTGATAGGAATTCTGGTCTCCACAAAATAAGAATCGTGTCCTTAGGAGTCTTGCTCTGATATAACAAAAAAAAAAAGAAGGAAAAAAAAAAAAGGTCGTGTTTGTGCGTATTTTTCTCTCCCCCGCTCATTTGCATTTTTTTTTTTTTTTTTTCCTTCTTCTTCGTTTTTGAATGTGTCCAAACAAAATGCCGGGGCAGACGATAGAGGAAGAACCGGCTGAGTGGCAAAAAAGAGGTGAATGCTCGCACAAAAACTTAACGCTCGATGGATTTTTCCAAGTTTCCGGCAAAAAAATCAACGCTATCAACATAGCCACTTTTTGGTCCTTACGCGACGATGCGCTGAAGTGTCGGCCGTGTGCACTCATTCGTCCAAGCTAACATTTGAAGGGTCCTGCTTTGTGCGAAGGTCAATAGGCTGGAAAAAGTGAAGGTCGCCCGACAGATAGAATGAAGAAGGAACAAAACCCTAAGTCATGAAAATGTTGTAAACATGTGAAAAACAGAAAGTAATAAATAAAAACATCTTGTATTCTTTTCCTTAAAGGATTTGATAAGCTTATTGTAATATGATTTATACAATACGATATTCAACTGAATATGGAGTCTGTACCTTGGAAGAAATAAAAGTATCTTCCAACGATCAAAGCATATGTGTGGAAAAGGCCAGTGCACACACTGAGTTTTTTTAAATGATAGTAATTTTGATTCCAGTCATTTTGAAAAATCGTAAACTTGGAATCTGGTCAGACAAGGACATTGGTCTTTCTTACCTTTATCATTCTTTTTACTTTGAAATACCATGAAATTTCAAAATCAGACTAGTTCACTGGCCTATTTTAGACAAGGCACACATTTAAAAAATATGTTATAAGGTGTATCCACGAACAAACTGCTATTACAACTTTTTTTTTATTTTGATACATTTTTACAAATTCCATTGTCTTTCTTTATGCTTTTGCAAGATTAAATTCACTGCATAGAGTTAAAATATAGAAAATTTCCCAGCTTAGTGCTTGTAGCATGATGCAAAATTCTTGTAACTTTCTTCATGAATGAAATATGATGATGTTTATCGTAAGTAAAATAAAATATTTGACTAGTTAAAGTCAAGGATGATATCCAAAGTATTCACAAGATCTTCTTTGCAGGCTGACATATTATTGTTAATTGTGACATACATGGTAAAAAAGTATTCAAAACGTTGGAGCCTAGAGCAATTGGTCATGTAATCACACTTTTTTGATGGCATGTACTTATTAATAAAGGATACTTCAAAATTTTAATTAAAAATTTATTCGAAATCTTAATATTTTTTTCCTTTAATATCGTGCTATTGAAAGTCCCTAAATATCACAAAACTCATTTTTATATCACATTAACATTCAAAAATAAGCTTTTCATTGATATCAGTTCTACTTCTGTAATATTTTTCTCTATTTTTAATACATTAAAAATATTTTTAAGTACTTTTGCAACAACACTTTTAATTATTTTATTAATTGAATTTATATTTACACGCGTTGTGATGACATAAATAATTTTGTGTGTGTTCGTGTGCACTTTATCGTTGTTATATCATTAAGAGAAAATTTTAAAAATAAGGAAATATAAAAGAACAAAGCTTATAACATTGACACGATGTTTCGGAGTTTTGGTTCGGCTCACTTTTGAATTATTTCTTTCTTAATTTCTGCTGAAACGTTTTGAATATAAACCAGTTCTTGATTTCCCTATTCAGAGGGTTATTTTAAAAAATAGAAATAACTTTATGTGAATTAGCATTCAGTTTTACTTTATATTCTGGACAAACTTATTTTAAAATTTTTATTTGTACTATTTAAAGTTTAATTGTTTTACACTTTTTATTTATTTATAATGACCCAAATACCTTTATTATGAAGTAATACGAAAACAATACTTTTGGATATTTTCAAGGGTTTTGCGCATTTTCAAATGTTGCATGCGATGAAAACGTATCTTGTTTGTCCCTTCTGAATATCATATTTTTTATAAATTTTTAATAACTTTGCTATTACAAATTACAATTTTTCTTATTTGAATTAAATCTATTCGAATTAAGTATTAATTAAAAAAATATTTACAGCACTCATGTTTGTATATATTTTTAATTGTTTCGTGTATTAATTTCATCAAAAATTGAAGCATAATTTTTAACCTAATTTTTAGCATATGAAAAATGTTTCTTTTCTTTAATCATTTATTATTACAATGCAGTTTTTCTATAAAATGTTTGTTCATAATAATTCAATCAGAACTAAATAATTTAAAATCTGATGATTAGCAATGCTGTTATTAACTTTCATGAAAAATATCCTAAAGCAGACAATTAAATAGCTTTTATGAAAAATATTGGACTATGACTATCCTATCAGAATTCTATTTGGATTTGTCCATAAAGTTTTTCGAAGTTTTTTAACGATAAAATAAATAACATATAGAATATGATTATTAAATTTAAGAACTCTTTAAGGTCAATGCAATCAATGGAAGGTTAGATTTTTTTGAAATCTTAAAGAAAGAAAGTTAATATCTTCCGAAACTTTTAAGTTTGGTTTTATTAACAAATTGGCTAGTTAACCAGAAATCAAAACTAAACTAAAACAAGCAAATTTTGGTTTTATTTTGCAAAGACAACTATTTCTCCGTGCAACTTTTGACAATATTTGTTTTTTTTAAACTATGACAATGTTAATTATCTGAATTCTTTAATATAATGTGTCCCAAGATATTTTTTATTTTCAATCGAAATGCTGTAAAGAGGAGACCACTGGACTTAGAATTACCAAAGCTGACACGTAGTCTTTTTTATGTAGCAGGTACTCACTAAGAAAGGAATTTTTAATATTTTAAAGAGATTTTATATTAAAAATAATAAAAAAAAATTAAAGTTTCCCTTCAACAACTTCGAAGCATATTATCGCACAAAAACAAATTTCACATCACCTGAAAATTTAATAGCTTTTCCGCGATGCCAGTTTGATTTCCTTGTAATTTTTTCCCGAAAACAAATAAATTTTTGGAAGTATGTTTTATAACAATACTTTTCTTTGTTTTTTAGTATGTTTATATACACGCTCTTGCAACGATATTAAATATTAATATTTTTCTTGTACGTGTTTTCATTCCTATAAAAAAATAAATTTCAAAAAGTATATAAATACAAACAAATTAAACCTGAAATATAATCATGCTACTATGTTTCGAATTTTAGAAATTCGAATCTCCAGTAACTATTTTTAATACTGTTTCCAGAATGATAGTTGTAAAACAGATCTACAATTTTCTTTTGATATCAATCATTTTGAAAACATTTAAAAAACAAATCGAATTAAGAAACTCATATTGATATCTTCCAAAAGAATATTAATTCCAATGAAACTCTATTTTTAGGAATGGCTTACTTATAGCTATATGTGATTGTTCATATTTATCAAAATGGAAAGTAAATATTATTACAATAATATTATTGTTAAATTGTAAACTTGTTTCGTTCATTTAAAATCGCTTAGTTTGAATACTTATATGAATTAGTTTTTCTGTAATATATTCTGTTCTCCAATGCAATCAAATTTAAGTTAAAGTGAAAATCAACTTATAAGGGAGTTTACAGCAAAGGTGGTGTTTTTCTCCCCTTGTGAAGGCTGAAAACACGTTTCTTTGTCTTTACATTTTTTTTTTATCTTTACATTTTGTAAAAAGTATTGTGAGGTTGTATGTGCGCTACGTTCTCAAGTTAGACAGTTTGATCTAGAGCTAAAAATTTTGGCACATGCACATTTTGGAAGGTAGAAATATGAACCTCGGGGAGATTTTTTTGAAAACTTAATTATAATTGCATTAAATAATTAAATAAAATTTTGGCTTCTTTTCGCAATAACATTCGAAAATATTAAATACAAGAATGATTTTTATATCAACTTAAAATTCAATATATTCTCTTTCAATGATATCAATTTTTTTGCCAAATAACTAACTTTTTTCTATATTTAATCAATTTTAAAAAATATTTTAAACAATATTTTTCTACAAGAATCATCGGAATTCTGAACGAATGTTGCCAGCTATGACAGCATTTCTGACGGTAATGGACCGGACTCTTCCGTTCTTATCTTAATATTATTCTGAAGAAGCCAGTAGCACCAAGTTGCATAAAAATATTAAATTAAAAATTTTAGTGACCGTTAATCCCGGAGGATCAATTGGTCACCAAAAAGCAATAAAATATGAAAAAAAAAATATTATTAATTTTAAATTTTCTGGCATGTACATCTATTTCCCTTGCTTTCTTTTCAAGTACATTGACATTAATGCAACTATTAACGTCTCCTATGATGCGTTTCCGTTATACTCATGCCCCGAAAGAAAGAAAAAAAAACAGTGACTGGATCTCATCAGTTAGAAAAGAGTATCATATTTCGCGTAAGATGAATTTAACAGCTGCATAGCCCTTATTTTTTTTCTTTTAACTTTGTTTAGAAAAGTAAATGTATGTTCGTGTGGAAAAACAAATGCATATATAAATACAATAGATAATATTCTATTACTTGAAAAGTGTAGCTGCCATTTAAAAAACACACACACACATTTTCGTCTATAGTATGTGCAATTACAAATTAGAGAAATTGTCAAAAATTTATGAATTCGTTTGTTACTGCATTTCCGTACTTCTAATTATGAAGAACCCCTGCTTAGTACGAGAGTTAGGATATTCTTTTTTAAATTTTATTTGCTGGCTTTATGTATAATTTACGTATATATGATATATTTTTATAAGAGCAAAATAGACACTAATGACGTAACGGTAAAACGGTAAACGTATATGTAATGACGTAAAGGTAAAATTCAAATCCATATTTCAAATGAAAATCTATTAATTAGTGAATAAAGATAAGAACTAAACACTATTTTGTTCGAAGAAAACTTCCTTCGTTTCTACAATGTCACTTAAATTGGAAAAACTAAAAAGATATTTTATAGTGGAATATTTTTATTATCAATTTATCAGCAGCTTTAAAATGGCTACCACACCAATGAAATAAATTATAGCATGACTGACGAATGATACTGTATATTTATTCCATTTACTCTTTGATTTAAGTCATGCAAAGTTTTCCAAAATTAAAGTATATTATTTAACTGGGTAAAAATACTTTTTTTTCGCATTACCTTATAAGAAATATGCCTGGTTTTTGGTTGAAATATATCTTCATGATGCAATTCATCATCTATTTGCTTTTTTTATGGAGAATTAGACTGAATTTTTAGAACGGTAAACTTATAACCTAATTTTATTTCAGAGCAAATTTCCAAATAAATGTAAAATATTTCTTTTAAAGTAGATTAGGCAAAGAAGAATAAAAAGAAAGAACTGAAAAATATTATAATTAAGAGTTAAATATCTTGTAAAGGTCGAATCTTTTAGCTTTTTTTAGTACAAAATATATTTGTTTAAGCCTGATGTTCTGTATCCGTTTTGTCTATTGTTTTTGCAAACATCTGGCGTTGTTCCTGAACTTTGCTTATGAAATATCGCCTGTATTTAGTTTATTTTTTCAAAACTGATATAAAAACAAGATGGAAAAAAAATATAAATGGATTACAATATTTTACAAGCATGGTTAAAAATGTTTTGATATTGATGTATTTAAGCAAGGATAACGAGGTAGAAATAATTTCTTTCTTTATTTTAACTCTTTTTTTAGATTTGCATGAATTCATTAACTTTTTTTGTTCTTGTGTGCTTGTTCTTAAATGTAGAAATAAATAAGTTCAGAAATATCAATTGCTGTATTAATTATAACTGACTCAACGAATAAAATGGGTCAAAATATCGCATTGTATTTAAATGAGATATTTTCATGAAATACTAAGTATTCCTACTTCTTTAAGTTGGTGCACCAGTTACGGCTCTTTAATTTTCCTTTTTATGCAGTTCGTACTAAACGTTTTTCCCCCAAACCGAGAAGTTTGAATCCTAATATCACATTTAATAATTCAAATTCTAACTTGATTGTGATATCATGTTTGGTTTCAATAAATAGAATTAATGTAATGTATTTATTTTTCAGTTATTTCAGTGAAGCTTCATTAATTTTAAATTCAACGAACCAATATAAAAATAAGAGTAATCTAAACACTTAAATTAGGGAAAAAAAGTGATCTAAAAAGATATATTTTTAAGTTCCAATTGAGTATATTCTCGTGTAATAGCTTAACAAAGGTATTAATTCTATTCATTAAAAATTAAGAGAAAATAAGAAGTCGTTTTGAGAAGTAAGACCAAAAAACATTTTTTATCTAAAAGTAGCAATTAGATTTAATTTTATATTTTATCGTTTTAATATTAATAAATGCACAATATACAAACAATTTTATACAAAACAAAACTAGATTACATTTTTTTTAAATATTTGAATAATTAATTTTAAGAATAAATAAAAACAAACAATATATTACACTTTAAACATAAAAATCATGTTAAACAATCTGAAAGTAAAAAAATACCATCAAAGCATGTAAGATGCTAAAAGTTTTTTTTAAAACAAAAATGAAAAACTTTTTATTGTTTTTCCATTGAATACATTGTACAGCAGTGAAGACCTCAATTGAATTAAGGTCTCAACAAATTATTGTGGTGTTAATTTGCAATCTATTAAAACTGCGGTACATACTTGGCACACCGATTTAATTAATGGAAAAGATATTCCTGTAGCGTATGCAATCTAATGTCTTATCGTAAAAATTTCTTGGTTTTTTGTAGGCTTGTCTTAGTTCTATGAATTTAGAACTAGGTTTCAAGCTAAGAAGAGAAAATGATATATGGTATTAAGAAGTATAAGTGTTAAGAAAAGTAAATTAAAAAGAAGAAAGAGAAAAATATTCTGGAAATAGTTTCCATCAACGGTCCCTTTCAATAGCTAAAGAAACTGAGAAAGGGCAGGGGGCGGAATTCCTCATTAAGCTAATAAAAAAATTGTGAAGAACTGGAAAAGTTTTCCCGAGTTGCATTTATCAAATAGTTTCTATTTCTGACAGAAATGGTGAATTATGATAGTGATGAACCTGCAATAAAAATATATTTCTTTAAAGTGCAACGGAAGTTAATATAAAATGATTAATAATTACGAAACGTGTCAAATTTGTTCTTAAAAAAAAAGATAAGTTTTGCATCAAGTGGAAACCATGTTGATATTAATACGCTAGTATGAGAGTTTTGTAAAACTTTTTTTTATTATTTTGTAGTTTTCATCATATTTTACAATTCAGTCTTATAAATATTTGAAATCTTGCTAGTAATTTTCTCATACATTCACAACCAGAATGGTGTCACTCACGTGGAATCAAAATTTAACTAGAATTTATCGATTATTTGATAATTAAGCTCTGAAAATATTAAAATATTATGTTTTTATAGCAAATAAAAAATTACATCAAATTTTAGAACTCTACAAATCAGAAAATGAATGAACTATTGATCATATGCATGAAAGACATCAAATTAAATAAAAGCACAAGACGAACATCTATTGCAGTTTATCGTTCTATTTAAAAGACATGTGGCAAATCGAATTGTGATTGTGTTTTGGATATATTTAAAGGAAGCAAATGTATTATGATGATTTATGCTAGGTAAAAAATAAATTTGAAATGAAACTTATTGCATATTATTATTCATACTCAACATAAACATGAATGTCCTGAAAAAACAATGATTCTATTCAAATGGGAAAAATCTTTGAGATAAATTATTACAGAGAAGAAGAATAAATAAATTATTGGAATAAGTCATAGAATATAGATAACATAGAATTATCTATAAATCATAGAAGGTTTTTTCTTTAAAACAATCAAACACCGATCAAATGCTACATTTATTTACCATTTAAAATTAAATGCATGCATTCAGAAAATAAATAAATTTGAAATACTTAATGAATTCTTTTAGCAATTGAAAAATTCTGATGAAAAACATAACAGATTCATTTTATTCATTCTCGATACTGTAAAATTATCTACAGCGGCAATGTTGCATTCCAAGTAAATTTAAAACAAAAAATAGTTGGTTGTTGCATTTCGTTTCTGGAAGATTAAAGAAAGCTTAAATTCATTATTTCTGGCATGATGAATTTTAAGATCTTTTCTTAAAAAATAAAGTACTTTTTCAAAAAATTATATTTTTTAAAGATATTTCTGCTTGGCGGACTCCTTTAATATTACCGCAACTCTTCTATGCCATGGTTTAGTTACAAAATTACACTTGTACATCGATCAAAGAACAAAAGGCTATGCTTTTTGGGAAAAAAGCTACTTGCTCTGCATCCAATAACCATGGTGATTGAAATTTCTAAATAAAGAACGAAATTCACATTTCTTCTCACATTTTTGAAAGAGTTGAATAATTTCGATTTAATTTCCGGTATTGTTTTTAGTGTTTGTATTTTTGTCCCACTTTAGTCCCATATCTTTTTCTTAATAAAACAGTTAAGTGAATGAAAGAAGTGGATTTCTTTGAAATAGAGTCAGTCACCATTATTACCGCTTTGATAGATTCGAATGAAAGTTTCAAGGGGTTCAATTTTAGTCATCAACTATTATATCATAGGGCCAAAAATTTCATGACAAATAGAAATAACCATTGAGAGAGGCTATACGACTCTGGTCACTGAGAAAAATTTCAATGTAATAAATATACGCTTGGACACCTATGCGCTTGTATGCCAGCGCATAAGGTATCACTCTTATTGTACCCCCTCCACCCCTCATCACAATAGTTATTCAATCGGCTCATGTCGGAGTTACATAAAATATCTTCGTATAACAAACCTAACTTTAAATTTATGTTACAGAAACGTAAAAAACGATAATTGCTGCTTAATTGAATTTTTGAGATTTGTACTTCCAATCAGCTAATTTATCTCAAGATTTCTATAACAATATTGAAGGAAAAGTATAAAAATAAGCGATTTCAATGGATCCAACGAGTTTTGATCATATAAATGGTTGTTCTTGAATGAAGCTACAGTCTGTCT
Organism: Argiope aurantia; assembly: GCA_026543865.1. Taxonomy (NCBI): domain Eukaryota; kingdom Metazoa; phylum Arthropoda; class Arachnida; order Araneae; family Araneidae; genus Argiope; species Argiope aurantia. The sequence goes on along the minus strand of JAPMOR010018816.1, from coordinate 191,989 downwards.
AATGATTCGGAAACCCCCCATGCTTTTGCTCATGCGCCAACAGACAGATTTCTATCAAAATAGTGGAGGTGTTTGAAAATGGAAGAGGAGTTTATTTTTTTATGATGCCATATTTAGAAATATTATGCAGCTTCGAATTAAAACAAAATGTTTCGATTGTGAAAGAAAATAAACATCAAAATCAGAAAAGAATAGTTAAAAAAAGTCGTATCTGATAAAAAAACACACGAAAAAAGTATTCTTCTTGCCGACTACGCTTTACCTCTCGTTTAATTAAATACGTTCCATACCTTCCAGTGAAAGTCAGGGGTTTCTGAAACAAACAGCAAATTCAGAACCTCCGATTGACGCTAAACCAACGATGATAAATGGTGCCATGAATATGAAACATAAATGTAAGAAAGCAGTGCATACACATATTGATGAATGTTACCTGGATATATAAAGAGTGTTTTTAAGTTTTGAAAATAAATCCCGATTTGTAATTTAAAAATTGATTTTATTTTTGGTAACATTTTTAAGTATGATTTACTATAAATAAGAGGAATATATTTCTTAAAAACAATGCTGATTAAAACTATTAATAACCATAACAATTAATAGAACTTTCCATCTATACATGACTTCAAGAACTTTCTGTTACAATTCGTTAGCTGCTAAAAAGAAAGTGATCAAGTTTTTATTTTTCTGGGAACTGTCGTCTGGAATTCTAAAATTAACACAGAACTTCGACCTTTCTAATAGATCATAGATATATTGCTACGATAAAAACAACAACAATAACAACAATAAATAGTAATGTAGACAGCCACATATTTTTCCAAGAAAACTAATTCCTCTTTTTCAAAAAGCATTTCAGTTCTAAAAGCAAATTTGGAACTTCCCACCTTATAAGGTATACTGAAAAAACGGCAATCATTTTAGCCTTCTAAATAAAATAAAAAGTCATCTCTGTTAGTTCAGTCACCGGCGTCGTAGACAGGAAAAACCAAAGCTATACCCATTAACTTTTTACGAAGCATTTTGTCCCGACTGCGACCGTAGTAATCAATTCTTCCACGACTCGGTGACTTTTTCACAGACAGACATCGAAAAGAATCCAACCTTGCATGCATTCTCCCTCACTTCTCTCCATTCCAAGAACAAAAGAATCTTCGAATGACACCAGCTAAAGAGGTCTCAAGGCAGAAAAGAGTTATCGGAGCATAAAGTCGGATGATTTGGGTGAGATGCACCATTACCAAGTTGATAGCCATCTGATCGCGAGGCATTCCAAAGAAATGCCTACTCTGTATCTTAAAAGAGGTGCGCGGATGAGTTCAAAGAGTTGATTTTAACCTTGATTGACGCACACCAGGAATTCTGTGGTGTAGACTAAAGAGACGGGACGAGAGCCGAATTTAGAAGCGATTCTTTGCTGTAGTCTAAATAGAAAATTATCTGCACGTGTTGAGTAAAGAATAAACAGTCAGGTGTGTTTAAGAATGGAACATTACCTCCAGGCGAATTTCTTGTCTACTTTTTCCAGTGATTGAGTAAAATGAAATTCCTAAAATATCTTCCTTTTTTTTCATAATGTCTTCGATATGTTTTCTTATTTTGGCATGTCTTGATCAGTTATTAATTTACAAAGCATAATTTACTTGTTCTGGTAAAACAAAATGGCATTTATTAATCAAATGCTAATATGAATGAAAAGTGATTAACTTCGAGTGAGAAATGAGCTGATGCAATTGACAAAAGAATAAAAGCTTAGTTTGAAAAGTGATCATTAGTATATCGACTGACGATAAGTATTCAATTCTTTGAGGTTTCTTTTGCATTCTTTCTGTAAGAATATTTAAATTTGATTTTTTTTTAGGAAAAAGAATAAGAAAACACAAAAGATTTCTTAAAAAAAATATTAAATCGAATTATATTTCTTGATATTGTTTTGTAATTTATGTAGGTTATATCGAAATCCTACAATAACATTGATTTTATTCTGCAGAGTCCAATTTTTTAATTTGAAATTTTTCAAAGTTCACAGCAAAGATTCAAAAAGATTCGATTGCAGAGTAAAAAAATAAATAAATCATAGTTCAAGGAATTATAATATCTGTATCATATCAAGAGAGGAGAATTATAAATAAATAAATATATGAGAGATTTTATTCACTATTATCCTGGACATTTATTTTCCTGAAAATTTTATACAGATTTTGAATGTAATTTATAAAATTTAAAAACTTAAATTTTATAAATTACATAAAGTTACTAAATTTACAAATTCCATAAAATTATTACATAAATTAAATAAAATTGCATAAATTTATTTAAATTTTGTAAATTACATAAAAGTCATTCGAATAATAGTATTTTTAAAATTTTAAAATTATATTATTCTAATTTGAGTTCTGATTTATAATATAAGAACGCCTAATCAGGAGGTAGTTAATTAAACTTAAAAATTTATTTAGGACTGACAGTCTTTGATGACCAGTTGGTTCTTAGAATAGTGGTCGCTAAAATTTTCAATTAAATAGTTTTAAAAACTTGATTTTAATAGTTTCTAAATAAACGAAATATTTTAAGCTTTACATTTTGATAGATATATTCATACTATTTTAGAAGTCTTATGGTGTTCTGATCATTTTACTATGCATTTTCCTTATTTTCTGGCAGCATTTCTAAAATTCTTTAAAAATGAATGCACTGTGCTATTTTTAGCCTTTTAACAATGTAGCCTAATATCATAGAGCTGAGATACTATATCAGCTCTATGCCTAATATCTAATCTAAAATAACGTAAAATTTGATGTTTTTCTTCGTGTCAGTATTATTTTAAATATAAATGTAAACCTTTTATAGATATTTCTCAGAATTAAATAAATATATCGTTTGCTTTCATGAAATCTGCTTTGTCAATAATGATTTGCATTAAAGACAGAAATTTAATTTCACTATTGTGGACATTTCATTATTTTTTGAATTAATATTGATTTTGATTCGGATTGTAAAGCAAAAAAGAGAAAATATTTGCAACTTTAATAATAATTTTTACCAATAACTTTAATGTTCTTCTAGAATTCTTATGTTTTTGTATTAACTTTTGTTACATGTTTTGATATTCGTTCAGAATTCTTATGTATCTGTGTATTCTTGTTAGAAAATTATTTTTTAAATTGACTAAATATAGAAAAATTTATACGGCAAACAAAGTGATATCACTGAAAAGATAATTTTTTTAGATTTTAAAATGTTGTAAAAATTGCTTTTGCACTGTTTATTGCTGACAAACAGCAAATTTTTGCTTTATTTTTAATTAAATTATTTGCTGCGAGCTGTATATTCCTACTCTCAAAAGAACATAGTGAAAAGTTTAGTCTATAAATGGTACATCTAGAGATAATTTTAAAATTAACCAAAAACGTCTTGAAATAAGTAACAGTCAAGATAATGTATGCAAAGAAAACTGAAATATCTCAATTTTTTTGGACTATATAAAAGTCGAAACTACAGAAAAGACTTTCTTCGAATTCCCTAACCCCCCCCCCCAAATGCTATGAAGCATAAAGAAGGCTTTAATGAAAGTTTCTTAATAAGTGTTTAAATTATATTTTTTATTAATTAATAAATATGCTTTTATTATAATTAATAAATATGCTTTTACAATGTCTCACAAAAGTGATGGGACACTTGTGGTTTACAAAAGAAAACTGTAATAAAATAAATTAAAAAAACATGTACAAATTTTTTGTGAGCGTGTTTCATACTTAAATTTAGTAACAATTATTACATAACATACATTTTGTCAAAATATTAAAATATTAATTTAATAAAAATACAATTGTTTAGAACGGAGCAAAAAAATAGCTCACATAAGTGATGGGACACCATTAGATATGCAACAAAAATCGCCTGAAATAAGTAATAAAAATATTTTTGGTGGTTTTATTTTTACTCAAAAGCAATTGGCAATAATTTATAAAATCGTCTGAAGTATTTCACTCCAGTTTGTTTTGGAATTTTTGTGTTTTTTAGCTCTGTGCAGCCATGAATGCTAAACGAAAAGAAACTTCGCCTGAAATTCGAAAATTAGTTATTAATTTGCATATTGAAAGTGGAAAATCTAGTAGAAAAACTGTTGAAACAGTTAACTTGAGTCCTTCAACAGTTTTCAATATCATTAAACAATACAAAAAGAATCCTAATATTCAGGATAAAACAAGACCTGGCCGACCATCAAAGCTATCCAATGGAATAAAGCGAATTATCGTTCGAAATATTAAAAATAATCCAAGAAAGAGTGCTCCTAAAGTTGCTGCCGGTTTACAAGCATTATATGGAATAATTTTTAATCCTGAGACTATTAGAAGGGTAATTCGATCTGCTGGATATCACGGTATAGTAGCCAGGAAAAAATTCTTCGTAAGTGAAAAGAATAGAAAACTCAGACTAGCTTTCGCAAAATCCAACATAAATAAGAAATCTGATTACTAGAATAAAGTTATATTTGCTCATGAGAGTAAATTTAATATATTTGATTCTGACGGTAGAATCTTGGTGTGGAGAAAACCCAGGAAAGAATTTCGCAAACAGAACTTGGTGCCAACAGTAAAGCATGGTGGAGGAGGAGTTATGGTATGGGGGTGTATGTCGTTCGCTGGAGTTGGTAATCTTGTTTTTATTGACAGTATAATGGATCAGTACAAGTATATTGACCTTTTAAAGCAAAATTTGAAATCTTCAGCACGAAAATTGAACCTTCATAACGATTTTAAATTTACCAGGACAATGACCCCAAGCACACTGCTTTGAACGTTAGACTCTGGCTGCTGTATAACTGACCTGAAATAATAAAAACACTACCACAATCTCCAGACTTAAATCCCATAGCGAATATTTGGCAAGAATTGGAATCAAGAATTCTCAAACGCACCATTTCTTCAAAACAACAATTAAAATCGGTGCTTCAAGAAGAATGGGGTAAAATCACTCCAGAAATCACAAAAAAATTAGTCGAATCCATCCCAAGAAGATTAAATCATGTTTTAAAAGTTAAAGGAAATCCAACAAAATATTAAAACCTTTTAAAAAGTAAAATTTTTGGATAAATATTTGATGGAAAAGTAAGTGTCCCATCACTTATGTGAGCATTTTTTGCTCCGTTCTAAACAATTGTATTTTTATTAAATTAATATTTTAATATTTTGACAAAATGTATGTTATGTAATAATTGTTACTAACTTTAAATATGAAACACACCCAAAACATTTTTGTACATGTTTATTTATTTATTTTATTACAGTTTCCTTTTGTAAAGCACAAGTGTCCCATCACTTTTGTGAGACACTGTATATACACATGCAAAATATTTCCTAAGCAAATCAACATTGCGACGCCTATGCTTTGTTTAGTAAATTGTATTTAAAATAGGCAATAGACAGACAGATTTTAATTATTATGCATTTTACCAAATAAAAATTGAAAAATGACTCGTCAGCATTAAAATTATTAACAAATTTTACATTGCATAAAAAAATGTATCCAATATTTGACTACTTTCTTTTAACAATCAATGTAGGTTTAAATACAGTCATTGAAGTTGAAAAACGCTTTTATTTTAGAAGGCATTGATAGTGTTTCTTTAATTCATTGTTAAGAAATTGCTGCTTTCATTCCATATTGTAAACACATACTTAAGTAGCCATTTACGTTTAATTAAATCTGTATCATGTTCTAAAAAAAGTTAAATATCTTATAAAAAATTATTTTTCTTCGGTTTTTAAAAATCGTATGGAGAGTGTCATTTTTCCAGAAACTTAGAAATTTTAAAATTTTTTGGTGCAACAATTTTTTTTTTTGTTTTAATTAAAAATGAAATTGCAGACAATATAATTTTTTTGTATTGTATTAATTTATATGAAGGAACTTTTCTATTAGAAACTTAGATATACAATAAATTTAGCTTTTATTATAAATATATATTATAAGTACTTCAATTTTTCTGACAATTTCTGATATCTAAAAAAGATTTTAATAATGTTTAGGTGGCAATTGATTAAATACTTAATTTCTCAGTAGTAAAAAACAAAAAAAATCTTCATTCTAAATTTCCAGTACCTAGTTTTTATCAACTCGTAATAAATAATAATCAAGATTATCCCGTTAAGACGGATTGAGAATGGAAAAACTTGAGTTGTTGAAAGTTCCAAATACAGGTTAGTTCATTAAATTCTTCAATATAGTATTTCGTTTGAACATTCGTTTCAATATTCGTTTCGTTTGAATTTTTTTTAACTAAAATATTAAAATCTAGAAATTTGTCTATTAAATTTATCTATTGTCTATGAAATTGTCTATTTGTTATATTTATGTGTTAATAATTCAAAACTTGCCACAAAACATTAAAAATTCAATCAATTACAAGCAGCCGTGATAGAAAAACTTTATCTGAATCATTACCTCAAATCTATTCATGCATTAATTTTATCATGATATAATTTTTTCTTGTATGTGCACTTGATAGTAATGTTCATTTAATAAATTCCTAAGTTATAATTGTTTGAATTGAACCAAAGAATTCTTCGCTCAAAAGATAGTTGGGCTAAAATATAAGTGATTTTTGCATTTGAAAAAGAATTTTAATTGACCGCAATAATATTATGCCTATGTATGTATGTATGTTACGTAGTAATATAATGCCTATTATTATGTAACAATATTATGACTGCAATAATATTAATAAGTAGTAATTATATGTAGTATTAATACTATGCAACCGCTGAATCACAGTTGTATTTTCAAACAATATTAAAGGATCGGTCATCTTAAAAAAATTCTCAATATTTAAATACTGCAATTTTTTTATTCATTAAAAATATATTGAATTCTAAAATTTATTACATTGCTTTCAGATTATAAATTTTGTTAAATAATTCAGCAGGCTTAAACTCTATAAATGTGAAATAATATATCTCTCGCAATATAAAGAAAATTCAATGTTTTTTCTCACAGCTAAAAAATACAGCATTTGCTACAAAAATTAAAAATTTTTTTGTTATATTTTTAGGCAGAAGAATTTATGAAAAACAAGAAAATTGAATATATGATAAATATATAGTAAAACTCAATAGACATTTACCTTTGAAAATGTTCCTCTTATAGAATTCGGTGACATTTATTGATAAGATAAAAATAAATACTACTTCTATTTTAACACGCCTCACGCAACAAATAATTGTACAATAAAATAGAGATGCCATTAAAAATATATAGGTATTTCAACCTGTGATGAAATTTCTAGCTCAACAGTAATAAAACAAAAAAAATAACAGATTCATTACAGTTTCAAAATTTATAATCTGTCAGGTAAGAAATGGCTGAAATTAGCTTACTCCATTCCTTTGTTATTCTAAAGAATAAAACGGACAAATCTATCATTTTGAAAGGAAAATAATTCCTGTTTACTTATGATACATTTATTTATTTATTCTTTTTCTCATGGATATATTTTAGCTGAAAGAATGATATGACTAATAACCTCAAAATGAAACTTCGCGGCATTCGAAGGATAGTACCAGCTGGTATTTAGAATGTTACACCTGCTTCTTGATAAGGTTACTCATTTTCGTGCTTATTTTTGGATGTTGCCAAATACTAAATAAAAAAAGTAGCATCTGGAATTCGGTGATCAGTGACCTCACGGAAGATCGAAGTTCAATCATCAAAGACATCAACATCACGATCAAGGTCTCATCTGTTCATAAAATCGCCAGTAGCGGAAAAAACAATAGAAAAAAAGTGACTTATAAGGTCGTATCGCTCAAGTTCATTCTTAGAAATTGATCACAGTCAAACACGAACAATAGAAGCTTTTAGTGTCGCAACATTTAATTTAATTGGATATCGAGTTTCGATTCATAAATAATAATATTATTTTATTGCCGTTTATTGCCCTACCGATTTTTATTTGAAATTTTATTTACTCATTTACTATTATTATTAACAAAAATAAGGTAGGAAGAAAATAAATAAATATTTAGTTATAAAACAAAAATATAATGTTGGAGATTAGATAGAAAAACCGAAAGTAAAAAAAAAAATGTTACTTAACACATTTTGTTAACCAATAAATAAATAAAATTGTACTCAAAATTGCATAAAAAATGCACTCTCCTAATTATTCTAAGTAAATAGTACAGTATAACTAATTTAGTAAACTGTAGACATATATCTGCGGTATCAAATGATACGAAAAGTTAAAAAAAATCACGTGAGGGGTTTTGCATTAAGGAATTAAAAAAAAACATGCGATTCTACAGCGAAGAATAAAAAAAATAGTTTCTCAATGAACCACCATTATTTTTAATCTCGTATTCCATTCAGAAAATCGTTTTTTACTGCACAACTTACGATGCTTTGTGGAATCGAACAGATGGGAAATGTAATGATATTCTTCAGATCAAAGATTCTCTTATATCTATCTGTCTTTAGGCATGGATTCTTTGAAAAAAAATATAATCAAAAACGTATGGTGTGTTAGAATAGGTGATCGTGGTGGTCAAATTGCGTGATAATAATGAAATGTCATAAGTTCATACTTAAAATGGCATTATAAAAAAATTTGAAGTTAGCATAAAAAAAGTTTGAAGCTACCATTGTGCATAAAAACAGCAATTCGAAGGAAAAATAGATGATTTGATAAGAATTTCGGCATCATTTTTATTTTAACTAAAAGAAATTAAAATAAATGTATTAAATTTTGCTTCAAGAAAAAAGGAAATTTTTTTTTTACAAATTTTAGATATTAATGAAATCCCACATATTGACGAAAGTTTTAATTATATTCTTCTTTTTTGAGGATTTCGCAAAGAACACCCATTACACTACGATCTTGTGAAGTTTTACTTCATCTGGAGCCATACATCGTCTCTAGAGACCTCTGAATTTAATTATAATTGTAAGAACCCTGAACGTTTCATTTGATTCCTTTGAAGGAGGTTTACCGTCTTCCAATCTAAGATCTCCGGAATTTCATTTTAGGGAAAAGCATTCCAAGGCGATTTCTTCTTAAAATGGTTGAAATAATTTGAAAGAGTTATATGTTCCTTTTTCTTCATTTTAGTTTTGTTGAGGAATTGAACTCATAAAGATGTCACTGTCCTTCGTTCACTTACTCGCAAAGTCATTTTATCAGTTGTGCGTTCTTTTTTTCTTCTTGTTATCTTCCATTAAGTGCTTATACTTTTATCCTTCAACAATAAAAGCAGTGTTATAGACTACAATGCATAGCATTTTTTACTGCATATTTTCTTCGTGTTATTATTGCGTGGAAATGAAAATTCTCAACAAATGTTATGCATTCAGTATGAATTATTCATAACTATAATTTTAAAATTTTACATCTGCTTGATAATTTTATAACAGTCATTAAATTTTTGAAAGACAGGTCTTTATGGTGCTGTTTGCATGGAATGAAATTGTCAGTTAAAAAATAAGAAATCGCCAATAATAAAGCAGAAAAATTAATCCTAACCTTAAGAAAATACCATATTTACATTCACAAAATTTTTCGATGTTTTTTTTTCTATAATACATTGTACAAAAAAATAATACCCCTTTTGACCTTCTGTTGTATTGACAACTGCTGGGGCGACAATGAAATATGTGAGCTTCTGTTCATCCATAAAATGAGATCGTGTTACATTCTTGATACTTTCTCTCTCAATTATGAATTCACACTAGAGTTTTTTGTTCCATGATGCAAATCTCCATTACAAACGACTGCGAATGGCGAAACTTTAATTTTTTATTTATTAATGGTCATGTCCTCAAAGAAAGTCTTTTTCTTACCATATTAATAATTTTTTGATTAATATCTTAACAAACTCATTTATGTTGAAGGCATTTTCAATTAGTTCGGGAAATAATTTTGCTTTGATAAACGAGATTCAAACGTTGTTATTTTTTTTAAGTTTTGGTATATCTTAGCAACAATAAAATAACACTGTTTCTTCAATAAAAAGTATCCATTCGTGAGCCCGGAATGCATACTAACTGTGCTCCCCGATTTTAAATTCGACAACAATACGCATCTTGAGGAAAAATAAAGCGTGGTATTAAAGAGTAATATAAGACAAAATTTAATTACATGTTTCATGAGATGCACATACGCTTGTCACATTTTAGATATGACAAAATTATACACATGTTTTTTTTTCTTTGCCTTTGGCAACCATCTGTTTCGTCAAGAAGAATGACTGTGTTTTCTTTCATTGAATCTTTTTGTGCATAATTTGATGTTCACTATTCTTTCAAAGAAGTAATTTATTATTATTTTTGATCTGCATTATTCCTTCGGGGGAGCCTGTAACCCCTAGAGGGCGCGTCCTCAGGTGGCGGATTGGGGAATGCCTCTATTGGTTTTTCCTTTGAGTAGTAGAAGGGAAATAAAATACCTCCCGCGGACCAACAGGTAGAAGTCCAACCTCCCTGGAGGCTCTGGCAATCCCCCCCCCTTCCATGAGTAGTGCAATATTATTGTCTAGTTTTAATGCTACTGCGTACGGGGCAGCCGGACTGCAGAACACGACGTGTTCTGCAGTCCGGGGACACGTCGAGAAATCAGCTACGCGGACAGTGAATATTCTTCAACTCAATATTAATGGTACACAGAAAAAGTTGGCCGAATTGGCCCCCATTCTTTATTCTCAGAATATTCCTGTTGCCTGCTTACAGGAAACTCAACTGAACCCAAAGTTAAAAATCAAGGGGTATACGGTCATCAGGAAAGATAGACTCACTAGTTCTGGAGGAGGTATTGCCTTCTTGGTAAAAACTCCAGAGGTGAAGTTTGCAGAGATATCCTAGACAACATCTTCATAGATCAATAATAACACCGAGGCTCAGGCAATTAACATCTTTCTCCCTAGGCATACCATTACTTTAGTGAATGCTTACCATCCTGATGATTCACCAATCGATACTAATCTTCTCCAGAGCCTTGCAGACACAACAGCAGAAGCTTCAATTATCTTGGGAGACCTTTGACCTCAGGTACAATGTACTAAATTCAAAGGGAAATCAATTGGACGACCTAGTTGACGACCTAAATATGACCATACTCAACACGGGAGAAAATACCCTTTCTTGAGCCATTTTAGACACTTTTGGACAGATCTAATCCTATTGAAAGACAACAACAACATCTGTATTAATACTCCACAGAACAGGCTGTTCGATTTAGAGCTACTAAATGTTGCGCAAACATGCAGAGTGATTATTACTGAACATCCCAACTTTGCAGGTCTATTAAAAACAGATACAACATTGCTTTTTATAGGAATTAAAAGAAATAAGAGTTAAAAATTTAAATTCAAAACGGTCATAAATGTTCAGTGTATGGCCTTTCAGAAATACAAAAGGTATGGAATCGGTGCAATAGTTCACCTCACAATTTTTTCTGCATTTCTGGTGTGAAGCTTTGAGAAGAAGTACATATGTGATTTTTTTTCTGGGACTACTTCTTTAATAAACTCTTAAAATATTATTGTACAAAAATGATTAAAATACCATCTTAAAATTCATAGAATTATTTTTTTTCATGATCTGATTTTAATTATTGCATTTTTTCTGAAATCATAATAAATTTTTAAAAATTACTTTGAAGCATATTTTACAATAATCCCTTTCATTGTGATGAAATTCAAATCATTACCATTATTACTACAAATATTTTATTTGCGTTTTCCTCTATTGTTCAAAACCAAAAATTATGAAGATTTTCATCATTTTTTCCGTATGGAAACAGTTTCTTTGTAAGACATGCTTTTATTAAAAATTTGAATTTTTGTGGCAATTAATTTTAACATCAAAAATAAACAAAAATATTTTTTTAAAAAAATCCACTTATTTATAGGCACTGCTGCTCTGCTATATTACAGAAATTTATGTATAAAAATATATTACAACTCTATTAGCTAATAGAGTACTTAGCTAAATTTTGTTTTCTGAGTGCAATACGTTTTATTGAATTCAAATAATAAAAATTCTTGACGTCATTACTTAAATTTTAAGAGTCGGTTATACACACAAAACTTTGATGGCGAACTATTCATTCCATTTTTCAACCTAATAATTTTTATGTGTATTTTCGATTCAGCAACAGGTTATTGAATTGATTTAAATTTAGTTAAATATTTCATCTTCGTTTTTCCTTTAAAGCTGAAATTTTAATTGAGACGAGAAAAAGAATTTAAGTGGTATATTTCGCAAACAATAAAATAAGTGGAATTTTTAAAGTTCCAGACATGTTAATCGTAAACATAAAAAGTTGAAGTTTAAAAATACTTTGCGGAAGGATTAAGATAAGCAACCCATATAAAGTTTTAATTGAAAATTTTCGCACTGAATAATCCCTGGCGAAACAGTTTGCTATCGAAAGGGACTAGTCATAAATAGAATTAACAATTAGGACGGAATAAAATAATGCCTCTAATAATAATTGTATTTAATGAAATAACTATAAGAATTCGCTGTTTATTACAATTAAGGTTGCCCTTAAAAATTATCGAAATTTTACAAATTTTTGAGAATATACTCTTATGTTTCTCCATGAAATCAAAGAAATCATAATTATTTTTGGTTATATTTTCCTCTGTTTTCTGAATGGAAGGTCAAAACAATCACTAACTACAGTTTTGATTATGAAAATAAGGAAAATAATATTTCAATTCTGTGTTTACAATAGCATGGAATATTTATTGCATAAAAATTGAAATAATTTGAAATCACAGGAAAGGCAAGCTTATATAATAAAAGTAAATATTTCTTTGATAGAAAATTAATGGTATTTGATATTGTAAGTATTAGAAGCTTTCATATTAATGGTTGCTAATTATTATGTTCTTAATCAACATTTTATACGGAGCTACGTACTTTCGATATTTTAAATATAAGTTTTAAACCTCTGCTAAAAGATTGTTTTTTATTCTCAGAAATTTAGTTTTTCCGCCTTCAACCTCAAGGGTGCTTTCATCCTCAATAGAGGAAAAAATATGCCACAGCTATATCTTATTGTATCCATTCATTTTTTTAAAATTGAAACTCAACTACTGTCATAAAAATATTTTGAACACAATTCGTTAATTATTAAATTCATTATAAATTTATTTCTTTTTCGTGGAATGAAAAATAGTTAACAGATTTTATTTGTTTTAAATATTAATCATAGGTCATATTTTATATATTTTTAACAATGATAAGATCTCTGTTCTACTCACCCATTTATTAGATCAAGAGAGGGAGTGTTTCGCTCACTGTTATGAAATCAGTTTTATTTTGTCTAATACTATTTCATATTTTTTTAGACATTTCATCAACAATGTACATTGGCTTATGCAGTTATTATTCCTCAGCAATTTTGGCACAAAAACAGATGCATCTACTCAGTTGTCCTTTAAGTCAAATATGGAATATCCGCCTGCATAAAATCTGAATGTTCTCCTTTTCTAAATAAGAAGTGCGAAAGTAAGTTGAGTAAACACTTCCGTGTATGGAATTCATAATTATAGCTTTTAAAGCTAATCATAGGGATTGTAAAAAAAAAATCAAAATATAAAATCTGTCGTTGCTCACTTCAGTTTCAAATAAGCAAATGAAGACAGTAAATTATAGTTTTTCCTGACTATATATGAAAGTTAAAACGATTTATTTTGATTGGAACTTGGATTGACTCTCAAAAAAACAAGACTTATAAAACCATGTCAATTAACTGTAATCCATCTCATGTCTAACAATCATTAAAATACAAATTACTTCATCAGATACAAAGTATCCATTCTATTTCCCGAAACCTAGCGATTTTACGAATTCGGATACACATTAAAAGGATTAGTAGGTAGACGAAAACCAAAAAGAATGAAACTAACTTTAACCTCTCATTATAAATATCAGTTACTGAATCTTCAGCTTTTCCATGTCGTTAAGCCTAATGTGGGAAAGATCGTTCGATTTTGTTGTTCTTCTGTTCGTCAACAGACTGTGACAGCCTGCTTTTCGTCTTTTTTCTCGAACGTTCTTCGGCATTTACTCAAAGGTCAAACTAAATGTTCATTCAATAGTTTCATCACACTCTATTTGACGAATGATGCAGTAGTTCGATCTTTATATAGTAGCATTTATTTGATTTTAGTGATAATTCAAGCAAAATGTCTCGTAATTCTCCCAATTTTCTTTTTATTGGCGTTACAGAGATTACAAATTTAGAGAGAAAAATTCTGTTAAGGGAAGTATTGTACGTTTCGTTGAATTTGCAATAATTTTTTTTAGTCTTGATTTACTTTTAGAGTCAGATGAAAAAGGGTTTTTTTTTTCAAATTATTTTGAAGGTTAAAACTTCTCAAGCTTAACCAATGCAAGAAAAAGAATAATAGTTAACTCTAGTTATTTATATATGTTAGGGCCAAAACCCGAAGTACGGCTAGTTCGCGAATTGGCCAGCCAATTCGTGAACTGGCCAAGAGGTTTGGCCAAAGTCCGAAATACTTGCAATTAATATTATATTTTCTACTTTGGCTGGCCATTTCGCGAAGTGGCCGGGAAACCTTGGCCAAAGCCCGATGTGATAATCTATACTTATAAATAAAGCTCAATGTATGTGTGTGTGTTGGCGCTCTACAGTCCAAACCGTTTGACATACAGTTATCAAATTTGGTATATGTATACCTTGGAAGTCGGGAATGTACACCGTAGAACGATTTTTTAAAATTTTTAATTAGAATTTTAATTAAAAATTAAGCGTAATTTTGGCGTTTTGTCGCTATAACCAGAAAATATTACAGCACAAAATCGATTTTTGCATCAAATTAAAACTTTTTTAATTAAAGCTTAAAATTTAATTTATAAATTATGCTTAGATTAAATTATGCTAAAATTTAATCTGCACGAGCACGTCAAATTAAAAAAAAAATAGCTTTTATCAACGTGTTGCCATCACATTGATAGAAGTTTAAATTAAAAAATTAATCAACAATTATTGCAAATTTAATAAACAAAATTGTAATTTTCAGCAGGTGTCTGTATAAAATGAAAAAAAAAATGAAATAAGATATTTTCTGAAAAGTAAAAGGAGGAAAAGTTTTCTATGATCTTTGACAATACCTATATTATTAATTCAATAAAACAATTTAATTTAAGGTAAGCAATTTAATATACTTAGGATAATCATTCTAATCAGCGACCATCAGCTAATTTGGGGCATACATTTGCTAACAAAATGGTCTAAAGGAACTAAATAATTATATTTAAAATAACTTTAGTCAATAAATGCTCCGATGAATCAGGAATTTTAAATTCTTACATAGGTCCTCTGCCCTTTGTATTATATTTAACAAAATATTCTTGAGACACCAATATTTTTGATAAAAATTGTTGAACCCAAATCAAGTAAATCAATCACTAAAACTGACTGATTTATGAAATTTCAATATCACTCTTCTATAAAAACCGGCGATTTTAGACTACCTCACCGACTGTCTCAATGAAGATACGCTAATCCTCTGCAGGGTTTCTCGACAAGGATTGATATAAAATGTTGATTTGAAAATGTTGATTGTTCAAAAACTGATGCATAAAAACTTCATAAATCGGTCAGATTCATCGCAGAAGATAAGGACGTTTATTTATTTATTTAAAAGTTGGTGTCAAGAGTATTTCGCAGAATTTGATTCCTTGGGACCAAAGGATTGTGTAAAATTTTAAATTTGTAATTTTTTATAAGTTTATTTATTGACTGAAATAAAATAAAATATTTTTATTTGCTTCGTCCTTTTGAAAGTAAAAAATTTATTTTACGATGAATCAGAGGAATTTTTGTTGAATAATTCTTTAAGATATTATATAAATTATTCTGCAGTGCACATATAATTTCACTGCCGAACGACTCTGATTTCAATTTTCATATTTAAAAAAAGACATTGTTAGCTTAAATATAAAAAGCTTTTATATTGATTGCAATTTAACATTTCCACTTTAATTTAAAGTAGAAATTTTATGGATACTGACAGAACGTTAGAGAAAGTAGTACAATGAAACAGAACTGTTTAAGGCCTACATAAAAGTACGACTGAATCATATAACTACCAAAATATGAAGCTCAAAAATATTTTGCAGAAAAAGCTACTAAAAGAACAAGTTACATTAATTGAAAATTTTAGTGATCATTAATACTGGTGAACCGGCTGGTCGCCAAAGGCGAGTAGTGGTAAATAAATATAATGACATTCATGTATAAAATATAAATAAGGACATGTTGTAGGTGAAATTCGACAGATGGCGCCAACAAAGAAGTGTCTTTAAATGATATTAATAACAAAACTATTTGTCCTTCATATTTGTTTTAATTAGCCCTTATTTTTGCTATTTGCCTTTGCAAAAAATTTCATATTTTTTGAAGTGATATTTCTGGAGACAATGTGATTTGGGATCTTTAATATTAGGTCCATGGAGCAGAAAAAGACTAAGGATCACCCTTAAAGGTAATTGAAAACTGAATACTCAATTTGCCTTTGTATTCATACACGATACGCAACGCCTTTGCTCAAGATATAATTCGTTCATTTTGAAGGGCGCAAATCTAATCTTCACGCTATCACGTTGTCAATTTCTATTATGGCTTTAATATGAGAACAGAATAACACGAGATCATATTCTTATATATTACAAGATTATTTTTAACTCAGAGGTGTCACTTATATTTAAATTTGTTTGAAACAACTGTACTTTAAAAAAACAGTACACAAAGTACTCATAACAGTACACAAAGTACTCAAAAGAGCAGATTGTTTTACACAAAGTGTAAAACAATCTGCTCTTGATTCCTTTCTTCCTACTTTGGCCGATCGTCCCAAGCCATTTCGCGAATTGGCCGGCCAAAGCCCGAAATCAAGAAAAGATCGGTCATTGGCAGGTAAGTTTACAGCAACGCTGGCCAGATCGCGAATTGGCTGGCCAATTTCGGGCTTTGGCCGTAACATATATAGAGAAACAGGATAGTTAGTTATATATATAAATATATTAAAAACATTTTCTACTAGTATCAGTATGAAACTATATTTACATTATTTTTGTAATATTTCTATAAAAGCGAAGTTTCATTGTTAGTGAACATAACACATGTCTCTTTAAATATCTAGTAACAATAAAAGCGAATATACAGTGGCTACAAAAAATTGAGAGTACACCTTGCTTTTACTTGATAAATCTGAATTTCAATATAAATAACACATTACCGGGAAGTGCAAATATGTTTTCATTATTACACATAACAAATGGTTTAATTTAGAGTAAAAATAAAGAAAAATCAACGGAAAACTTCTAAATTGAAAAGTTTCAGAAGCATTTTAAATAAACATACGCAGAATTTTGCCTCAAAAAATTGAGAATACAGAAATGAAATTTTTGCAATATCACGCAAAGAAACAAAGTGTCACAGTTAAGTTGCATGTCTTTTGGCCCCTATAATGGTCTCTAAACGTCGTGGTAACGATTTGACCAATTTTTGATGGTATCTGATGTTATTTTATCCCATTCTTCTTGCACCACTTGTTTTAAACGGGTTTTGTTTCTAATTTTGTGTTTTTGAACCACTTTTTTGAATATGTTCCAAGACTATTCAATGTCATTGATGTCAGGGAACTGTGGTGGTGTGCGTAACTGCTGTTTACAATGAAAAAAGCACCATATTTCGACGTGCATTCTGTTTGGGGTCGTTGTCCTGCAAATGGAATTTCCATCTAAACCCAAATTTTTAATACTTTCCTTTGTTGCGATCATATGGTTCATCCAATTTGTTGCAGAAATTTTTCAAATCATAGGCAGAAGTGTAAGTACCGAAACTGTGCGAAATGCCATTAGAAAAGCTGGATCGAAAAGTCACATTGTCAAAGAGAAACCGTTCATCAGCTTGCAAGTTCAGAAAAAGCATTTGAAGTTTGCAAAAACTTATCAATTGAAGGCCAATAACCTTTGGAAAAAGCTATATTTAGCAATGAAAGAAAATTCAAAATGTTTGGCAGTGACAGCCATCGTACTGTATGGAGAAAGCCTAATACTGTTTTGGATCCAAAAACATTACGTCCCACAGTTAAACATGATGGTGACTTCGTCATGATTTGAAGTTGCGTGGCTTTATCCGGGGTAGGAAATTTAATTTTTATAGATGGTATTATAAACGATATGGTTTACTTGGATATACTTCGCAGCAATCTAATGCAAAGTGCTAAAAAATTGTGTTTAGATGGAAATTTCATTTTCCAGTATGACAACAGCCCCAAACAGAATGCCCGTAAAGTCAAAATATGGTGCCTTTTTCATTGTAAACAGCAATTACACACATCAAAACAGTACCCCAACATCAATACCATTAAATATCTGTGGGCCACACTCGAAGCAATGGTCCACAAACACAAAATTAGAAACAAAATCCATTTAAAACAAGTGATGCAAGAAGAATGGGTTAAAAGATCTTCAGATACCACCTAAAATTGGTCGAATCGATACCCCGACGTTTAGAGGCTATTATAAAAGCCAAAGGCATGCAACTAAATATTGACACGTTCATTCTTTGCGAGATATTACAATAATTTCATTGGTGTATTCTGAATTTTTTGAGGCAAAATTCTGCGTATGTTTATTTAAAATGTTTCTGAAACTTTTTAATTTAGAAGTTTTCCGTTGAGTTTTCTTTATTTTTGCTCTAAATTAAACTATTTGTTTAATTATCTCTATTTATCTGTTTTTATTTGTGTAAAAATAAAAACATGTTTGCACTTCCCGGTAATGTGTTATTTATATTGAAAGTCGGATTTATCAAGTAAAAGTAAGGTGTACTCTCAATTTTTTGAGCCACTGTATGTTTTTCTGTGTACCTGGATAATGTGATCAGATTATTTGAAAAAGAGCACTTAAATTTGGTACAGATATAATTTGAGGTTAAGAATTTGCACCTCGGAGCAATATATATTTTTTAAAAATTTCAATTATTATTTTAATTAATTAAAAATTAATTGAGTTTTTCCTCAATAATTCAAAAAAATTATTGAACAAAACTGATTTCTTTGCATCAATTCAAAATTTAATACAAATTCTTTTAATGATAACAATTTAATTTCTATGCAAATTTTCCTGAATTTCGATAATTTAAAAAAAAATAATTGCATTATTTTCAATAATGAATTTTTCAGTAGTCGCCTTCTTTCAAAATTTTTGGATAGGTAAATATAGCTGATGAAGATTAAAAATATAGATGCCTTTTTTTTTTTTTTTTTGCTACATTAGATATTTAATGACATGATTTTATTCCATTCTTTAAACTACTGAAAAAAATGTTTTTTTATCATCTGCGAAGTTTTTAAAACATGTAATTATTTTAAGAAAATGATAGCGTGCAATATGAAATTTACAACAGAAATAATTAACTTTTTACTGACATTTTGATATCATTGTAATTCAATTCCATTACAAAGATTCGTGTACCCAAACCAAGGTTCATTTACCCAAGACATTAATGCCAAGTTATTAAAATAATTTTGTTTAAATGCCCGTCAAAATGTGATCCCTAAAAATATTTTATTCAGAAAATCATGAAATATGTATAACAGATTTCATTGAAATTATGTAAATAATATTCCCGTGATAATATCTTTCGGTCAAAGATGGCTAGCAAATAACTAAAAATGTTTTTTAAAGTGTTGGTCATTTGTTTAAACCAAATGATATTTTTATTCTTAAAAATTAAAACTTAATTAAATGAAATATTAATTAAGTTTTCAGTACTCAATATTGTGAAATTTGTGCATTTAGACTAAAAATGCAACAATAAATTAAACAGCACACAAGCAGTAATATTTTGAATTTTATGATAATATGAAAACAATTACTTATATCTTATAATTTAATTATTAATGGAATACTCATTTCATAAATTCGCTTTTGTTAAAATGCACGTTGAATAGAAAGCCTCGCATTTAATGTTTGCATATTCTGTTATTTTTTTATTCGCTAGTAGGTAATTAAATGAAAACTCCAGTTCTGGATATGGTAATCCAGTATTGATATATATAAAATTCTATATAACACTTATTTATGCATTTTATATAATTTTAATATGTATTAATGAATTTTAGCTTATAAATTTAGAAATACAGAAATTCAATCCGTTCATGATGTATAGACATGGCAATTAAACGCTTAACTAACCTTAAAATAAAATTCATTTCATAAACATCTATATGTAAAAATATTTGTTTACAAAATTACACATAATTTATTTTATTGAATATAATTGTTAACTAAACTATTATGTAAATATTATATATTTTTTTAATTTCAAATACACTTGAAAGTTTTTTATATCTAAAATATTCTTTAAACATCGGAAGACTGTGGCATATTTTCAAATGAACAATTGCCTAAGGTCGCAAGGCTGAGAGAGGTCTACAAGAAAGTCGGTTAAAAAAACCTTCATTCTTTTAGTTGCCAAACAAATAAATTTGTGAAAAATCTAAATTCTGTGCATTATAAAATACTAGGAAAATATTAACTTTATTAAATATAACTGGTCAGGTTCTTACATATTTCATTACTTTCAATTAATCATTAGGATATTTATAAACATCCGATCTCTTCTTCAATAATAATTTGTACAAACATGGATGCGTGTCAGTTTGGAGCATAATAGATAAAGACAAATATATTAAAAAAATGAATAACTAATTAAGAAAAAATAAAGTAAAACGTTAATATAAAATAAGTCATTCATATTAAAATGTACGACAAAGTGAAACTAAGTTGATTATTACCTTAAAAGGGGACCTTAATATAATGAAGGTTCGTACACCTTTGGCAACAAATGCAAATATAGGCTACATGGCTCACACAATATTTCTTCACAGAAAATCAAAACAAAATCTTGTAAATTCGAAAATTTTTAACTTGAATTTGTCTCAAATTCTTTTTTCTTGTTTGTTTCTTGCATTTTCAATTATTAAATGTTAAAATATAGTCCATAAATGTAAATTTTTTTGATAAATTTGAAGTCAAAACTAAAAAAAAAATGTTTTTAATACTTTTCATTAATTAACTAAGTATTTCTTATGTATGTTTTCAGTAATAATAAGTGAATAATTTTATGCACATTATTTCGCTCAAGAATTTTACTGTTAAACATTTTATTCAATCAAAAATATTTTAAAAATGACTAATTTTTTTAAAGAAAACTCTTCTGAGTTGCATCATTAATTTAATTGCTTATTTTGATTTTTATGGTACAATTAATTCATTAAATCTACCATATATTGTGTTTATTAATATTTTTTTACTTTTTAGTTGAAATATTTTTAAATTTATTTTAAAAAATTGATGTATTATCTTGTTATTTTATTTATTAATTATGAATTATTCACTAAAATTATTAGATACTAAAAGAAGTTTTTATTATCATTTTGAATCAAAATTTTAGTTTTCTTTTTTTGCACTCATTTTTCGAGTACAACAAAAGAATTATTTTTCTTAATTCAAAAATAGCTACATTTTTTTTGAATTAGCCAAATTGTACTGGAAAATAATATAGCGCTATCATGAAATAATTTTTTTAAAACAATGCAAGATCTGTAGCGTGTTTATAATTTAGTATGTAGAACGGAAAAGGAAATATGCGACCGTAATGTACTTGGAAAAAAAATTCTTTGAATGTTCGATTCTTTACTTGTTATTTCACATATTATTTATGATCAAATTTAGCCATTCGGTCACAAGTATTCTTTGGATTCTTCTACAAAAATCAAGGTTATTTTCTGCATAAAATTCTAGCAAATGGCCTGAACTCAACTTACTTCCACATCCTTATAAATTTCCCCTTGTCCGTTGACACTTAAAGAGATGAAAAGCATTGACCCTTGTTGGATATTTTCCAAAGCTGTTGAGCAAAATCCTTGGGGCTATTCTAGTTCTTCGCGGCACATTCTACTCAAAATACCAACATAGTCTTTGTAAACTCAAGATAAATAAATAAGTAAACAGAAAACGACTTCATTCATGATCGAGACAACTTTGGAAATCCTGACCATCGGCATTTTTCTTCGCAGCCTCGTGACTAAGTGCCTCGTGTGTAATAAATGGCGTTTTTCTCAATTATTTATTTCTTTATCCCAAGAAAAATTTCTTAATAGGTTTAAAGGTGGATCCTGTTTGCAATACAAAAAAGCTTTACAATTCTTCATTCATTCTTTTACGTGTGTTTTACATTTTTAGAGGTTTATTTTCAAGCTCTGACATGAATTCCTAGTTAATAGCATAGCTTATGTTTGTTTATTTTTAGAATACTCTTTAAGGCAGTGGTGGGCTTGTCCGTTGTAATCGTGTGTTAGCAATAATTTTGTAAAATTTTATAATTAATTGCTATAAAAGTAATAATTGGATAAATTAATGTAACATAAATAATTAATACTTAATACAGAATGATAATTAATTAATATAAAATAATTAAGTAACATAAAATAAAATAAATAATGATAATTAATACAAAAAATACATAATATTTAATATAAAATTAATAATTAGGTTTTTGGCTTCATATCGGTAAGTTTTTAATAAAATATTTTTAAAGCAAGTGCATTGTGATTCATAATTAGTAGCAAATCATAACAAATGCTTTCAATTATTTTGCTTGCCTTCCTTAGTCTTTTTTATAAAAATTTACAAAATTGCAGTTAAACAATAAAAAAAAAAGGTGCAAGATCGAAATAAGTGTAGGGAAATTATCTTCTTATTCATTTCGAAAAAATTCCTCTTAATACAATATTTTCTAATAATTCTTTTTTTTTTTTCAAAATTTTGGGACTGCGAAAAATGTATTGTGAAAAAAACTCAAAATTCATATCTGGTATTCGAGATTGTATTTTCTATTGCCTTTCTTTCCTTCCAATGCAACTTCTCATGCGCAGCAGATGGAAAAGAGGATTGAGGGAAATTCAATCTTTCAAGAAGTGCCCCCCCCCCTCTGATACAAAATAGAGATAGACATACACTTTTGTGTTCATTCGTGTAGATATCGCTAAAAAGGCAGAGGGTAGAGCGCAAAAGCTGAAGGGTATTCTAAGATGTGACAAAAGAGTAAAATAAAAGTAAACAAAATAATATTCAGACCAAGGAAACTGCTCAATCATTAACAATATTAAAATTTTTTTTAAATTTAATTTCGCAAAAAAATCGATTATTTAATGTAGTAGCCTACTTAAAAAAATAAGTCACATAATTATGAGATTAACACCAAAAAACACTGCTTTTTTAAAGGTGGGAAAGATCAAGGATATACAATTCATTTAGAATTTTATTGCCTGTTGGTGCGATAATTAATATAATTTACTATTTTGTTTAGATTGCTTTTTAAAGCAAACTTTGTAATAAAATGGTACCATTCTTCAAGAAAAATTGCATTCATTGGAATTTGCAAAAACAAAAATAAAATGTAATTAAAAACTCTTTTGAAAAGATTTTATGGCGCCGTGTCTTTCATTTCTAGAGGAAATTCTACCAGTAAAGGTCTAAGCCGATTCAAAGCCTGATCACTTGGACAAAAGAAATGACCTTGTCAAAAACGATTAAGATCTTAACAAAAGAAACCTACCGCTGTTAATGTTCAGTAGAAGGTGACATTCAAAATAACAGTTTTTCCTAATGAAGAGGCTTTGATTATTATCTGTTACGTGGTTATTTTAAGCGTAAATAAGTGTATACGTGTTAGAACCTAAACATGGTGTTTATCTTTTATCTCTAAGACAAAAGAAAATTAAGAAAAATATCGGAACGGTCTAAAGCTATTAAGAAAGCGTAGGGTCGAAAGTGCCTTTTTAATATGTTTTGTCAATACGGACTTCTCTTGTAAGCAATATTCTTCATATAAGATCAATTACGCTGTTTTCATTTGCATAAGCTATACAAAAACGATATTTTAAATTATCCACCTCTAACGAAGAATATTTTTTTACCTTTTTCTGTTTATTTTGTCTTTAATTAGACTAATGAATCCGCTGGTTGCCTCTGAAACCATTTTACTCACATCTGTGGTTCACATGCTCTATCTTATCAAATTATCCCTTCTCTAATAAAAAGCATTAGAAGAGAAGTAGAGAAGAGGTTGTATAATTTGATAAAAAAAATGCGTGAATCACAGGCTCAATCTTCTTTTCTGTTGCTAAACAGTAGTATAAAAGGAATAGTCAAATTAGATAAAAATTGTGAATTATGAAGGTGATCTTCTTTACTATAATTAAGAGATAATTGCGAAATCATTAGTAATAAAATTGCAGTAGTCTAAGTAATAAGAAATAAATAAAAAATATAACTCACGGATACAACGAAAGTATTAACCAGTAGATCATGTTCACAAATGTTGTCTCGAAGTTTTCGCAAGTGACTCACGTTTGCAGTTCACATCCATTTATAAGATTATCCCTTTTTTAATAAAAAACCAGTGGAGAAGAGATTGCCTAATTTGATAAAAAAAAAAAGCTTGAATCACAGGCGTAATCTTCTTTTCCGTTGCTAAGCAGTAGTAGAAACGGAATTGTCAAAAAAAGATAAAAATTTTGAATTATGAAGGCGATTTCCTTTTTTACTATAGTTAAGAAATAATAAGCCATTAGTAGTAAAATTGCAGTAGTCTAAATAGTAAGAACGAAATAAAATGTACAAATCTCGGATACACCAAAATTATTAACCAGTAAATCACTATCTAAAATGTTGGCACGGCGGTTTTGACGTTGCTTTTTTTCTTTCAGATTTTTGAAAATTTGTAAGCAAAAAAATTGTTGAAATAAAGTTTGGTTTAAAAAATTTCATTAAAACTTTCTAGTTAATAAATTTTATTCGAAATCCCTATTAGCTTTCGATAATTAGTAATTCATTTTATTATTCATTTTTAAATTTTGGTTTATAGCAATATTTTTTTAAGAAATTAGACATCTAAAAACTTTTTGCACTTTAAAAGGTGTTCGCAAGACGGAGAAGTTTAAGAGAGATTTAAGAGTGAAAAGAGGTAAAAAGAGATTTAAGAGGGAGAAGATTAAGTCAAGTTTAAGAGCGAGAGAAGAAGTTAAGAATTCTAAGAATTGCTACTCAGTACAAAAAGGAAGAAATACTAATTAAATTATTTAAGAAAAGAAGGGTGTAATGTATCAGGCCTCTACGCGGTGTACCCTGCACTAAATCTGGTACGGTTTTGCCTCCTTCCTTGTGTCTCTGACATCAGAAGGCTAGGGATCTAATGGCGTCATAGCCAATCTTCTGAGCATTTGTAATAAATAAATAAATAACTTAAGAAAAGACAACTGTGTATCACATGCAATATATATTTTCAATTTCCCGGGAAACATCCAATTATGTATTGAAAATTATAACTGTCTTGTAGTTACATACATGCTGTAATTTTTACAGACGAGGTACAATAAGATAATAAATAAAGTTTTTAATATAAAAATTCTTTTCGTTAATGCATGATCATTATTTTTTTTGTACTAAATCCTTTGCGTCTGATCGAAATAAACAATCTCCGCAAAGCACATGTTTTCATCATTCTGGAAGAAGTGTGCGCGGAAAAAAAGGATTGCTCATATGTGATATTTTTTTACCAGTTTTGAGCTATTTGATCAATGAAGGCCTCAAATGACTCTTGATAGATATTTCAATTCAATATTCCAAGGAATTTTATGTTTAATATAGTATTCAAAACTTCAACTAACTTAACAAACTTCCTAAAGCAGAGGTCTGATGTAAGCATCGTACTAAATTTAGTCATATCTAATTTAATGAATAATGTTGATACTCCATTCTGAAGAATCTTTGAACGTTTAAGTAATTCATATCAAAATAATTATATAAATTCAAAACATGTATTTATATTTAAGGATGGCTTTCTTACTTTTTCGTATATGCAGTAAAAAAAAGGTATTATATATTGCCCTCCTCCTCCAAGTAAAAATCAGCTTAAAGGTCATGAAGAATTTCTACGTTCCATATCAAGCTCAAAAAATCATTTTTTAGAATTATGTCTGTCCGTGACTACAATAGTTGAAACTTATCAAGATAGATTAATGAGATTTTTTTCTACATTTTTAAACCAAAATTTGTTCTACATTTTAAATCCAACTTTAACAAAATTCACTCTTGAAAAAACTGTCTGTATGTCTCTTCGTATGAATATTAACACAATAACTCAAAAAAGTCACGAGTTAAATAGATGAAATATAACATTTGGTTTTATTGCCCACTTTATAGATCTCTAATGAATTTGGGACCAAATGCTTTATTAGGTTGTCTATATTGGTCTGTTAATTTTTGCGTATATTAACACGATATTTAAAAAATACAACAAGCTGTAAGCAAGAATTAAAACAAGGCTCCTTTATAGATCTCTCTTAAGTTAGCCTGGGTGAGAAGAATCGATTAAAGGAAAAATGTTCAAAATGTACATATATCTGATTCTCTTTCCTGCACGATGAAACTAAACACAGAATTAACCACATAGAGCGAATATATGAGAGTGTGAAAAGCAGACCCCCCCTCCCCCGTGAACTGTGTTCTTTAACACAAGAATGTATCGTTTAAATTCGCCAGTAATTATATTAAAGTAAACAATACTTTCGATGCAAACACACTTCAATCATTGTAAAAATGCAGTAATTAAATTGTTTATTTGATACAAAAAACTATGTTTGACGGTTGTATAGAAGAAAAAGCAGTCATATTTTGATTAATAAATTTAATATTAATGAAAGATTAATAAATTTAATATTAATCAAAGAATTGTTTAAACTTTTCTTTGTTAAATGTCATAAACATCATGGTTATTTAGACAAAAGCCTCTCACTTAGACAAAAGAAGCGATCTTGTCAAAAAAAAAAAATTGTATAATTCGTACAGAAGATATGCAATAACAGCATGATTTTCCTCACACTTCTGACTAATGTTGAATTTTAAAATTCGTTCTGAAGATAATGCAGTTTAGGATTTCTCACTCTTCTGGCAAATGTAAACTTTAAAATTTTAATACTATTCAGTAATAAGCTAGCACTGTCTTAAAAAAATTTTAATCATTAATTTTTAAATTAATATGAATTAATAACATTCAATTTGTAATAACAAAATTTTTTTATAAAATTTCGATAATATGTCTGTAAGTAATGTAAGTGACCCTGCATTTGTTTTTTTTTTCAACTTCTAGACATCTAGACTAATAGCAAAATATTCAGTTTCTGGAATTCCATTTCGGTAGATAAAATTCTGCGAAAACTGATTTTCTGCGCTCCTAATTACGAATATAAATATAAAGCTAAAAAAAATAATGATCTATTTCTTTACAATAAATACCAAGAAAACTTTCTTAGCAATTTCAATTTTAGATTAATGTAATCGACATCTTTTATTTTTTTATTGACAATGAAGAATTCATTAAATTATCTCTATCCGAAAAGAATCTTGAATCTTAACTTCATTCTAACAAGGGACTGCAATATCGGACTAAAATTTCAATACCGGTATTCGGTATTTTTTAGATCTTAATACCGGTATTAGAAATTTTAGAAAAAAGAAAGAAAACACAGGTGTTTCTTTGTTTTAGTTGCCAGTTTTATTAGAGAGTATAAATATCACAAAAAATAATTTGTAACTTATAAATTATTATACTATATAAAAAATCACAAAAAAGTAAAGGAATATCTTATTTATTTAAATCACCTTTCGAATTTGGCAACACACTCCGTAAACATCGGTACTGATGTTGCAGCGATGTTTCTCTGCAAACATTTTAGTTGTTCTTGAATATCTTAAAACCTCCTCAGTTTTCACACTACAGATTTATATCAAATTAAAGAGTATAAAATTCTTTATATTTTCAAGCTTTTATTTTTCATAAAGTTTTAACATTTTTGAAGATAAGGGTTCTAAACTATTTTTTCGTTTTCAATAATTTACGACTCCCTGGTTCCTCAAATCGGCATGTTACTTACATGAAAAATAGCCTTTAAGAATGTGCACTCAATTAAAAAAAATTCATATTTGAAACATTATTTGTTATTTTTTTATTAATTTTTTACAGTTTCCGACAGTTTTCTGACTCCCTATATGTTTGCGATTTTCACCCCCTAAACGTCGTTTGGGACCCCACGTTGTATGGTGTTTCTTTATCCTCTTGATGCCTACTATCACCCCTCTGAGTTTGTCGGTCGAATTCGGCAACACCCTGTGTATTTTTGTAATATGTCATTTTTTATAGGGGAACGTTTTAATATCTTAACAATTTTTCGAACTTAATAAATTATAGGAAGCTATTCTTGATGGGTTAATATTTCGTCCTCATTAGCAATATCTTCTTCAACAATTATATTGCCATTATCTTCAGTGTCAATACCACTCTCTTCAAAGTCGGGTCCGAAGTTTCTATATCCACACTATTTTGATTCTTCTGTTCTTTATTTTTTTGTATAATACATCTATTACACCTAATTGAATTCCATGAGCATAGCACAATTGCTGATATGCACCAATCAACCTTCCAACCTTTTACATAACTGTTGCTCCATTAGTCATTATGGATACAATATCTTCTATCAGGAATAATCCATGTTTCGCTAATTTAGATTTAAGCAATTAATTAAGTCATTAATTAGCTAATTAATTTCTCTCGTTAAGGAGACATAAAAACTAAAACGTATACTATTTTGCTATGTTGGCGGTCCCTGAACATGTAGTGGAGACAATTTTAAAAATTTTTATTAAATACCCAAAAAACGGTATTTAAACTTGTGAATACCGGTATTACAAAATTCTACAAATGGCTCAAAATACCGGTATTCGGTATTGCAATCTCTAATTCAAACTTATTTTCCACGGCTAAACAAGAAATTTAAATGAAATTTCAGCTGCTCTATTGTAATTCGAAATTAAAGAGTTTGCTTTTAATCCCGACAAGCTTTAATTTAAAATAAGTTCATTCCTTATTAAAGATTTCTGGAAGCAGTAAGAAAAGTTATTGAAGCTTCTAGAGCATATTTTCATAACATCAAAATGGAAATGGTGGCCTTTTTGAAATTTTCAAAAAACTTTTAGTGACATTGTAGTTTCTTATCTATCATGCTATCTGACATATTAATTAAAATTCAATTCCATCGAAATGAAACCGCATTTAATTGCAAGGAAATATTCTTTGAAATGAAACAGTTAAAACCCTGCAATTATATTCTTCAAATACCCGTTCTAAATATATATGAGATGCAAGTTATGTCTTCTAATGATGGGGCGTACATACGGGATCACTTCATATATTTGAAAGCAATTGAAGCTATATTTCTTTGCCCTATTATAACTTTTTCTAAACCAGCAATTTTTTAAAATATTTTTTTCGGTGACTGTATTATATGACTTTACGTGATAAGAAAGATTCAACTTAATTTATTTTTCTTACTCTGTTATTAGGTCTCCAATGATAGGAGGAGATGCCGTATGTACTTCAGGCGATTGCGATGGAAGGTTGGCTGGATTTGGCGCCAGACAAAGGAACACGGAAATAACATGACGATTGTATAAAAACAAAAAGTAGAGCTACAGGCGTTGTTCCATCTTGTATGTGTGAGTCATTTCACTGTAGTGTATATTTATTTGTATAGTAATTGGTTATTTTTTATCTTCTTGGAACACTTTTAGGGTGAAATGTTTCTTATACTTTCTATTTTAGGTTGTTACGTAACTGGAATTCAAAATTCTTTTTTAATGATATCATGGGTAAAACGTTTTTGACGTTTGTAATTTCTTGTGCCTTTTGGCAGTTCGTGACTGAAGAATCACTATTTGGACCTATGGGTATGCATACAATTTAAATGCAACTTCCTTGTTGCCAAATTATTGAATAAAAATCGTATTTGATTTTAATTTCATGAGTGCCACGAACTACCTTCTTTGTTCAAAATTCTTTAGAACCACAATTTAGTCCAATAATTTTGAGAATTATAAGGATTTTCTCGCTGTAACTGATTTCCAAACATCTTCGCTATATAATTTCCGAAAATTATCCTGCAGTTGTCACTATTACCTCAGATTAGTGTTGATATTAGGGAAACGGTGAACTTTTCAACTAAACCTTTCAGAAAAGATGGGCGTAATTCGATTCTTACAATCAGAGTTGGCAAAATTTGGCGGCATATTCTCGACAAGTATTTTTGGTACTGATAAAAGTAAAATCTGACGTCCTTCCATGGAATAAACAGAAAAAGAATGTTTTTAAAGTAAAAGACTTTTAAAGAAACTCAAATGCCATCTTAGTGATTTATTCATGGTTCAATCCACCACATTATAATTCTTATTTGCTTTTAAAATTGTTCTATAATCTAATAAATCAATTCATTTGAAATAGGTATTTTAATAATTTCATTTTCCTAAAAGTGTATTCAAGATTTACAAATATTTTTTTTTAATGAAACATGCTTCAACAACCAAACATTTATCTCTTCAAAGAGAAAAGTGGCGTTTCATTGATTTAAAAATGTTGCAGTTTCGAATTTTTTATTTTTTAATATAATTAATTTTATTTATAATTTGAAAAATGATTTCAATTCAAAACTTATCAGTATTTTTAATCTGAAATATCTTTCAGAAATATTTTTTAAACTATTGCATTGAACTACTAATTGCTTGCATATTGTGTAAATAGCAAATAGATTATTTTTTTGAACTATGTTGATTTATTGTTGACATCTGTAATCCTTCATAACTGTTAAATTTTCTTCTTTTTCTTTTTGTAATGTGTTACATACTTACTTCTGTAAGTCCCGTGTGATACTTTGTGGTGCACGGGGAATTTATAAATGTTAAAAAAAAGAACTATGTTGATTAAAAATCAGAGGGAGCTGTGTCCCCAAAACTTCCTCGCATATTCACTAATAAAGTGTTTTGCAAGAGAACGCATTGCATAAATTGGCGTATAATTGTTACAATATTAACTTTCGACATGAATTTAGCATTTTTACTTAGTCGATCATGTCATCCTTGACGATTGATCCCTGGCATGTGGTTAATACTAACAGAAAATCGAATTTGTGTTTTAGATCAGTTTTTCCTCAATCGATTGAAACAAAAATTTGGCACAAAACTGCACTTGTAGTCACAAAATCTTATATTAAATTAGGTATATTTAAATCATTGCATTTTTGAGTTATAGGGTCTACGTTCTGAAAGTGCAGACCGACAGACGATCAACCCTTTGTTAGATTTGGTTCAAAATTTTATAAATTATTAAAACCATGTACCGTATTTTCTCATCTAGCTCAAGTTTTGTAGTTATCGTGTTAAAGTACTGGGTGGTTATAATTAAAGTTACCCTGTTTAGACCTACGTAGTGTCCACTCTAGTGGAAGGATGTCGAAGAAACTTGATATTTAAGTTGTATGGATCATGGGGAAAAGAAATCTGCAATAAAAATAGTTTAAATTGTAGTCGATAGATGGCGGTTTTCCTGTACGATAAAGGCCGTTATGCAAATTTACAGTAGTTTAAAAAGCCAGTACTCACTGCCGCAAAAGCATTCTTCGCCATGCCATTAAAGATGAAAGGAAGAACTTTACTGATAAAGTTGTTTTATCAGAACAGTAGTAATTTGTCAGCTGCACTACGAGAATATCGGCGCTTGAAAGACTTACGGAAAGCCTGCCTATGTCCAGGCAGGCTTTGAAAAAGATGATTATTAAATCTGAAGAGACTGGAGAGTTGGGTGTGGTACAAGAAAGAAGGCGGAAACGGATTTCAAATGAAACTGCGGAAGAAGTCGCTCTTGCCGTGGTCGATAGAGCGTCCGATTCGCAATATTCTGCATCAAGTTCTCGAGCGGTGGCACGTGATTTGTCCCTCCCTTGGTCTACAGTACGAAAGGTTCTTCAATCCATTGTAAAGTAGTATCTATATAAGATCCATCATGTGCAAGCGCTGAATCCTGCAGACCCGGAGAGACGAAATCAATTTGCTAGAGTTTTTTTTAGCCAGAATAGCCGTTGACAATTCATGGCCTTGGAACATTTTGTGGTCGTACGAGGCTCATTTTACCCTAGACGGAGTAGTTAATACTCAGAACTGTCGCATATGGGATACTGCAAGTCCTAATGATGTCCATGAACAGTCTCTACATCCTGATTACATTACTGTATGGTGTGGTTTTACTGCTGATTTCATTCTTGGGCCCTTTTTTTAGGAGAACACTCCTCATGGTACTCAAATGTATTCCGTTACGGGTGCCCGTTACCGCGACCTTCTTCAGCAGCAAGTCATTCCTGCGTTACAAGAACGAGAATGTTTAGGGACTGCTGTCTTCATGCAAGATGGTGCACCACCTCACATTGCTCGATCAGCGACAGCATTGCTTCGTGCCCACTTTGAAGATCAAAGGGTAATTTCAAGAAGTTTTCCAACTGCTTGGCCTATGCGTTCTCCGGACTTGAATCCTTGTATTTCTGGTTGTGGGGATTCCTGAAAGATCGTATCTATGGAGGAAGCATGCGCACTCTGCGTGAATTGAAAGCAAGCATAACACGTCATGTTGCTGCAATTGATCGAGAAACCCTTCGTGCCACTGTTGAACACGCCATAAGACGCTTTGAACATGTGCTTGACGTAAATAGAATGCACATTGAACATGTAATTAAATAAACTTTTTAAGTTCCAAATTGTATTTTTTGTTTTTCATGCACCACCTTCTCACCTGGCGGTTGATTTTTAAGTTCCAAATTGTATTTTTTGTTTTTCATGCACCATCTTCTCACCTGGCGGTTGAAATTTGAACTAATTTTTTTTTATTGTAGATTTCTGTTTCCCATGATTTATATAACCTAAGTATCAAGTTTCTTCTACATCCTTCCACTAGAGCGAACACTACGTAGGTCTAAACAGGGTAACTTTAATTATAACCACCCTGTATATTCGAACAACCAGACAAACATTCTTCTTCTAAATGGAGTTTGCTTAAAATTTGATAAAAATCTACAAATTTAGTGAAAATACCGTACATTAAATTTCGTCTGTCTAGCTTAAAACATTTTTGAGTTATTTTTGTCAGAGCCAGACATTTTCCAAAAATGTGTTTGGTCTGAAACGTGGAGATTAGTAAAATATCGAATTTTTTGAAAATTACAATACTTTATGAGAAAGCAAAAATTAATATAACATGAAAAATGGTTTCTTTCCTTACATTTTTATTCTCATGTAGTGTTTTTACATACTTAAAAAAACTTTCAGCCGGAATTTTAAGAAATATGCCTTATTAAACAAATTTGAATAATTTCAATCGATTTTTTTTTGTTTTTATTTTTTGTAGAAAACAGACATATTTAGATAAATATATCTTCAAATACCTTACGAAAATGAAAGATTTATTTCTCGGAAATAGGTCATTTAGAAATACTACGTGAAATCAAGACAAATACAATTCAACTGGTTTTCAAAATGATTCCACGAAGAAAATTTTCAAATGAATTCTTATTGTGTCATTGATTGAAAAATAATTTTATTGATCCATGCTTTTGAATTCGCTGATTAACAGAAATTATCTTAGTCACTCTTATGTTTACGTAATACCAGACATTTTTTAAATATTTATCTTTTAGAAATTGCTTCGTAATTTAGTTGATAAACAAGTAAAAAGGCGAATGATTGAAAACGATTATCTATTTGATTAATTTAATATCCAAGTCATTGCTAAATTTGTTTGTTTGTTATAATGACACTTAATAAGTTTTTATTAAATACCTTAGTCATTACAAAACTAATTTATTTTTTATAATAACTCATAATAAGTTTTCATTTAACTCTCACAGTCGTTCCAGATAGAAAAAGTGAATAAATAAATCAACTGTACAAATTTTGTTTGGAAAAATATGCTACTGATTTCCTAAATTTAATTGGTTAATCTGAAATAAACTGTAAAGTTTCTACTCAATTTTTTCAAAATTTTATTTTATTTCAATCACAAATAAATCTATATCTATATCTATACTTATAATAAAGCTCAATGTGTGTGTGTGTGTGTGTGTGTTGGCGCTCTACAGACCAGACCATTCAACCTAAAGCTACCAAATTTGGCACGTGTATACCTTGGAGGCCGGGAATGTGCACCTGGGGGTTATTGTTTAGAATTTTTAACTAGAATTTTATTTATTTAAAAATTAAGCAAAATTTTGACGTGTTTCTGCTATAACTGCCGAAAATATTACCGCACAAAAAAGATTTTTACATGAAGTTAAAGATAAAAAATTTATCTTTTAAATGATACTACTGTTTTAATCTTAAAATTAAATTTCTATTTTTAATGAATTTTTAAATAAATACTTTAAATATGTTTTTCAATGATTTTTTTCGTCAAAAATAAAAATGAGGATTAAGCACGTTTCGCATTCATGAGAAAAAAATAGCTTTTTTCAAAGTGTTGCCATCACATTGATTAAAGCTCTAACTGAAAATAAATTAAATCTTTTTGGAAATGAAATCTGCAAAAATATAATTTTCGGCAAGTGTCTGTAGGAAATGAAACAAATATGAAATATTATTTTTTCTAAAAAATAAATTCAAGAAAAATTATTTTATGATCTTTTACACTCTCTATACAGGG
This sequence comes from Argiope aurantia, assembly GCA_026543865.1. Lineage (NCBI taxonomy): Eukaryota > Metazoa > Arthropoda > Arachnida > Araneae > Araneidae > Argiope > Argiope aurantia. The sequence goes on along the minus strand of JAPMOR010018816.1, from coordinate 157,308 downwards.
TGTTTATTCAGTCCCGGATCCATTTTGATATTTAATGACTCATAAAATAATGAAGATATAAACAAACTTATGGCATTTATTGACGGAATAACTCATATATTTTCCTTTTCAGGTTTGAATATTTTTACTTTTGTAAATATCGTCTGCGCGTGTTTTTAATTTCAGATAATTTCATTTTCCAGTCTAAATATCTGTACTTTTCTAAATATCGTCTGCTTATTAATTGCATTTTTCTCTCTTTTGTTTTTGGCAACTATTGAAATGTTATGTTTACTTTTGATGTGTTTGATCTATGTAGTACTTTTGTATGTGATGTTTTATTCGATCGGATATTAAGGAGAATGCATACACCACAAGAGAAAGCACAGATTTTATGGTGGTCATAGAGTTAATTTCCAATCAACTAAATCACTGACTTTTAAGAGTTAATTTCAAATCACTTAAACTGACTGATTTATGAAGATTTGAATATCACTATTCAATAAAAAAAGGATAATTTTAGATTTTTCATCGAACGTTTCAAAGAAAATACGCCAATAAGCGCGCAGGTTTCTCAAGATTAATTGGCCTAAGATTATGAAAATGGTGAGTTTTTCTAAATTTTTAATATTTAAAACTTCATAAATAAGTCTTAGTTGATCGTGGAAAATAGAAACATTCATTCATTTATTTAAAATTTGGTGTGTCCAGAATATTTATCAGAATATGATACCTTACTGCATTGAATTTAGACTTCATAATTTTTGAAATATATTTATAAGCAGGAACAAAATATTATTATTGATTTCATTTCAATCCTTTTGAAAGCAAAACTAAAAACTGAATTTTATACTGAATCTCAGAAATTTTTGTTGAATTATTGTTTGAGATTACATAAACTATGAAAAATATTTTGTAGTTAACATAAAACTTATATACCGAGCGATTCTGTTTGCAATACTCATATTCAATAATAATAATAATTAATTAATAACAATAAAGATGATAAATAAAATAAAACGCTTGGTTTTATTAAAAAATATCTTAATATTAATTGCAATTTCGTCATTTACATTTTTAATTAAAGTTGAAGTTTTACTGGAAATGGCAACAAATTAGCAAAATATATATAGTAAATTGAACAAAACGATCTAAACAATATAAGTTTGGTATGACTATCAAAATTTGAAGATTAAAAATGTTTTTTTTTGAGAACTCTTTAAGAGACCAGTTACTTAAAATATTTAATTGAAAATTGTAGCGAGCGGTAATACTGGCGAACCGGCTGGTCGCCAAAGGCGGCTAGTATATAAATAAAATCTTACATGTTCTCATTTAACATTTTTCTTAGAATAAAATTTTACCTACTTCAAATTAAAAAGAATAGGCATAAATAGAATATTTTTCTTTTGTGACTTTTTTTTCAACTTTTTAAAACTGCTCTTAACAATTGCTTATGATTGCTAAATGTAATATAGTTTCCTACATCAATCATCTCAATATATCTATAAAAAAATTTACGAATACATTAGCCGCCAAAAATCACTTGCCTGAACAAATCAAACATTTATAAACATATAAATAATAGTTAAAACGAGAATCCGTCATGTGTTGCTATGTAACAACAGTTGTTGTAATTCTTAAAAATCTAATGAATTTTTTCCGGCATAAATTACTTATATATAACTGAAATGATTGATGCATTCGAAATATTTCAGTCTTGGCTTTTTAACGATTGAAATTATTATATATAAGTATTTCCAAAAGACTGGCTGGTTTATACAGTTAATTATTTAAGATGATCATCTGACTTCATGATATATTTCAACCAGTCTGCAGTATTCTTACATGAGCAATTTTTTTTTAAAAAAATATCTATCTTTAAGAAGAAATACCATATTAAGGTTTTTTTTTTCTTCAGTTGACTGTGACGGCCTATTACGATTGTATTCCGCTTAGAGCACAATACATAGTTTGTATAACTAATATGCATCTGAAGAACTGTCATTTTCTCTCTCTCCATTATTGTTTCGTGTCCCATCTGTTACACAATGTTTCTCTTCTAAACAAATACATTTTTTTTGTAACAAATACATTTTTCAATAGATTGTATATTATGCTTTATTGCTATACTAGCAGTTTTGGGTAACATTCTTGTTCACCATGTTTAACGGCCAGTAAAATTCCAATTCAATTTCTTATGTAATTTGATTTTAATAGTTTCTCAAAAAAAATATTTTTAAGCTCTGAATTTTGATAGATATTTAATTCGTACAATTTTAGGAACTTTCCGCAGCTCTATTAATGTTGCTATACTTTTCCTTTATTTTCTATCAGCTTGCCTAAAATTCGTAAAAAAATGTATATACTTTTTTATTTCTAGTCTTTTAAAAGTGTACCCTGATTTCCAATTTAAACAATGTAATATTTGGTATTTTTCTTCGTGGTAATAGTATTTTAAATATAAATTTAAATCTTTTACTAATTTTTCTCAGAATTAAGTAAAAAAAAAAGTGTTTGATCTCCTTAAATTTGCTTTGCCAATAATGTTTTGTGTTAAGTGCAGAAGTTTTATTTCACTGTTTTGCATATTTCTTTTTTTTTAAAGCATGATCAACAATGACTTGAAATGCAAAACAAAAAAAGGGAGAAATATATGCAATTTTAAGTGTGACTTATCAATAATTTTGGTGTTTCTCTAGAATTCTTATGTTTTTTTGTATTATCCTTCATAATGCATTTGATAATATTCGTTCAAAATTCTTACGCATTTTTGTATTCTTGTTGGAAAACAAGCTTATTTTTAAAAGTTGATGAAAATAGACATATATTTTATATACCTAAAATTGAAATAACTGAAAAGATTTTTTTTAAATATGAAACAAAAACCATTTTTGCACTGTTATGTTTTCGGAAGTTATCATGGAAAAAGACAAAATTTTGTTTATATTTCAATTAAAATTTCAGAAAAATTCCACAAAGGAACACATTTGCAATCTCCAAGGTATATATGTGCCATGTTTGGAAATTATGGGTCAAACAGTCAATTACAAATTCATCTTTATTATAAATAAAGATAATCGTGAAGATATGTTGTTGTTTTCCAGCTGTTTCGCCAGGTATATTGCTTGTGTTAATTTCAGTTGAATATATCATTCATAATTTGATATTCAAAATTCGCTCAACAAAGTATTTTAAATATCAAATTATGAGATAATAAGGTCATGTTATTTTAATACACTAATACCTGGTCTGTTTATTGTGCACATGGACCGTTCTAATGGAGTCGAATACCATGTCATCATAGCGCCAATAAAAGCTTAAATGTTCCGAGTAATCGATTTCAAACTGAACGCTGTTTTTTTTAGTAATCTAATTTCCTTTGATTCCTCGCTTAAACAACTCGGAAAATAGGCAGAATCTTTCTTCTCCAACTTTCAACAATGAAAGAAACTCACACGATCAAATATTTGATGAAACAATGTCAGCATTTTTGTCAGTTAAAAACTAAATTCTGTTGCAGACCAGCTGCTTTACCGTGGATATTATTTATATTTAAGGTGGATTTGCACTTGGTCAGTATAAGACAACCAGTAAGTAGCGTATGCGTAGAAAGTGTTGAAAAATGCTGTTCGGTCCATGGCAAGTACGGGACAACAGCATGCAGCTGTGTTATATTTTTTTCTTGTGCGCATGCGTTTGTAGATTTTTCCGGCGAGGGGTTTTTTTGGGGGGAGGTGGGAGGGAGGGATGTGAAAAAATTGATCATTTATCATAGATTAATTCCGACATTTTTTACTCTTTGTTTTTTTCTGACAGGAGTGAATTATTTGCCTTTTTTGTGTGGTTTTTCAAATTTTGGTATGCTGACCTTTTTTTTTTAATAAAAAAATAATTAGTATAAATTTTGTAAAATTCAGCTTAAATTTTAAATAAATAGAATTTTTAAAAAATACTCTGAGATGCACATTTCCACCACCCACCCCGAGATTTATATGCCCAATTTTGTAGTTGTATATCAGACAGTCTGGCTTGTAAAATGCCAACACACACACAAACACACACACACACACACGCACACATTCATCGTTATCAGTAGTAGAGATTTTCCATTCTTTATTATAGCCATTAAAAGATGCGTCAAACTAGTCACAGAATCTGTAGAAAAAGTGTAAAGACATGAATAATGAGTTCAATTTTACTCTCAGGATCCACAATGCCATAATTTAATAAAAAATGAAATTGAATATAAGATAACATTGTTGGCTAAATAAATATAATTTAATACAATTTAACTATCTGGATGATTGGATTGGATGAGGATGGAACTCAAATTATAACTTCATGATGAGTTTTGGAATATTTTATATAAAGAAAATTGTCAAACTGGCAGAAAGCTTTAAAATAATGCTCTCATACCGAAATAGAATATACTAGCTTTTACCCGCGACTTCGTACGCGTGGAAATAGATTGGAATTTATAGCATCAATGGCTTTATCTTTTGTTACTCCAGTGCATGCGTGAATTTTCAACGCCAATTGGGGCAACACAAATGTATGAATTTTCTACAATGCGTCATTTCTACGATGCGAAATGAATTTTCTACGCCAGTTGGGGTAACGCAATATATATTATAAATTTTTAATTTCCTTTATTCTGTTTTATTTTAATTCAAAAGTACTTCAGAATGAATCCAAAAGATCGATTAATTCACAATATTTAATTTTAAATATATCGATCACTAAACAGAATCGTTTGAAATAATAGTCAAAATCATGTTACGCTTAATCTTATTGGCGTGGGAGAAAAAAAAATCATCTAAAGCTTTGCTTATTTGGCGATTTTTGGCGAGAAAGTTAGTTTTTAATTAATAAACAATTAACCACTAAATTAAACGGAATAAATAGTAGCCTATGTCCTATTCCAGACTATAATCTATCTCTCAGCTAAATTTCATCCAATTCTATTCAGCCGTTCTGGCGTGATTGACTAACAAACATCCATCCAAACTTTCACATTTATAATAGTAGTATAGATAAAATCACTAACTTGAGCGAATAATTCAACAAGATGATTTTTTTTTTATTACTTAAAATAACACAAAACATTTGTTCGCAAATCAGGGAAAACCACAACTTCCCTTTAGACCCAAAATCGAAGCCTTCTTACGAATATTTAAAATGTTGCACACGGTTTTTAAATTTAATTTTTCTGTCATAAGATTACTAAAAAGAAATACTTATGCTCTATTAGGAATTAAAGACACAATAAACATAATTTTGAGTACAAAAGATATTTTTCTAATCCCCCCCCCAAAAAGTTTTATTTTGTTATATTAAGCTATAATTTCGTTTTCAGTATTCTTTGATTACCATGCAAGGATGCAAATTTTGTGTCATTTTAGAATTTGTTATTCTAAAAATCGACCTATGTATTCCATATGTATTCTTATGTATTACTTATGTATTCCATATTAATGATTTAACATCCAGGAAAACCAATATTTCGAAGAACAAAATGGTATCCAAAGGCGGCTAATTAAATACAGTGGTAAACAAGAGTGTTAAAATAATAAAAATAATCTAGAAAAAAAATTAGAAACATCTGTTTAAAAGTAAAATATATTTAACTTAATACAGCGACAATGATTATAAGAAATAATTATTTATGAAGTAATTTACTTATTGAAATCAATAATCTTACTTTGTAAACCTCAATTTTCATACATAATAACAAGAACTAAAAAAATGATGGATTATAACGTTTTCTTTTCTTTGCTTAGTTGATTGCTTAAAAACAAACATTTTAAAAATGAAATGTTTGGCGACAATCCGTCACCAGACGTTTGCAATTGGGTTATCCAAATACTGTGTAAGATTGCATAGAAATTATTATTTTATCTTTACTTATTCTGTCGAAACCAATCATCGCCAAGTCACGACACTCCCTTCATTTTTAGTTAATGTTGACCTAGAGCTCGGATCACAAAGGGGTTAATCATGCCTCAATAATTAGGTTCTTTGTTTACAGTCTCCATTAATAGATCCGAAGGTTAACATTTCATATTTCATTATTTTTTTTTTCTCTCGTAGATGCATGTCTGCTTTGTCAGCTTATTATTAATGGACTTTTAAACCGTTGCGAGGGTTATTTTGAACTATCAGCTATTCCATTTCCGTAAGGGGAAGGTGAACTCTATAAGACATTTTTGCGAATTATTCACTCAGGGTTATGAAATTTTTTATGCATATGTACTAAAATATAAATATGTCAAATTTCTAAAAGAATTTTAAAACGAAATGTATTATTTAAAAAAAAAATTAAGATATATAATTTTTTAAAATTTTAAAATATTCCAGCTGCACTCAATTTTTAATTTTTTCTATTATTTTTTTCTTATTACCCAATATAAATTTATTTGGAACAAAACTGAGTACGATTTTGTAATTCTAATTAAATGTTAATTTTTTAGAAATATTTTTATGCACATTTACTGAATTTTTCATAGGAATTTTATGTTTTTCTGAACTAAAATTGACTTTTAACTCTCTAAAAATAAAGAACATACAATGCATACTCTATTTTATTTTAATATTTAAACAAAATCTTTATTAATTTTTTTTCTTCAAAAATTAAGACACCTTGAACATTTTAATGATATTTAAATACAATTACAATATCATTTTGAAAAAATCATTAAGATGTACTTTTCTTTTTTCTTAACTCTTTAAATATTTATTTTATTCAACAACAAATTTTATAATACTTTTTTAGTTGAATATAAACATACATTTTGGTAAAGAAGTGATAAAAATAAAATTGTATGTTTTCGTCCATTTTTGTCCGCGGTCCCCTTAAGACTGAATACGATTTTAAAGACGTGTTAAATCATTACTATTTATTAATTTTATTTTAAAATTATTAAATAACACAATAATTTTCGATTGAAAAACTGAAATTGAATATAATAATCATTTAATAATTTTGAGTTTTAATATTAATAAATAATAATAATAAAGCAAAGTCAATTTAAATTTTAAAATTTATTAAAATTACACCTCTTTATTTTAACTCTTGCTTATAAAAAAATACTAATTTATAGAAGGATTGTGGGAAAAAATTTCAAGTAATTTTCATTAAGCCCCCCAAAGTATATATTTCATTGTAACAAAAGAAAGCATACATCAATTAAAAGCGACTAATCTATAGATGTATTTATTTTATGGGATCAGTTCAGTTCAGTTATATCAAAGTCCAATTTTAAAGCAACACTAGGTATATTTTGGGACTGATCTCGTAATTTGGAACCGGGGACAGATGACAAGGACGACACCTATGCTGGCACCCCCTCTCCAAACTTCCGCATCACACTAACGGGAGGACGTTTTTCATCTCGCTTTACGAGATCTGAATTTACTCATTACAATTGAAATATCTATTATTATTTTTCTCATCTTTTCAATATAAAAACAATAAATGAGTCAGAATACGTTAGTGATTTATGAAAAAAATAACAATAATTATTATAGTATAGCTGTTGAATTTTAAAATAATTCATAAAGCAATAAATCATTGTGGATTTTCCTCCTGTAACATGCATATAAAAATAAAAGGAAGAATACCTATCTGCCTATTTATCTTAGAATTTTCTTAACTGTATATTAAAAAAAAAACATACGATCTTAATAGATATATACTGAAGTAAAGAAAATTCCTTAGATACAAGAAACCAGAAAAAGTGATACAAGAAATGAATGAATAACTTATATGTAAGAAGCGAATGAAGAGCTTGGAAATAAGAAATGAACGAAAAATTCAGATACAAGAAAAGGAAGATAGAGAGTTTATAACAAATCATTCAATTTTCAGAATTGCTAAGATGCAGTTTTCTTACAAATGCTATTAATAACAAATACAGCCATGGTATTTCAAACATTACCATTATTCAAGAGAAAGTCAATTATTTAAAAGTATAGATAAAACTTGTCATCTTATAACTGAGCCTGGACATTCCATTGGTCACTTTTTAGCTTTTATATTACTCATCAATGAAAACTGAAACTTGCATTTAGACCTATTGTCGTCTTCGTGAACCCTTCGCAAAGTTCTTTCTTGTGACCAAGGTAACTTCTTTTTTGATTTCGAGGCAAAACACGAATATTTGAACTTTTCCTCCGTCGAAGCAACATTTATACAAAACTATTTAATTTTTGTTTTTGAAATTGTCATATGTTTGACAGGATTTTTTTAAATTTACTGCTTTTGCATTTACGAAAATAAAATTCTAAGTTAAATATCCAGAATCTCATATAATGTCAGAAAATGTTTATTATTTAGTAATTTCCTCTATGTAAGTGGTATTAAAAATGATAAAACGAGAATTCTACACTATGTGGAAGTGTAAACTTTCATATAATTATAGCTAGAAATGATTGTTTTTAAGTAAAAAAAAAATATTTTATGAAGTTTTATTTGATTATTTATCTTCAGACAATAGTTATGAACAGCTGTAAACATAAATTCGAATATTATGCATTACATTATACAAATGTTTATAATATTTATTCGTTTCTTCTTCTTCTTCTTTTATTATACTTCTGTTCACTATCAACAAAATCTTTTTTAAAACACAAGTGTAACAAATAGAAATTACTAGAATATAAAAAACAGGATATTAACTT